>CAWUDS030001007.1:0-600000 GCA_963859935.3 Lathyrus sativus | reverse complement strand
AATGGTCTCTGTTGTGAAATTGGTGATTTTTTGACTTGGATGTTCTGTAATGGTCTTTATAGTGAAATTGGTGAGTTTTTTCACTTTCAACTTTTGTTATGGTCTTTATAGTCAAATTAGTGATATTCTTAACTTGAAACTATTGAAATGGTCTTTATAGTGAAATTGTTGAGTTTTTACTTTTGGAACTTTTGTCAAGGTTTTGTTGTGAAATTGGGGAGTTTTTCAACTTTGAACATTTTTATGAGTTTTTGGGTGAAATCGATGACCTTTTTAACACTGAACTTTTATTTTGGTTTTTATATTGAAATTGTGAAATAGGCGAGTTTTTTTAACTTAGATATTTTATTTTTGTTTTTATAGTGAAATTGCTGATCTTTTGACTTTGAAGTTTTTTTTATGGTTTTTATAGTGAAATTGATGAGTTTTTAAACTTTGAACTGTTGTTATTGTTTATAGGATGAAATTTGTGAGTTTTTTCACTTTGAACTTTTGTTATGGTCTTTTTAGTGAAATTGGTGAGTTTTTTTTTTCACTTGGAACTTTTATTATGGTTTTTATAATGAAATTGGTGAGTTTTTTTGACTTGGAACTTTTGTAATGTTCTTTGTAGTGAAATTGGTGAGCTTTTTAACTTGAAACTTTTGTAAATGGTCTTTATAGTGAAATTGGTGAGTTTTTAAAATCTGAACTCTCGTAATGGTCTCTGTTGTGAAATTGGTGATTTTTTGACTTGGATGTTCTGTAATGGTCTTGATAGTGAAATTGGTGAGTTTTTTCACTTTCAACTTTTGTTATGGTCTTTATAGTCAAATTAGTGATATTCTTAACTTGAAACTATTGAAATGGTCTTTATAGTGAAATTGGTGAGTTTTTTCTTTTGGAACTTTTGTCAAGGTTTTGTTGTGAAATTGGGGAGTTTTTCAACTTTGAACATTTTTATGAGTTTTTGGGTGAAATCGATGACCTTTTTAACACTGAACTTTTATTTTGGTTTTTATATTGAAATTGTGAAATAGGCGAGTTTTTTTAACATAGATCTTTTATTTTTGTTTTTATAGTGAAATTGCTAATCTTTTGACTTTGAAGTTTTTTTATGGTTTTTATAGTGAAATTGATGAGTTTTTAAACTTTGAACTGTTGTTATTGTTTATAGGATGAAATTTGTGAGTTTTTTCACTTTGAACTTTTGTTATGGTCTTTATAGTCAAATTAGTGATATTCTTAACTTGAAACTATTGAAATGGTCTTTATAGTGAAATTAGTGAGTTTTTTCTTGTGAAATAGGTGATTTTTTGACTTGGATGTTCTGTAATGGTCTTTATAGTGAAATTGGTGAGTTTTTTCACTTTCAACTCTTGTTATGGTCTTTATAGTCAAATTAGTGATATTTTTAACTTGAAACTATTGAAATGGTCTTTATAGTGAAATTGGTGAGTTTTTTCTTTTGGAACTTTTGTCAAGGTTTTGTTGTGAAATTGGGGAGTTTTTCAACTTTGAACATTTTTATGAGTTTTTGGGTGAAATCGATGACCTTTTTAACACTGAACTTTTATTTTGGTTTTTATATTGAAATTGTGAAATAGGCGATTTTTTTAAACTTAGATCTTTTATTTTTGTTTTTATAGTGAAATTGCTGATCTTTTGACTTTGAAGTTTTTTTTTATGGTTTTTATAGTGAAATTGATGAGTTTTTAAACTTTGAACTGTTGTTATTGTTTATAGGATGAAATTTGTGAGTTTTTTCACTTTGAACTTTTGTTATGGTCTTTTTAGTGAAATTGGTGAGTTTTTTTTTTCACTTGGAACTTTTATTATGGTTTTTATAATGAAATTGGTGAGTTTTTTTGACTTGGATTTTTGTAATGTTCTTTGTAGTGAAATTGGTGAGCTTTTTAACTTGAAACTTTTGTAAATGGTCTTTATAGTGAAATTGGTGAGTTTTTAAAATCTGAACTCTCGTAATGGTCTCTGTTGTGAAATTGGTGATTTTTTGACTTGGATGTTCTGTAATGGTCTTTATAGTGAAATTGGTGAGTTTTTTCACTTTCAACTTTTGTTATGGTCTTTATAGTCAAATTAGTGATATTCTTAACTTGAAACTATTGAAATGGTCTTTATAGTGAAATTGGTGAGTTTTTTCATTTGGAACTTTTGTCAAGGTTTTGTTGTGAAATTGGGGAGTTTTTCAACTTTGAACATTTTTATGAGTTTTTGGGTGAAATCGATGACCTTTTTAACACTGAACTTTTATTTTGGTTTTTATATTGAAATTGTGAAATAGGCGAGTTTTTTTAACTTAGATCTTTTATTTTTGTTTTTATAGTGAAATTGCTGATCTTTTGACTTTGAAGTTTTTTTTACGGTTTTTATAGTGAAATTGATGAGTTTTTAAACTTTGAACTGTTGTTATTGTTTATAGGATGAAATTTGTGAGTTTTTTCACTTTGAACTTTTGTTATGGTCTTTTTAGTGAAATTGGTGAGTTTTTTTTTTCACTTGGAACTTTTATTATAGTTTTTATAATGAAATTGGTGAGTTTTTTTGACTTAGAACTTTTGTAATGTTCTTTGTAGTGAAATTGGTGAGCTTTTTAACTTGAAACTTTTGTAAATTGTCTTTATAGTGAAATTGGTGAGTTTTTAAAATCTGAACTCTCGTAATGGTCTCTGTTGTGAAATTGGTGATTTTTTGACTTGGATGTTCTGTAATGGTCTTTATAGTGAAATTGGTGAGTTTTTTCACTTTCAACTTTTGTTATGGTCTTTATAGTCAAATTAGTGATATTCTTAACTTGAAACTATTGAAATGGTCTTTATAGTGAAATTGGTGAGTTTTTTCTTTTGGAACTTTTGTCAAGGTTTTGTTGTGAAATTGGGGAGTTTTTCAACTTTGAACATTTTTATGAGTTTTTGGGTGAAATCGATGACCTTTTTAACACTGAACTTTTATTTTGGTTTTTATATTGAAATTGTGAAATAGGCGAGTTTTTTTAACTTAGATATTTTGTTTTTGTTTTTATAGTGAAATTGCTGATCTTTTGACTTTGAAGTTTTTTTTATGGTTTTTATAGTGAAATTGATGAGTTTTTAAACTTTGAACTGTTGTTATTGTTTATAGGATGAAATTTGTGAGTTTTTTCACTTTGAACTTTTGTTATGGTCTTTTTAGTGAAATTGGTGAGTTTTTTTTTTCACTTGGAACTTTTATTATGGTTTTTATAATGAAATTGGTGAGTTTTTTTGACATGGAACTTTTGTAATGTTCTTTGTAGTGAAATTGGTGAGCTTTTTAACTTGAAACTTTTGTAAATGGTCTTTATAGTGAAATTGGTGAGTTTTTAAAATCTGAACTCTCGTAATGGTCTCTGTTGTGAAATTGGTGATTTTTTGACTTGGATGTTCTGTAATGGTCTTTATAGTGAAATTGGTGAGTTTTTTCACTTTCAACTTTTGTTATGGTCTTTATAGTCAAATTAGTGATATTCTTAACTTGAAACTATTGAAATGGTCTTTATAGTGAAATTGGTGAGTTTTTTCTTTTGGAACTTTTGTCAAGGTTTTGTTGTGAAATTGGGGAGTTTTTCAACTTTGAACATTTTTATGAGTTTTTGGGTGAAATCGATGACCTTTTTAACACTGAACTTTTATTTTGGTTTTTATATTGAAATTGTGAAATAGGCGAGTTTTTTTAACTTAGATATTTTATTTTTGTTTTTATAGTGAAATTGCTGATCTTTTGACTTTGAAGTTTTTTTTATGGTTTTTATAGTGAAATTGATGAGTTTTTAAACTTTGAACTGTTGTTATTGCTTATAGGATGAAATTTGTGAGTTTTTTCACTTTGAACTTTTTTTATGGTCTTTTTAGTGAAATTGGTGAGTTTTTTTTTTTCACTTGGAACTTTTATTATGGTTTTTATAATGAAATTGGTGAGTTTTTTTGACTTGGAACTTTTGTAATGTTCTTTGTAGTGAAATTGGTGAGCTTTTTAACTTGAAACTTTTGTAAATGGTCTTTATAGTGAAATTGGTGAGTTTTTAAAATCTGAACTCTCGTAATGGTCTCTGTTGTGAAATTGGTGATTTTTTGACTTGGATGTTCTGTAATGGTCTTTATAGTGAAATTGGTGAGTTTTTTCACTTTCAACTTTTGTTATGGTCTTTATAGTCAAATTAGTGATATTCTTAACTTGAAACTATTGAAATGGTCTTTATAGTGAAATTGGTGAGTTTTTTCTTTTGGAACTTTTGTCAAGGTTTTGTTGTGAAATTGGGGAGTTTTTCAACTTTGAACATTTTTATGAGTTTTTGGGTGAAATCGATGACCTTTTTAACACTGAACTTTTATTTTGGTTTTTATATTGAAATTGTGAAATAGGCGAGTTTTTTTAACTTAGATATTTTGTTTTTGTTTTTATAGTGAAATTGCTGATCTTTTGACTTTGAAGTTTTTTTTATGGTTTTTATAGTGAAATTGATGAGTTTTTAAACTTTGAACTGTTGTTATTGCTTATAGGATGAAATTTGTGAGTTTTTTCACTTTGAACTTTTTTTATGGTCTTTTTAGTGAAATTGGTGAGTTTTTTTTTTTCACTTGGAACTTTTATTATGGTTTTTATAATGAAATTGGTGAGTTTTTTTGACTTGGAACTTTTGTAATGTTCTTTGTAGTGAAATTGGTGAGCTTTTTAACTTGAAACTTTTGTAAATGGTCTTTATATTGAAATTGGTGAGTTTTTAAAATCTGAACTCTCGTAATGGTCTCTGTTGTGAAATTGGTGATTTTTTGACTTGGATGTTCTGTAATGGTCTTTATAGTGAAATTGGTGAGTTTTTTCACTTTCAACTTTTGTTATGGTCTTTATAGTCAAATTAGTGATATTCTTAACTTGAAACTATTGAAATGGTCTTTATAGTGAAATTGGTGAGTTTTTTCTTTTGGAACTTTTGTCAAGGTTTTGTTGTGAAATTGGGGAGTTTTTCAACTTTGAACATTTTTATGAGTTTTTGGGTGAAATCGATGACCTTTTTAACACTGAACTTTTATTTTGGTTTTTATATTGAAATTGTGAAATAGGCGAGTTTTTTTAACTTAGATATTTTGTTTTTGTTTTTATAGTGAAATTGCTGATCTTTTGACTTTGAAGTTTTTTTTATGGTTTTTATAGTGAAATTGATGAGTTTTTAAACTTTGAACTGTTGTTATTGTTTATAGGATGAAATTTGTGAGTTTTTTCACTTTGAACTTTTGTTATGGTCTTTTTAGTGAAATTGGTGAGTTTTTTTTTTCACTTGGAACTTTTATTATGGTTTTTATAATGAAATTGGTGAGTTTTTTTGACTTGGAACTTTTGTAATGTTCTTTGTAGTGAAATTGGTGAGCTTTTTAACTTGAAACTTTTGTAAATGGTCTTTATAGTGAAATTGGTGAGTTTTTAAAATCTGAACTCTCGTAATGGTCTCTGTTGTGAAATTGGTGATTTTTTGACTTGGATGTTCTGTAATGGTCTTTATAGTGAAATTGGTGAGTTTTTTCACTTTCAACTTTTGTTATGGTCTTTATAGTCAAATTAGTGATATTCTTAACTTGAAACTATTGAAATGGTCTTTATAGTGAAATTGGTGAGTTTTTTCTTTTGGAACTTTTGTCAAGGTTTTGTTGTGAAATTGGGGAGTTTTTCAACTTTGAACATTTTTATGAGTTTTTGGGTGAAATCGATGACCTTTTTAACACTGAACTTTTATTTTGGTTTTTATATTGAAATTGTGAAATAGGCGAGTTTTTTTAACTTAGATCTTTTATTTTTGTTTTTATAGTGAAATTGGTGATCTTTTGACTTTGAAGTTTTTTTATGGTTTTTATAGTGAAATTGATGAGTTTTTAAACTTTGAACTGTTGTTATTGTTTATAGGATGAAATTTGTGAGTTTTTTCACTTTGAACTTTTGTTATGGTCTTTTTAGTGAAATTGGTGAGTTTTTTTTTTTCACTTGGAACTTTTATTATGGTTTTTATAATGAAATTGGTGAGTTTTTTTGACTTGGAACTTTTGTAATGTTCTTTGTAGTGAAATTGGTGAGCTTTTTAACTTGAAACTTTTGTAAATGGTCTTTATAGTGAAATTGGTGAGTTTTTAAAATCTGAACTCTCGTAATGGTCTCTGTTGTGAAATTGGTGATTTTTTGACTTGGATGTTCTGTAATGGTCTTTATAGTGAAATTGGTGAGTTTTTTCACTTTCAACTTTTGTTATGGTCTTTATAGTCAAATTAGTGATATTCTTAACTTGAAACTATTGAAATGGTCTTTATAGTGAAATTGGTGAGTTTTTTCTTTTGGAACTTTTGTCAAGGTTTTGTTGTGAAATTGGGGAGTTTTTCAACTTTGAACATTTTTATGAGTTTTTGGGTGAAATCGATGACCTTTTTAACACTGAACTTTTATTTTGGTTTTTATATTGAAATTGTGAAATAGGCGAGTTTTTTTAACTTAGATATTTTGTTTTTGTTTTTATAGTGAAATTGCTGATCTTTTGACTTTGAAGTTTTTTTTATGGTTTTTATAGTGAAATTGATGAGTTTTTAAACTTTGAACTGTTGTTATTGTTTATAGGATGAAATTTGTGAGTTTTTTCACTTTGAACTTTTGTTATGGTCTTTTTAGTGAAATTGGTGAGTTTTTTTTTTCACTTGGAACTTTTATTATGGTTTTTATAATGAAATTGGTGAGTTTTTTTGACTTGGAACTTTTGTAATGTTCTTTGTAGTGAAATTGGTGAGCTTTTTAACTTGAAACTTTTGTAAATGGTCTTTATAGTGAAATTGGTGAGTTTTTAAAATCTGAACTCTCGTAATGGTCTCTGTTGTGAAATTGGTGATTTTTTGACTTGGATGTTCTGTAATGGTCTTTATAGTGAAATTGGTGAGTTTTTTCACTTTCAACTTTTGTTATGGTCTTTATAGTCAAATTAGTGATATTCTTAACTTGAAACTATTGAAATGGTCTTTATAGTGAAATTGGTGAGTTTTTTCTTTTGGAACTTTTGTCAAGGTTTTGTTGTGAAATTGGGGAGTTTTTCAACTTTGAACATTTTTATGAGTTTTTGGGTGAAATCGATGACCTTTTTAACACTGAACTTTTATTTTGGTTTTTATATTGAAATTGTGAAATAGGCGAGTTTTTTTAACTTAGATATTTTATTTTTGTTTTTATAGTGAAATTGCTGATCTTTTGACTTTGAAGTTTTTTTTTATGGTTTTTATAGTGAAATTGATGAGTTTTTAAACTTTGAACTGTTGTTATTGTTTATAGGATGAAATTTGTGAGTTTTTTCACATTGAACTTTTGTTATGGTCTTTTTAGTGAAATTGGTGAGTTTTTTTTTTCACTTGGAACTTTTATTATGGTTTTTATAATGAAATTGGTGAGTTTTTTTGACTTGGAACTTTTGTAATGTTCTTTGTAGTGAAATTGGTGAGCTTTTTAACTTGAAACTTTTGTAAATGGTCTTTATAGTGAAATTGGTGAGTTTTTAAAATCTGAACTCTCGTAATGGTCTCTGTTGTGAAATTGGTGATTTTTTGACTTGGATGTTCTGTAATGGTCTTTATAGTGAAATTGGTGAGTTTTTTCACTTTCAACTTTTGTTATGGTCTTTATAGTCAAATTAGTGATATTCTTAACTTGAAACTATTGAAATGGTCTTTATAGTGAAATTGGTGAGTTTTTTCTTTTGGAACTTTTGTCAAGGTTTTGTTGTGAAATTGGGGAGTTTTTCAACTTTGAACATTTTTATGAGTTTTTGGGTGAAATCGATGACCTTTTTAACACTGAACTTTTATTTTGGTTTTTATATTGAAATTGTGAAATAGGCGAGTTTTTTTAACTTAGATATTTTGTTTTTGTTTTTATAGTGAAATTGCTGATCTTTTGACTTTGAAGTTTTTTTTATGGTTTTTATAGTGAAATTGATGAGTTTTTAAACTTTGAACTGTTGTTATTGTTTATAGGATGAAATTTGTGAGTTTTTTCACTTTGAACTTTTGTTATGGTCTTTTTAGTGAAATTGGTGAGTTTTTTTTTTTCACTTGGAACTTTTATTATGGTTTTTATAATGAAATTGGTGAGTTTTTTTGACTTGGAACTTTTGTAATGTTCTTTGTAGTGAAATTGGTGAGCTTTTTAACTTGAAACTTTTGTAAATGGTCTTTATAGTGAAATTGGTGAGTTTTTAAAATCTGAACTCTCGTAATGGTCTCTGTTGTGAAATTGGTGATTTTTTGACTTGGATGTTCTGTAATGGTCTTTATAGTGAAATTGGTGAGTTTTTTCACTTTCAACTTTTGTTATGGTCTTTATAGTCAAATTAGTGATATTCTTAACTTGAAACTATTGAAATGGTCTTTATAGTGAAATTGGTGAGTTTTTTCTTTTGGAACTTTTGTCAAGGTTTTGTTGTGAAATTGGGGAGTTTTTCAACTTTGAACATTTTTATGAGTTTTTGGGTGAAATCGATGACCTTTTTAACACTGAACTTTTATTTTGGTTTTTATATTGAAATTGTGAAATAGGCGAGTTTTTTTAACTTAGATATTTTATTTTTGTTTTTATAGTGAAATTGCTGATCTTTTGACTTTGAAGTTTTTTTTTATGGTTTTTATAGTGAAATTGATGAGTTTTTAAACTTTGAACTGTTGTTATTGTTTATAGGATGAAATTTGTGAGTTTTTTCACATTGAACTTTTGTTATGGTCTTTTTAGTGAAATTGGTGAGTTTTTTTTTTCACTTGGAACTTTTATTATGGTTTTTATAATGAAATTGGTGAGTTTTTTTGACTTGGAACTTTTGTAATGTTCTTTGTAGTGAAATTGGTGAGCTTTTTAACTTGAAACTTTTGTAAATGGTCTTTATAGTGAAATTGGTGAGTTTTTAAAATCTGAACTCTCGTAATGGTCTCTGTTGTGAAATTGGTGATTTTTTGACTTGGATGTTCTGTAATGGTCTTTATAGTGAAATTGGTGAGTTTTTTCACTTTCAACTTTTGTTATGGTCTTTATAGTCAAATTAGTGATATTCTTAACTTGAAACTATTGAAATGGTCTTTATAGTGAAATTGGTGAGTTTTTTCTTTTGGAACTTTTGTCAAGGTTTTGTTGTGAAATTGGGGAGTTTTTCAACTTTGAACATTTTTATGAGTTTTTGGGTGAAATCGATGACCTTTTTAACACTGAACTTTTATTTTGGTTTTTATATTGAAATTGTGAAATAGGCGAGTTTTTTTAACTTAGATATTTTGTTTTTGTTTTTATAGTGAAATTGCTGATCTTTTGACTTTGAAGTTTTTTTTATGGTTTTTATAGTGAAATTGATGAGTTTTTAAACTTTGAACTGTTGTTATTGTTTATAGGATGAAATTTGTGAGTTTTTTCACTTTGAACTTTTGTTATGGTCTTTTTAGTGAAATTGGTGAGTTTTTTTTTTTCACTTGGAACTTTTATTATGGTTTTTATAATGAAATTGGTGAGTTTTTTTGACTTGGAACTTTTGTAATGTTCTTTGTAGTGAAATTGGTGAGCTTTTTAACTTGAAACTTTTGTAAATGGTCTTTATAGTGAAATTGGTGAGTTTTTAAAATCTGAACTCTCGTAATGGTCTCTGTTGTGAAATTGGTGATTTTTTGACTTGGATGTTCTGTAATGGTCTTTATAGTGAAATTGGTGAGTTTTTTCACTTTCAACTTTTGTTATGGTCTTTATAGTCAAATTAGTGATATTCTTAACTTGAAACTATTGAAATGGTCTTTATAGTGAAATTGGTGAGTTTTTTCTTTTGGAACTTTTGTCAAGGTTTTGTTGTGAAATTGGGGAGTTTTTCAACTTTGAACATTTTTATGAGTTTTTGGGTGAAATCGATGACCTTTTTAACACTGAACTTTTATTTTGGTTTTTATATTGAAATTGTGAAATAGGCGAGTTTTTTTAACTTAGATATTTTGTTTTTGTTTTTATAGTGAAATTGCTGATCTTTTGACTTTGAAGTTTTTTTTATGGTTTTTATAGTGAAATTGATGAGTTTTTAAACTTTGAACTGTTGTTATTGTTTATAGGATGAAATTTGTGAGTTTTTTCACTTTGAACTTTTGTTATGGTCTTTTTAGTGAAATTGGTGAGTTTTTTATTTCACTTGGAACTTTTATTATGGTTTTTATAATGAAATTGGTGAGTTTTTTTGACTTGGAACTTTTGTAATGTTCTTTGTAGTGAAATTGGTGAGCTTTTTAACTTGAAACTTTTGTAAATGGTCTTTATAGTGAAATTGGTGAGTTTTTAAAATCTGAACTCTCGTAATGGTCTCTGTTGTGAAATTGGTGATTTTTTGACTTGGATGTTCTGTAATGGTCTTTATAGTGAAATTGGTGAGTTTTTTCACTTTCAACTTTTGTTATGGTCTTTATAGTCAAATTAGTGATATTCTTAACTTGAAACTATTGAAATGGTCTTTATAGTGAAATTGGTGAGTTTTTTCTTTTGGAACTTTTGTCAAGGTTTTGTTGTGAAATTGGGGAGTTTTTCAACTTTGAACATTTTTATGAGTTTTTGGGTGAAATCGATGACCTTTTTAACACTGAACTTTTATTTTGGTTTTGATATTGAAATTGTGAAATAGGCGAGTTTTTTTAACTTAGATCTTTTATTTTTGTTTTTATAGTGAAATTGCTGATCTTTTGACTTTGAGGTTTTTTTATGGTTTTTATAGTGAAATTGATGAGTTTTTAAACTTTGAACTGTTGTTATTGTTTATAGGATGAAATTTGTGAGTTTTTTTCACTTTGAACTTTTGTTATGGTCTTTTTAGTGAAATTGGTGAGTTTTTTTTTTCACTCGGAACTTTTATTATGGTTTTTATAATGTAATTGGTGAGTTTTTTTGACTTGGAACTTTTGTAATGTTCTTTGTAGTGAAATTGGTGAGCTTTTTAACTTGAAACTTTTGTAAATGGTCTTTATAGTGAAATTGGTGAGTTTTTAAAATCTGAACTCTCGTAATGGTCTCTGTTCTGAAATTGGTGATTTTTTGACTTGGATGTTCTGTAATGGTCTTTATAGTGAAATTGGTGAGTTTTTTCACTTTCAACTTTTGTTATGGTCTTTATAGTCAAATTAGTGATATTCTTAACTTGAAACTATTGAAATGGTCTTTATAGTGAAATTGGTGAGTTTTTTCTTTTGGAACTTTTGTCAAGGTTTTGTTGTGAAATTGGGGAGTTTTTCAACTTTGAACATTTTTATGAGTTTTTGGGTGAAATCGATGACCTTTTTAACACTGAACTTTTATTTTGGTTTTTATATTGAAATTGTGAAATAGGCGAGTTTTTTTAACTTAGATCTTTTATTTTTGTTTTTATAGTGAAATTGCTGATCTTTTGACTTTGAAGTTTTTTTATGATTTTTATAGTGAAATTGATGAGTTTTTAAACTTTGAACTGTTGTTATTGTTTATAGGATGAAATTTGTGAGTTTTTTCACTTTGAACTTTTGTTATGGTCTTTTTAGTGAAATTGGTGAGTTTTTTTTTTCACTTGGAACTTTTATTATGGTTTTTATAATGAAATTGGTGAGTTTTTTTGACTTGGAACTTTTGTAATGTTCTTTGTAGTGAAATTGGTGAGCTTTTTAACTTGAAACTTTTGTAAATGGTCTTTATAGTGAAATTGGTGAGTTTTTAAAATCTGAACTCTCGTAATGGTCTCTGTTGTGAAATTGGTGATTTTTTGACTTGGATGTTCTGTAATGGTCTTTATAGTGAAATTGGTGAGTTTTT
Organism: Lathyrus sativus; assembly: GCA_963859935.3. Lineage (NCBI taxonomy): Eukaryota > Viridiplantae > Streptophyta > Magnoliopsida > Fabales > Fabaceae > Lathyrus > Lathyrus sativus. The sequence continues at coordinate 588,180 of CAWUDS030001007.1, read as the reverse complement.
TCACTTTCAACTTTTGTTATGGTCTTTATAGTCAAATTAGTGATATTCTTAACTTGAAACTATTGAAATGGTCTTTATAGTGAAATTGGTGAGTTTTTTCTTTTGGAACTTTTGTCAAGGTTTTGTTGTGAAATTGGGGAGTTTTTCAACTTTGAACATTTTTATGAGTTTTTGGGTGAAATCGATGACCTTTTTAACACTGAACTTTTATTTTGGTTTTTATATTGAAATTGTGAAATAGGCGAGTTTTTTTAACTTAGATATTTTATTTTTGTTTTTATAGTAAAATTGCTGATCTTTTGACTTTGAAGTTTTTTTATGGTTTTTATAGTGAAATTGATGAGTTTTTAAACTTTGAACTGTTGTTATTGTTTATAGGATGAAAGTTGTGAGTTTTTTCACTTTGAACTTTTGTTATGGTCTTTTTAGTGAAATTGGTGAGTTTTTTTTTTCACTTGGAACTTTTATTATGGTTTTTATAATGAAATTGGTGAGTTTTTTTGACTTGGAACTTTTGTAATGTTCTTTGTAGTGAAATTGGTGAGCTTTTTAACTTGAAACTTTTGTAAATGGTCTTTATAGTGAAATTGGTGAGTTTTTAAAATCTGAACTCTCGTAATGGTCTCTGTTGTGAAATTGGTGATTTTTTGACTTGGATGTTCTGTAATGGTCTTTATAGTGAAATTGGTGAGTTTTTTCACTTTCAACTTTTGTTATGGTCTTTATAGTCAAATTAGTGATATTCTTAACTTGAAACTATTGAAATGGTCTTTATAGTGAAATTGGTGAGTTTTTTCTTTTGGAACTTTTGTCAAGGTTTTGTTGTGAAATTGGGGAGTTTTTCAACTTTGAACATTTTTATGAGTTTTTGGGTGAAATCGATGACCTTTTTAACACTGAACTTTTATTTTGGTTTTTATATTGAAATTGTGAAATAGGCGAGTTTTTTTAACTTAGATATTTTATTTTTGTTTTTATAGTGAAATTGCTGATATTTTGACTCTGAAGTTTTTTTTATGGTTTTTAGAGTGAAATTGATGAGTTTTTAAACTTTGAACTGTTGTTATTGTTTATAGGATGAAATTTGTGAGTTTTTTCACTTTGAACTTTTGTTATGGTCTTTTTAGTGAAATTAGTGAGTTTTTTTTTTCACTTGGAACTTTTATTATGGTTTTTATAATGAAATTGGTGAGTTTTTTTGACTTGGAACTTTTGTAATGTTCTTTGTAGTGAAATTGGTGAGCTTTTTAACTTGAAACTTTTGTAAATGGTCTTTATAGTGAAATTGGTGAGTTTTTAAAATCTGAACTCTCGTAATGGTCTCTGTTGTGAAATTGGTGATTTTTTGACTTGGATGTTCTGTAATGGTCTTTATAGTGAAATTGGTGAGTTTTTTCACTTTCAACTTTTGTTATGGTCTTTATAGTCAAATTAGTGATATTCTTAACTTGAAACTATTGAAATGGTCTTTATAGTGAAATTGGTGAGTTTTTTCTTTTGGAACTTTTGTCAAGGTTTTGTTGTGAAATTGGGGAGTTTTTCAACTTTGAACATTTTTATGAGTTTTTGGGTGAAATCGATGACCTTTTTAACACTGAACTTTTATTTTGGTTTTTATATTGAAATTGTGAAATAGGCGAGTTTTTTTAACTTAGATATTTTATTTTTGTTTTTATAGTGAAATTGCTGATCTTTTGACTTTGAAGTTTTTTTTATGGTTTTTATAGTGAAATTGATGAGTTTTTAAACTTTGAACTGTTGTTATTGTTTATAGGATGAAATTTGTGAGTTTTTTCACTTTGAACTTTTGTTATGGTCTTTTTAGTGAAATTGGTGAGTTTTTTTTTCACTTGGAACTTTTATTATGGTTTTTATAATGAAATTGGTGAGTTTTTTTGACTTGGAACTTTTGTAATGTTCTTTGTAGTGAAATTGGTGAGCTTTTTAACTTGAAACTTTTGTAAATTGTCTTTATAGTGAAATTGGTGAGTTTTTAAAATCTGAACTCTCGTAATGGTCTCTGTTGTGAAATTGGTGATTTTTTGACTTGGATGTTCTGTAATGGTCTTTATAGTGAAATTGGTGAGTTTTTTCAATTTCAACTTTTGTTATGGTCTTTATAGTCAAATTAGTGATATTCTTAACTTGAAACTATTGAAATGGTCTTTATAGTGAAATTGGTGAGTTTTTTCTTTTGGAACTTTTGTCAAGGTTTTGTTGTGAAATTGGGGAGTTTTTCAACTTTGAACATTTTTATGAGTTTTTGGGTGAAATCGATGACCTTTTTAACACTGAACTTTTATTTTGGTTTTTATATTGAAATTGTGAAATAGGCGAGTTTTTTTAACTTAGATATTTTATTTTTGTTTTTATAGTGAAATTGCTGATCTTTTGACTTTGAAGTTTTTTTTATGGTTTTTATAGTGAAATTGATGAGTTTTTAAACTTTGAACTGTTGTTATTGTTTATAGGATGAAATTTGTGAGTTTTTTCAATTTGAACTTTTGTTATGGTCTTTTTAGTGAAATTGGTGAGTTTTTTTTTTCACTTGGAACTTTTATTATGGTTTTTATAATGAAATTGGTGAGTTTTTTTGACTTGGAACTTTTGTAATGTTCTTTGTAGTGAAATTGGTGAGCTTTTTAACTTGAAACTTTTGTAAATGGTCTTTATAGTGAAATTGGTGAGTTTTTAAAATCTGAACTCTCGTAATGGTCTCTGTTGTGAAATTGGTGATTTTTTGACTTGGATGTTCTGTAATGGTCTTTATAGTGAAATTGGTGAGTTTTTTCACTTTCAACTTTTGTTATGGTCTTTATAGTCAAATTAGTGATATTCTTAACTTAAAACTATTGAAATGGTCTTTATAGTGAAATTGGTGAGTTTTTTCTTTTGGAACTTTTGTCATGGTTTTGTTGTGAAATTGGGGAGTTTTTCAACTTTGAACATTTTTATGAGTTTTTGGGTGAAATCGATGACCTTTTTAACACTGAACTTTTATTTTGGTTTTTATATTGAAATTGTGAAATAGGCGAGTTTTTTTAACTTAGATATTTTATTTTTGTTTTTATAGTGAAATTGCTGATCTTTTGACTTTGAAGTTTTTTTATGGTTTTTATAGTGAAATTGATGAGTTTTTAAACTTTGAACTGTTGTTATTGTTTATAGGATGAAATTTGTGAGTTTTTTCACTTTGAACTTTTGTTATGGTCTTTTTAGTGAAATTGGTGAGTTTTTTTTTTCACTTGGAACTTTTATTATGGTTTTTATAATGAAATTGGTGAGTTTTTTTGACTTGGAACTTTTGTAATGTTCTTTGTAGTGAAATTGGTGAGCTTTTTAACTTGAAACTTTTGTAAATGGTCTTTATAGTGAAATTGGTGAGTTTTTAAAATCTGAACTCTCGTAATGGTCTCTGTTGTGAAATTGGTGATTTTTTGACTTGGATGTTCTGTAATGGTCTTTATAGTGAAATTGGTGAGTTTTTTCACTTTCAACTTTTGTTATGGTCTTTATAGTCAAATTAGTGATATTCTTAACTTGAAACTATTGAAATGGTCTTTATAGTGAAATTGGTGAGTTTTTTCTTTTGGAACTTTTGTCAAGGTTTTGTTGTGAAATTGGGGAGTTTTTCAACTTTGAACATTTTTATGAGTTTTTGGGTGAAATCGATGACCTTTTTAACACTGAACTTTTATTTTGGTTTTTATATTGAAATTGTGAAATAGGCGAGTTTTTTTAACTTAGATATTTTATTTTTGTTTTTATAGTGAAATTGCTGATCTTTTGACTTTGAAGTTTTTTTTATGGTTTTTATAGTGAAATTGATGAGTTTTTAAACTTTGAACTGTTGTTATTGTTTATAGGATGAAATTTGTGAGTTTTTTCACTTTGAACTTTTGTTATGGTCTTTTTAGTGAAATTGGTGAGTTTTTTTTTCACTTGGAACTTTTATTATGGTTTTTATAATGAAATTGGTGAGTTTTTTTGACTTGGAACTTTTGTAATGTTCTTTGTAGTGAAATTGGTGAGCTTTTTAACTTGAAACTTTTGTAAATTGTCTTTATAGTGAAATTGGTGAGTTTTTAAAATCTGAACTCTCGTAATGGTCTCTGTTGTGAAATTGGTGATTTTTTGACTTGGATGTTCTGTAATGGTCTTTATAGTGAAATTGGTGAGTTTTTTCAATTTCAACTTTTGTTATGGTCTTTATAGTCAAATTAGTGATATTCTTAACTTGAAACTATTGAAATGGTCTTTATAGTGAAATTGGTGAGTTTTTTCTTTTGGAACTTTTGTCAAGGTTTTGTTGTGAAATTGGGGAGTTTTTCAACTTTGAACATTTTTATGAGTTTTTGGGTGAAATCGATGACCTTTTTAACACTGAACTTTTATTTTGGTTTTTATATTGAAATTGTGAAATAGGCGAGTTTTTTTAACTTAGATCTTTTATTTTTGTTTTTATAGTGAAATTGCTGATCTTTTGACTTTGAAGTTTTTTTTATGGTTTTTATAGTGAAATTGATGAGTTTTTAAACTTTGAACTGTTGTTATTGTTTATAGGATGAAATTTGTGAGTTTTTTCACTTTGAACTTTTGTTATGGTCTTTTTAGTGAAATTGGTGAGTTTTTTTTTTCACTTGGAACTTTTATTATGGTTTTTATAATGAAATTGGTGAGTTTTTTTGACTTGGAACTTTTGTAATGTTCTTTGTAGTGAAATTGGTGAGCTTTTTAACTTGAAACTTTTGTAAATGGTCTTTATAGTGAAATTGGTGAGTTTTTAAAATCTGAACTCTCGTAATGGTCTCTGTTGTGAAATTGGTGATTTTTTGACTTGGATGTTCTGTAATGGTCTTTATAGTGAAATTGGTGAGTTTTTTCACTTTCAACTTTTGTTATGGTCTTTATAGTCAAATTAGTGATATTCTTAACTTGAAACTATTGAAATGGTCTTTATAGTGAAATTGGTGAGTTTTTTCTTTTGGAACTTTTGTCAAGGTTTTGTTGTGAAATTGGGGAGTTTTTCAACTTTGAACATTTTTATGAGTTTTTGGGTGAAATCGATGACCTTTTTAACACTGAACTTTTATTTTGGTTTTTATATTGAAATTGTGAAATAGGCGAGTTTTTTTAACTTAGATATTTTATTTTTGTTTTTATAGTGAAATTGCTGATCTTTTGACTTTGAAGTTTTTTTTATGGTTTTTATAGTGAAATTGATGAGTTTTTAAACTTTGAACTGTTGTTATTGTTTATAGGATGAAATTTGTGAGTTTTTTCACTTTGAACTTTTGTTATGGTCTTTTTAGTGAAATTGGTGAGTTTTTTTTTCACTTGGAACTTTTATTATGGTTTTTATAATGAAATTGGTGAGTTTTTTTGACTTGGAACTTTTGTAATGTTCTTTGTAGTGAAATTGGTGAGCTTTTTAACTTGAAACTTTTGTAAATGGTCTTTATAGTGAAATTGGTGAGTTTTTAAAATCTGAACTCTCGTAATGGTCTCTGTTGTGAAATTGGTGATTTTTTGACTTGGATGTTCTGTAATGGTCTTTATAGTGAAATTGGTGAGTTTTTTCACTTTCAACTTTTGTTATGGTCTTTATAGTCAAATTAGTGATATTCTTAACTTGAAACTATTGAAATGGTCTTTATAGTGAAATTGGTGAGTTTTTTCTTTTGGAACTTTTGTCAAGGTTTTGTTGTGAAATTGGGGAGTTTTTCAACTTTGAACATTTTTATGAGTTTTTGGGTGAAATCGATGACCTTTTTAACACTGAACTTTTATTTTGGTTTTTATATTGAAATTGTGAAATAGGCGAGTTTTTTTAACTTAGATATTTTATTTTTGTTTTTATAGTGAAATTGCTGATCTTTTGACTTTGAAGTTTTTTTTTATGGTTTTTATAGTGAAATTGATGAGTTTTTAAACTTTGAACTGTTGTTATTGTTTATAGGATGAAATTTGTGAGTTTTTTCACTTTGAACTTTTGTTATGGTCTTTTTAGTGAAATTGGTGAGTTTTTTTTTTCACTTGGAACTTTTATTATGGTTTTTATAATGAAATTGGTGAGTTTTTTTGACTTGGAACTTTTGTAATGTTCTTTGTAGTGAAATTGGTGAGCTTTTTAACTTGAAACTTTTGTAAATGGTCTTTATAGTGAAATTGGTGAGTTTTTAAAATCTGAACTCTCGTAATGGTCTCTGTTGTGAAATTGGTGATTTTTTGACTTGGATGTTCTGTAATGGTCTTTATAGTGAAATTGGTGAGTTTTTTCACTTTCAACTTTTGTTATGGTCTTTATAGTCAAATTAGTGATATTCTTAACTTGAAACTATTGAAATGGTCTTTATAGTGAAATTGGTGAGTTTTTTCTTTTGGAACTTTTGTCAAGGTTTTGTTGTGAAATTGGGGAGTTTTTCAACTTTGAACATTTTTATGAGTTTTTGGGTGAAATCGATGACCTTTTTAACACTGAACTTTTATTTTGGTTTTTATATTGAAATTGTGAAATAGGCGAGTTTTTTTAACTTAGATCTTTTATTTTTGTTTTTATAGTGAAATTGCTGATCTTTTGACTTTGAAGTTTTTTTATGGTTTTTATAGTGAAATTGATGAGTTTTTAAACTTTGAACTGTTGTTATTGTTTATAGGATGAAATTTGTGAGTTTTTTCACTTTGAACTTTTGTTATGGTCTTTTTAGTGAAATTGGTGAGTTTTTTTTTTTCACTTGGAACTTTTATTATGGTTTTTATAATGAAATTGGTGAGTTTTTTTGACTTGGAACTTTTGTAATGTTCTTTGTAGTGAAATTGGTGAGCTTTTTAACTTGAAACTTTTGTAAATGGTCTTTATAGTGAAATTGGTGAGTTTTTAAAATCTGAACTCTCGTAATGGTCTCTGTTGTGAAATTGGTGATTTTTTGACTTGGATGTTCTGTAATGGTCTTTATAGTGAAATTGGTGAGTTTTTTCACTTTCAACTTTTGTTATGGTCTTTATAGTCAAATTAGTGATATTCTTAACTTGAAACTATTGAAATGGTCTTTATAGTGAAATTGGTGAGTTTTTTCTTTTGGAACTTTTGTCAAGGTTTTGTTGTGAAATTGGGGAGTTTTTCAACTTTGAACATTTTTATGAGTTTTTGGGTGAAATCGATGACCTTTTTAACACTGAACTTTTATTTTGGTTTTTATATTGAAATTGTGAAATAGGCGAGTTTTTTTAACTTAGATATTTTATTTTTGTTTTTATAGTGAAATTGCTGATCTTTTGACTTTGAAGTTTTTTTTTATGGTTTTTATAGTGAAATTGATGAGTTTTTAAACTTTGAACTGTTGTTATTGTTTATAGGATGAAATTTGTGAGTTTTTTCACTTTGAACTTTTGTTATGGTCTTTTTAGTGAAATTGGTGAGTTTTTTTTTTCACTTGGAACTTTTATTATGGTTTTTATAATGAAATTGGTGAGTTTTTTTGACTTGGAACTTTTGTAATGTTCTTTGTAGTGAAATTGGTGAGCTTTTTAACTTGAAACTTTTGTAAATGGTCTTTATAGTGAAATTGGTGAGTTTTTAAAATCTGAACTCTCGTAATGGTCTCTGTTGTGAAATTGGTGATTTTTTGACTTGGATGTTCTGTAATGGTCTTTATAGTGAAATTGGTGAGTTTTTTCACTTTCAACTTTTGTTATGGTCTTCATAGTCAAATTAGTGATATTCTTAACTTGAAACTATTGAAATGGTCTTTATAGTGAAATTGGTGAGTTTTTTCTTTTGGAACTTTTGTCAAGGTTTTGTTGTGAAATTGGGGAGTTTTTCAACTTTGAACATTTTTATGAGTTTTTGGGTGAAATCGATGACCTTTTTAACACTGAACTTTTATTTTGGTTTTTATATTGAAATTGTGAAATAGGCGAGTTTTTTTAACTTAGATCTTTTATTTTTGTTTTTATAGTGAAATTGCTGATCTTTTGACTTTGAAGTTTTTTTATGGTTTTTATAGTGAAATTGATGAGTTTTTAAACTTTGAACTGTTGTTATTGTTTATAGGATGAAATTTGTGAGTTTTTTCACTTTGAACTTTTGTTATGGTCTTTTTAGTGAAATTGGTGAGTTTTTTTTTTTCACTTGGAACTTTTATTATGGTTTTTATAATGAAATTGGTGAGTTTTTTTGACTTGGAACTTTTGTAATGTTCTTTGTAGTGAAATTGGTGAGCTTTTTAACTTGAAACTTTTGTAAATGGTCTTTATAGTGAAATTGGTGAGTTTTTAAAATCTGAACTCTCGTAATGGTCTCTGTTGTGAAATTGGTGATTTTTTGACTTGGATGTTCTGTAATGGTCTTTATAGTGAAATTGGTGAGTTTTTTCACTTTCAACTTTTGTTATGGTCTTTATAGTCAAATTAGTGATATTCTTAACTTGAAACTATTGAAATGGTCTTTATAGTGAAATTGGTGAGTTTTTTCTTTTGGAACTTTTGTCAAGGTTTTGTTGTGAAATTAGGGAGTTTTTCAACTTTGAACATTTTTATGAGTTTTTGGGTGAAATCGATGACCTTTTTAACACTGAACTTTTATTTTGGTTTTTATATTGAAATTGTGAAATAGGCGAGTTTTTTTAACTTAGATATTTTATTTTTGTTTTTATAGTGAAATTGCTGATCTTTTGACTTTGAAGTTTTTTTTATGGTTTTTATAGTGAAATTGATGAGTTTTTTAACTTTGAACTGTTGTTATTGTTTATAGGATGAAATTTGTGAGTTTTTTCACTTTGAACTTTTGTTATGGTCTTTTTAGTGAAATTGGTGAGTTTTTTTTTTCACTTGGAACTTTTATTATGGTTTTTATAATGAAATTGGTGAGTTTTTTTGACTTGGAACTTTTGTAATGTTCTTTGTAGTGAAATTGGTGAGCTTTTTAACTTGAAACTTTTGTAAATGGTCTTTATAGTGAAATTGGTGAGTTTTTAAAATCTGAACTCTCGTAATGGTCTCTGTTGTGAAATTGGTGATTTTTTGACTTGGATGTTCTGTAATGGTCTTTATAGTGAAATTGGTGAGTTTTTTCACTTTCAACTTTTGTTATGGTCTTTATAGTCAAATTAGTGATATTCTTAACTTGAAACTATTGAAATGGTCTTTATAGTGAAATTGGTGAGTTTTTTCTTTTGGAACTTTTGTCAAGGTTTTGTTGTGAAATTGGGGAGTTTTTCAACTTTGAACATTTTTATGAGTTTTTGGGTGAAATCGATGACCTTTTTAACACTGAACTTTTATTTTGGTTTTTATATTGAAATTGTGAAATAGGCGAGTTTTTTTAACTTAGATCTTTTATTTTTGTTTTTATAGTGAAATTGCTGATCTTTTGACTTTGAAGTTTTTTTATGGTTTTTATAGTGAAATTGATGAGTTTTTAAACTTTGAACTGTTGTTATTGTTTATAGGATGAAATTTGTGAGTTTTTTCACTTTGAACTTTTGTTATGGTCTTTTTAGTGAAATTGGTGAGTTTTTTTTTTTCACTTGGAACTTTTATTATGGTTTTTATAATGAAATTGGTGAGTTTTTTTGACTTGGAACTTTTGTAATGTTCTTTGTAGTGAAATTGGTGAGCTTTTTAACTTGAAACTTTTGTAAATGGTCTTTATAGTGAAATTGGTGAGTTTTTAAAATCTGAACTCTCGTAATGGTCTCTGTTGTGAAATTGGTGATTTTTTGACTTGGATGTTCTGTAATGGTCTTTATAGTGAAATTGGTGAGTTTTTTCACTTTCAACTTTTGTTATGGTCTTTATAGTCAAATTAGTGATATTCTTAACTTGAAACTATTGAAATGGTCTTTATAGTGAAATTGGTGAGTTTTTTCTTTTGGAACTTTTGTCAAGGTTTTGTTGTGAAATTGGGGAGTTTTTCAACTTTGAACATTTTTATGAGTTTTTGGGTGAAATCGATGACCTTTTTAACACTGAACTTTTATTTTGGTTTTTATATTGAAATTGTGAAATAGGCGAGTTTTTTTAACTTAGATATTTTATTTTTGTTTTTATAGTGAAATTGCTGATCTTTTGACTTTGAAGTTTTTTTTATGGTTTTTATAGTGAAATTGATGAGTTTTTAAACTTTGAACTGTTGTTATTGTTTATAGGATGAAATTTGTGAGTTTTTTCACATTGAACTTTTGTTATGGTCTTTTTAGTGAAATTGGTGAGTTTTTTTTTTCACTTGGAACTTTTATTATGGTTTTTATAATGAAATTGGTGAGTTTTTTTGACTTGGAACTTTTGTAATGTTCTTTGTAGTGAAATTGGTGAGCTTTTTAACTTGAAACTTTTGTAAATGGTCTTTATAGTGAAATTGGTGAGTTTTTAAAATCTGAACTCTCGTAATGGTCTCTGTTGTGAAATTGGTGATTTTTTGACTTGGATGTTCTGTAATGGTCTTTATAGTGAAATTGGTGAGTTTTTTCACTTTCAACTTTTGTTATGGTCTTTATAGTCAAATTAGTGATATTCTTAACTTGAAACTATTGAAATGGTCTTTATAGTGAAATTGGTGAGTTTTTTCTTTTGGAACTTTTGTCAAGGTTTTGTTGTGAAATTGGGGAGTTTTTCAACTTTGAACATTTTTATGAGTTTTTGGGTGAAATCGATGACCTTTTTAACACTGAACTTTTATTTTGGTTTTTATATTGAAATTGTGAAATAGGCGAGTTTTTTTAACTTAGATCTTTTATTTTTGTTTTTATAGTGAAATTGCTGATCTTTTGACTTTGAAGTTTTTTTATGGTTTTTATAGTGAAATTGATGAGTTTTTAAACTTTGAACTGTTGTTATTGTTTATAGGATGAAATTTGTGAGTTTTTTCACTTTGAACTTTTGTTATGGTCTTTTTAGTGAAATTGGTGAGTTTTTTTTTTCACTTGGAACTTTTATTATGGTTTTTATAATGAAATTGGTGAGTTTTTTTGACTTGGAACTTTTGTAATGTTCTTTGTACTGAAATTGGTGAGCTTTTTAACTTGAAACTTTTGTAAATGGTCTTTATAGTGACATTGGTGAGTTTTTAAAATCTGAACTCTCGTAATGGTCTCTGTTGTGAAATTGGTGATTTTTTGACTTGGATGTTCTGTAATGGTCTTTATAGTGAAATTGGTGAGTTTTTTCACTTTCAACTTTTGTTATGGTCTTTATAGTCAAATTAGTGATATTCTTAACTTGAAACTATTGAAATGGTCTTTATAGTGAAATTGGTGAGTTTTTTCTTTTGGAACTTTTGTCAAGGTTTTGTTGTGAAATTGGGGAGTTTTTCAACTTTGAACATTTTTATGAGTTTTTGGGTGAAATCGATGACCTTTTTAACACTGAACTTTTATTTTGGTTTTTATATTGAAATTGTGAAATAGGCGAGTTTTTTTAACTTAGATATTTTATTTTTGTTTTTATAGTGAAATTGCTGATCTTTTGACTTTGAAGTTTTTTTTATGGTTTTTATAGTGAAATTGATGAGTTTTTAAACTTTGAACTGTTGTTATTGTTTATAGGATGAAATTTGTGAGTTTTTTCACTTTGAACTTTTGTTATGGTCTTTTTAGTGAAATTGGTGAGTTTTTTTTTTCACTTGGAACTTTTATTATGGTTTTTATAATGAAATTGGTGAGTTTTTTTGACTTGGAACTTTTGTAATGTTCTTTGTAGTGAAATTGGTGAGCTTTTTAACTTGAAACTTTTGTAAATGGTCTTTATAGTGAAATTGGTGAGTTTTTAAAATCTGAACTCTCGTAATGGTCTCTGTTGTGAAATTGGTGATTTTTTGACTTGGATGTTCTGTAATGGTCTTTATAGTGAAATTGGTGAGTTTTTTCACTTTCAACTTTTGTTATGGTCTTTATAGTCAAATTAGTGATATTCTTAACTTGAAACTATTGAAATGGTCTTTATAGTGAAATTGGTGAGTTTTTTCTTTTGGAACTTTTGTCAAGGTTTTGTTGTGAAATTGGGGAGTTTTTCAACTTTGAACATTTTTATGAGTTTTTGGGTGAAATCGATGACCTTTTTAACACTGAACTTTTATTTTGGTTTTTATATTGAAATTGTGAAATAGGTGAGTTTTTTTAACTTAGATCTTTTATTTTTGTTTTTATAGTGAAATTGCTGATCTTTTGACTTTGAAGTTTTTTTTATGGTTTTTATAGTGAAATTGATGAGTTTTTAAACTTTGAACTGTTGTTATTGTTTATAGGATGAAATTTGTGAGTTTTTTCACTTTGAACTTTTGTTATGGTCTTTTTAGTGAAATTGGTGAGTTTTTTTTTTTCACTTGGAACTTTTATTATGGTTTTTATAATGAAATTGGTGAGTTTTTTTGACTTGGAACTTTTGTAATGTTCTTTGTAGTGAAATTGGTGAGCTTTTTAACTTGAAACTTTTGTAAATGGTCTTTATAGTGAAATTGGTGAGTTTTTAAAATCTGAACTCTCGTAATGGTCTCTGTTGTGAAATTGGTGATTTTTTGACTTGGATGTTCTGTAATGGTCTTTATAGTGAAATTGGTGAGTTTTTTCACTTTCAACTTTTGTTATGGTCTTTATAGTCAAATTAGTGATATTCTTAACTTGAAACTATTGAAATGGTCTTTATAGTGAAATTGGTGAGTTTTTTCTTTTGGAACTTTTGTCAAGGTTTTGTTGTGAAATTGGGGAGTTTTTCAACTTTGAACATTTTTATGAGTTTTTGGGTGAAATCGATGACCTTTTTAACACTGAACTTTTATTTTGGTTTTTATATTGAAATTGTGAAATAGGCGAGTTTTTTTAACTTAGATATTTTATTTTTGTTTTTATAGTGAAATTGCTGATCTTTTGACTTTGAAGTTTTTTTTATGGTTTTTATAGTGAAATTGATGAGTTTTTAAACTTTGAACTGTTGTTATTGTTTATAGGATGAAATTTGTGAGTTTTTTCAATTTGAACTTTTGTTATGGTCTTTTTAGTGAAATTGGTGAGTTTTTTTTTTCACTTGGAACTTTTATTATGGTTTTTATAATGAAATTGGTGAGTTTTTTTGACTTGGAACTTTTGTAATGTTCTTTGTAGTGAAATTGGTGAGCTTTTTAACTTGAAACTTTTGTAAATGGTCTTTATAGTGAAATTGGTGAGTTTTTAAAATCTGAACTCTCGTAATGGTCTCTGTTGTGAAATTGGTGATTTTTTGACTTGGATGTTCTGTAATGGTCTTTATAGTGAAATTGGTGAGTTTTTTCACTTTCAACTTTTGTTATGGTCTTTATAGTCAAATTAGTGATATTCTTAACTTAAAACTATTGAAATGGTCTTTATAGTGAAATTGGTGAGTTTTTTCTTTTGGAACTTTTGTCAAGGTTTTGTTGTGAAATTGGGGAGTTTTTCAACTTTGAACATTTTTATGAGTTTTTGGGTGAAATCGATGACCTTTTTAACACTGAACTTTTATTTTGGTTTTTATATTGAAATTGTGAAATAGGCGAGTTTTTTTAACTTAGATCTTTTATTTTTGTTTTTATAGTGAAATTGCTGATCTTTTGACTTTGAAGTTTTTTTATGGTTTTTATAGTGAAATTGATGAGTTTTTAAACTTTGAACTGTTGTTATTGTTTATAGGATGAAATTTGTGAGTTTTTTCACTTTGAACTTTTGTTATGGTCTTTTTAGTGAAATTGGTGAGTTTTTTTTTTCACTTGGAACTTTTATTATGGTTTTTATAATGAAATTGGTGAGTTTTTTTGACTTGGAACTTTTGTAATGTTCTTTGTAGTGAAATTGGTGAGCTTTTTAACTTGAAACTTTTGTAAATGGTCTTTATAGTGAAATTGGTGAGTTTTTAAAATCTGAACTCTCGTAATGGTCTCTGTTGTGAAATTGGTGATTTTTTGACTTGGATGTTCTGTAATGGTCTTTATAGTGAAATTGGTGAGTTTTTTCACTTTCAACTTTTGTTATGGTCTTTATAGTCAAATTAGTGATATTCTTAACTTGAAACTATTGAAATGGTCTTTATAGTGAAATTGGTGAGTTTTTTCTTTTGGAACTTTTGTCAAGGTTTTGTTGTGAAATTGGGGAGTTTTTCAACTTTGAACATTTTTATGAGTTTTTGGGTGAAATCGATGACCTTTTTAACACTGAACTTTTATTTTGGTTTTTATATTGAAATTGTGAAATAGGCGAGTTTTTTTAACTTAGATCTTTTATTTTTGTTTTTATAGTGAAATTGCTGATCTTTTGACTTTGAAGTTTTTTTATGGTTTTTATAGTGAAATTGATGAGTTTTAAACTTTGAACTGTTGTTATTGTTTATAGGATGAAATTTGTGAGTTTTTTCACTTTGAACTTTTGTTATGGTCTTTTTAGTGAAATTGGTGAGTTTTTTTTTTTCACTTGGAACTTTTATTATGGTTTTTATAATGAAATTGGTGAGTTTTTTTGACTTGGAACTTTTGTAATGTTCTTTGTAGTGAAATTGGTGAGCTTTTTAACTTGAAACTTTTGTAAATGGTCTTTATAGTGAAATTGGTGAGTTTTTGAAATCTGAACTCTCGTAATGGTCTCTGTTGTGAAATTGGTGATTTTTTGACTTGGATGTTCTGTAATGGTCTTTATAGTGAAATTGGTGAGTTTTTTCACTTTCAACTTTTGTTATGGTCTTTATAGTCAAATTAGTGATATTCTTAACTTGAAACTATTGAAATGGTCTTTATAGTGAAATTGGTGAGTTTTTTCTTTTGGAACTTTTGTCAAGGTTTTGTTGTGAAATTGGGGAGTTTTTCAACTTTGAACATTTTTATGAGTTTTTGGGTGAAATCGATGACCTTTTTAACACTGAACTTTTATTTTGGTTTTTATATTGAAATTGTGAAATAGGCGAGTTTTTTTAACTTAGATCTTTTATTTTTGTTTTTATAGTGAAATTGCTGATCTTTTGACTTTGAAGTTTTTTTATGGTTTTTATAGTGAAATTGATGAGTTTTTAAACTTTGAACTGTTGTTATTGTTTATAGGATGAAATTTGTGAGTTTTTTCACTTTGAACTTTTGTTATGGTCTTTTTAGTGAAATTGGTGAGTTTTTTTTTTTCACTTGGAACTTTTATTATGGTTTTTATAATGAAATTGGTGAGTTTTTTTGACTTGGAACTTTTGTAATGTTCTTTGTAGTGAAATTGGTGAGCTTTTTAACTTGAAACTTTTGTAAATGGTCTTTATAGTGAAATTGGTGAGTTTTTAAAATCTGAACTCTCGTAATGGTCTCTGTTGTGAAATTGGTGATTTTTTGACTTGGATGTTCTGTAATGGTCTTTATAGTGAAATTGGTGAGTTTTTTCACTTTCAACTTTTGTTATGGTCTTTATAGTCAAATTAGTGATATTCTTAACTTGAAACTATTGAAATGGTCTTTATAGTGAAATTGGTGAGTTTTTTCTTTTGGAACTTTTGTCAAGGTTTTGTTGTGAAATTGGGGAGTTTTTCAACTTTGAACATTTTTATGAGTTTTTGGGTGAAATCGATGACCTTTTTAACACTGAACTTTTATTTTGGTTTTTATATTGAAATTGTGAAATAGGCGAGTTTTTTTAACTTAGATCTTTTATTTTTGTTTTTATAGTGAAATTGCTGATCTTTTGACTCTGAAGTTTTTTTATGGTTTTTATAGTGAAATTGATGAGTTTTTAAACTTTGAACTGTTGTTATTGTTTATAGGATGAAATTTGTGAGTTTTTTCACTTTGAACTTTTGTTATGGTCTTTTTAGTGAAATTGGTGAGTTTTTTTTTTCACTTGGAACTTTTATTATGGTTTTTATAATGAAATTGGTGAGTTTTTTTGACTTGGAACTTTTGTAATGTTCTTTGTAGTGAAATTGGTGAGCTTTTTAACTTGAAACTTTTGTAAATGGTCTTTATAGTGAAATTGGTGAGTTTTTAAAATCTGAACTCTCGTAATGGTCTCTGTTGTGAAATTGGTGATTTTTTGACTTGGATGTTCTGTAATGGTCTTTATAGTGAAATTGGTGAGTTTTTTCACTTTCAACTTTTGTTATGGTCTTTATAGTCAAATTAGTGATATTCTTAACTTGAAACTATTGAAATGGTCTTTATAGTGAAATTGGTGAGTTTTTTCTTTTGGAACTTTTGTCAAGGTTTTGTTGTGAAATTGGGGAGTTTTTCAACTTTGAACATTTTTATGAGTTTTTGGGTGAAATCGATGACCTTTTTAACACTGAACTTTTATTTTGGTTTTTATATTGAAATTGTGAAATAGGCGAGTTTTTTTAACTTAGATCTTTTATTTTTGTTTTTATAGTGAAATTGCTGATCTTTTGACTTTGAAGTTTTTTTATGGTTTTTATAGTGAAATTGATGAGTTTTTAAACTTTGAACTGTTGTTATTGTTTATAGGATGAAATTTGTGAGTTTTTTCACTTTGAACTTTTGTTATGGTCTTTTTAGTGAAATTGGTGAGTTTTTTTTTCACTTGGAACTTTTATTATGGTTTTTATAATGAAATTGGTGAGTTTTTTTGACTTGGAACTTTTGTAATGTTCTTTGTAGTGAAATTGGTGAGCTTTTTAACTTGAAACTTTTGTAAATTGTCTTTATAGTGAAATTGGTGAGTTTTTAAAATCTGAACTCTCGTAATGGTCTCTGTTGTGAAATTGGTGATTTTTTGACTTGGATGTTCTGTAATGGTCTTTATAGTGAAATTGGTGAGTTTTTTCACTTTCAACTTTTGTTATGGTCTTTATAGTCAAATTAGTGATATTCTTAACTTGAAACTATTGAAATGGTCTTTATAGTGAAATTGGTGAGTTTTTTCTTTTGGAACTTTTGTCAAGGTTTTGTTGTGAAATTGGGGAGTTTTTCAACTTTGAACATTTTTATGAGTTTTTGGGTGAAATCGATGACCTTTTTAACACTGAACTTTTATTTTGGTTTTTATATTGAAATTGTGAAATAGGCGAGTTTTTTTAACTTAGATCTTTTATTTTTGTTTTTATAGTGAAATTGCTGATCTTTTGACTTTGATGTTTTTTTTATGGTTTTTATAGTGAAATTGATGAGTTTTTAAACTTTGAACTGTTGTTATTGTTTATAGGATGAAATTTGTGAGTTTTTTCACTTTGAACTTTTGTTATGGTCTTTTTAGTGAAATTGGTGAGTTTTTTTTTTCACTTGGAACTTTTATTATGGTTTTTATAATGAAATTGGTGAGTTTTTTTGACTTGGAACTTTTGTAATGTTCTTTGTAGTGAAATTGGTGAGCTTTTTAACTTGAAACTTTTGTAAATGGTCTTTATAGTGAAATTGGTGAGTTTTTAAAATCTGAACTCTCGTAATGGTCTCTGTTGTGAAATTGGTGATTTTTTGACTTGGATGTTCTGTAATGGTCTTTATAGTGAAATTGGTGAGTTTTTTCACTTTCAACTTTTGTTATGGTCTTTATAGTCAAATTAGTGATATTCTTAACTTGAAACTATTGAAATGGTCTTTATAGTGAAATTGGTGAGTTTTTTCTTTTGGAACTTTTGTCAAGGTTTTGTTGTGAAATTGGGGAGTTTTTCAACTTTGAACATTTTTATGAGTTTTTGGGTGAAATCGATGACCTTTTTAACACTGAACTTTTATTTTGGTTTTTATATTGAAATTGTGAAATAGGCGAGTTTTTTTAACTTAGATCTTTTATTTTTGTTTTTATAGTGAAATTGCTGATCTTTTGACTTTGAAGTTTTTTATGGTTTTTATAGTGAAATTGATGAGTTTTAAACTTTGAACTGTTGTTATTGTTTATAGGATGAAATTTGTGAGTTTTTTCACTTTGAACTTTTGTTATGGTCTTTTTAGTGAAATTGGTGAGTTTTTTTTTTTCACTTGGAACTTTTATTATGGTTTTTATAATGAAATTGGTGAGTTTTTTTGACTTGGAACTTTTGTAATGTTCTTTGTAGTGAAATTGGTGAGCTTTTTAACTTGAAACTTTTGTAAATGGTCTTTATAGTGAAATTGGTGAGTTTTTAAAATCTGAACTCTCGTAATGGTCTCTGTTGTGAAATTGGTGATTTTTTGACTTGGATGTTCTGTAATGGTCTTTATAGTGAAATTGGTGAGTTTTTTCACTTTCAACTTTTGTTATGGTCTTTATAGTCAAATTAGTGATATTCTTAACTTGAAACTATTGAAATGGTCTTTATAGTGAAATTGGTGAGTTTTTTCTTTTGGAACTTTTGTCAAGGTTTTGTTGTGAAATTGGGGAGTTTTTCAACTTTGAACATTTTTATGAGTTTTTGGGTGAAATCGATGACCTTTTTAACACTGAACTTTTATTTTGGTTTTTATATTGAAATTGTGAAATAGGCGAGTTTTTTTAACTTAGATCTTTTATTTTTGTTTTTATAGTGAAATTGCTGATCTTTTGACTTTGAAGTTTTTTTATGGTTTTTATAGTGAAATTGATGAGTTTTTAAACTTTGAACTGTTGTTATTGTTTATAGGATGAAATTTGTGAGTTTTTTCACTTTGAACTTTTGTTATGGTCTTTTTAGTGAAATTGGTGAGTTTTTTTTTTCACTTGGAACTTTTATTATGGTTTTTATAATGAAATTGGTGAGTTTTTTTGACTTGGAACTTTTGTAATGTTCTTTGTAGTGAAATTGGTGAGCTTTTTAACTTGAAACTTTTGTAAATTGTCTTTATAGTGAAATTGGTGAGTTTTTAAAATCTGAACTCTCGTAATGGTCTCTGTTGTGAAATTGGTGATTTTTTGACTTGGATGTTCTGTAATGGTCTTTATAGTGAAATTGGTGAGTTTTTTCACTTTCAACTTTTGTTATGGTCTTTATAGTCAAATTAGTGATATTCTTAACTTGAAACTATTGAAATGGTCTTTATAGTGAAATTGGTGAGTTTTTTCTTTTGGAACTTTTGTCAAGGTTTTGTTGTGAAATTGGGGAGTTTTTCAACTTTGAACATTTTTATGAGTTTTTGGGTGAAATCGATGACCTTTTTAACACTGAACTTTTATTTTGGTTTTTATATTGAAATTGTGAAATAGGCGAGTTTTTTTAACTTAGATCTTTTATTTTTGTTTTTATAGTGAAATTGCTGATCTTTTGACTTTGATGTTTTTTTTATGGTTTTTATAGTGAAATTGATGAGTTTTTAAACTTTGAACTGTTGTTATTGTTTATAGGATGAAATTTGTGAGTTTTTTCACTTTGAACTTTTGTTATGGTCTTTTTAGTGAAATTGGTGAGTTTTTTTTTTCACTTGGAACTTTTATTATGGTTTTTATAATGAAATTGGTGAGTTTTTTTGACTTGGAACTTTTGTAATGTTCTTTGTAGTGAAATTGGTGAGCTTTTTAACTTGAAACTTTTGTAAATGGTCTTTATAGTGAAATTGGTGAGTTTTTAAAATCTGAACTCTCGTAATGGTCTCTGTTGTGAAATTGGTGATTTTTTGACTTGGATGTTCTGTAATGGTCTTTATAGTGAAATTGGTGAGTTTTTTCACTTTCAACTTTTGTTATGGTCTTTATAGTCAAATTAGTGATAGTCTTAACTTGAAACTATTGAAATGGTCTTTATAGTGAAATTGGTGAGTTTTTTCTTTTGGAACTTTTGTCAAGGTTTTGTTGTGAAATTGGGGAGTTTTTCAACTTTGAACATTTTTATGAGTTTTTGGGTGAAATCGATGACCTTTTTAACACTGAACTTTTATTTTGGTTTTTATATTGAAATTGTGAAATAGGCGAGTTTTTTTAACTTAGATCTTTTATTTTTGTTTTTATAGTGAAATTGCTGATCTTTTGACTTTGAAGTTTTTTTATGGTTTTTATAGTGAAATTGATGAGTTTTAAACTTTGAACTGTTGTTATTGTTTATAGGATGAAATTTGTGAGTTTTTTCACTTTGAACTTTTGTTATGGTCTTTTTAGTGAAATTGGTGAGTTTTTTTTTTCACTTGGAACTTTTATTATGGTTTTTATAATGAAATTGGTGAGTTTTTTTGACTTGGAACTTTTGTAATGTTCTTTGTAGTGAAATTGGTGAGCTTTTTAACTTGAAACTTTTGTAAATGGTCTTTATAGTGAAATTGGTGAGTTTTTAAAATCTGAACTCTCGTAATGGTCTCTGTTGTGAAATTGGTGATTTTTTGACTTGGATGTTCTGTAATGGTCTTTATAGTGAAATTGGTGAGTTTTTTCACTTTCAACTTTTGTTATGGTCTTTATAGTCAAATTAGTGATATTCTTAACTTGAAACTATTGAAATGGTCTTTATAGTGAAATTGGTGAGTTTTTTCTTTTGGAACTTTTGTCAAGGTTTTGTTGTGAAATTGGGGAGTTTTTCAACTTTGAACATTTTTATGAGTTTTTGGGTGAAATCGATGAGCTTTTTAACACTGAACTTTTATTTTGGTTTTTATATTGAAATTGTGAAATAGGCGAGTTTTTTTAACTTAGATATTTTATTTTTGTTTTTATAGTGAAATTGCTGATCTTTTGACTTTGAAGTTTTTTTTATGGTTTTTATAGTGAAATTGATGAGTTTTTAAACTTTGAACTGTTGTTATTGTTTATAGGATGAAATTTGTGAGTTTTTTCACTTTGAACTTTTGTTATGGTCTTTTTAGTGAAATTGGTGAGTTTTTTTTTTCACTTGGAACTTTTATTATGGTTTTTATAATGAAATTGGTGAGTTTTTTTGACTTGGAACTTTTGTAATGTTCTTTGTAGTGAAATTGGTGAGCTTTTTAACTTGAAACTTTTGTAAATGGTCTTTATAGTGAAATTGGTGAGTTTTTAAAATCTGAACTCTCGTAATGGTCTCTGTTGTGAAATTGGTGATTTTTTGACTTGGATGTTCTGTAATGGTCTTTATAGTGAAATTGGTGAGTTTTTTCACTTTCAACTTTTGTTATGGTCTTTATAGTCAAATTAGTGATATTCTTAACTTGAAACTATTGAAATGGTCTTTATAGTGAAATTGGTGAGTTTTTTCTTTTGGAACTTTTGTCAAGGTTTTGTTGTGAAATTGGGGAGTTTTTCAACTTTGAACATTTTTATGAGTTTTTGGGTGAAATCGATGACCTTTTTAACACTGAACTTTTATTTTGGTTTTATATTGAAATTGTGAAATAGGCGAGTTTTTTTAACTTAGATCTTTTATTTTTGTTTTTATAGTGAAATTGCTGATCTTTTGACTTTGAAGTTTTTTTATGGTTTTTATAGTGAAATTGATGAGTTTTTAAACTTTGAACTGTTGTTATTGTTTATAGGATGAAATTTGTGAGTTTTTTCACTTTGAACTTTTGTTATGGTCTTTTTAGTGAAATTGGTGAGTTTTTTTTTTCACTTGGAACTTTTATTATGGTTTTTATAATGAAATTGGTGAGTTTTTTTGACTTGGTACTTTTGTAATGTTCTTTGTAGTGAAATTGGTGAGCTTTTTAACTTGAAACTTTTGTAAATGGTCTTTATAGTAAAATTGGTGAGTTTTTAAAATCTGAACTCTCGTAATGGTCTCTGTTGTGAAATTGGTGATTTTTTGACTTGGATGTTCTGTAATGGTCTTTATAGTGAAATTGGTGAGTTTTTTCACTTTCAACTTTTGTTATGGTCTTTATAGTCAAATTAGTGATATTCTTAACTTGAAACTATTGAAATGGTCTTTATAGTGAAATTGGTGAGTTTTTTCTTTTGGAACTTTTGTCAAGGTTTTGTTGTGAAATTGGGGAGTTTTTCAACTTTGAACATTTTTATGAGTTTTTGGGTGAAATCGATGACCTTTTTAACACTGAACTTTTATTTTGGTTTTTATATTGAAATTGTGAAATAGGCGAGTTTTTTTAACTTAGATCTTTTATTTTTGTTTTTATAGTGAAATTGCTGATCTTTTGACTTTGAAGTTTTTTTATGGTTTTTATAGTGAAATTGATGAGTTTTTAAACTTTGAACTGTTGTTATTGTTTATAGGATGAAATTTGTGAGTTTTTTCACTTTGAACTTTTGTTATGGTCTTTTTAGTGAAATTGGTGAGTTTTTTTTTTCACTTGGAACTTTTATTATGGTTTTTATAATGAAATTGGTGAGTTTTTTTGACTTGGTACTTTTGTAATGTTCTTTGTAGTGAAATTGGTGAGCTTTTTAACTTGAAACTTTTGTAAATTGTCTTTATAGTGAAATTGGTGAGTTTTTAAAATCTGAACTCTCGTAATGGTCTCTGTTGTGAAATTGGTGATTTTTTGACTTGGATGTTCTGTAATGGTCTTTATAGTGAAATTGGTGAGTTTTTTCACTTTCAACTTTTGTTATGGTCTTTATAGTCAAATTAGTGATATTCTTAACTTGAAACTATTGAAATGGTCTTTATAGTGAAATTGGTGAGTTTTTTCTTTTGGAACTTTTGTCAAGGTTTTGTTGTGAAATTGGGGAGTTTTTCAACTTTGAACATTTTTATGAGTTTTTGGGTGAAATCGATGACCTTTTTAACACTGAACTTTTATTTTGGTTTTTATATTGAAATTGTGAAATAGGCGAGTTTTTTTAACTTAGATCTTTTATTTTTGTTTTTATAGTGAAATTGCTGATCTTTTGACTTTGAAGTTTTTTTATGGTTTTTATAGTGAAATTGATGAGTTTTTAAACTTTGAACTGTTGTTATTGTTTATAGGATGAAATTTGTGAGTTTTTTCACTTTGAACTTTTGTTATGGTCTTTTTAGTGAAATTGGTGAGTTTTTTTTTTCACTTGGAACTTTTATTATGGTTTTTATAATGAAATTGGTGAGTTTTTTTGACTTGGTACTTTTGTAATGTTCTTTGTAGTGAAATTGGTGAGCTTTTTAACTTGAAACTTTTGTAAATTGTCTTTATAGTGAAATTGGTGAGTTTTTAAAATCTGAACTCTCGTAATGGTCTCTGTTGTGAAATTGGTGATTTTTTGACTTGGATGTTCTGTAATGGTCTTTATAGTGAAATTGGTGAGTTTTTTCACTTTCAACTTTTGTTATGGTCTTTATAGTCAAATTAGTGATATTCTTAACTTGAAACTATTGAAATGGTCTTTATAGTGAAATTGGTGAGTTTTTTCTTTTGGAACTTTTGTCAAGGTTTTGTTGTGAAATTGGGGAGTTTTTCAACTTTGAACATTTTTATGAGTTTTTGGGTGAAATCGATGACCTTTTTAACACTGAACTTTTATTTTGGTTTTTATATTGAAATTGTGAAATAGGCGAGTTTTTTTAACTTAGATCTTTTATTTTTGTTTTTATAGTGAAATTGCTGATCTTTTGACTTTGAAGTTTTTTTTATGGTTTTTATAGTGAAATTGATGAGTTTTTAAACTTTGAACTGTTGTTATTGTTTATAGGATGAAATTTGTGAGTTTTTTCACTTTGAACTTTTGTTATGGTCTTTTTAGTGAAATTGGTGAGTTTTTTTTTTCACTTGGAACTTTTATTATGGTTTTTATAATGAAATTGGTGAGTTTTTTTGACTTGGAACTTTTGTAATGTTCTTTGTAGTGAAATTGGTGAGCTTTTTAACTTGAAACTTTTGTAAATTGTCTTTATAGTGAAATTGGTGAGTTTTTAAAATCTGAACTCTCGTAATGGTCTCTGTTGTGAAATTGGTGATTTTTTGACTTGGATGTTCTGTAATGGTCTTTATAGTGAAATTGGTGAGTTTTTTCACTTTCAACTTTTGTTATGGTCTTTATAGTCAAATTAGTGATATTCTTAACTTGAAACTATTGAAATGGTCTTTATAGTGAAATTGGTGAGTTTTTTCTTTTGGAACTTTTGTCAAGGTTTTGTTGTGAAATTGGGGAGTTTTTCAACTTTGAACATTTTTATGAGTTTTTGGGTGAAATCGATGACCTTTTTAACAATGAACTTTTATTTTGGTTTTTATATTGAAATTGTGAAATAGGCGAGTTTTTTTAACTTAGATATTTTATTTTTGTTTTTATAGTGAAATTGCTGATCTTTTGACTTTGAAGTTTTTTTTATGGTTTTTATAGTGAAATTGATGAGTTTTTAAACTTTGAACTGTTGTTATTGTTTATAGGATGAAATTTGTGAGTTTTTTCACTTTGAACTTTTGTTATGGTCTTTTTAGTGAAATTGGTGAGTTTTTTTTTTCACTTGGAACTTTTATTATGGTTTTTATAATGAAATTGGTGAGTTTTTTTGACTTGGAACTTTTGTAATGTTCTTTGTAGTGAAATTGGTGAGCTTTTTAACTTGAAACTTTTGTAAATGGTCTTTATAGTGAAATTGGTGAGTTTTTAAAATCTGAACTCTCGTAATGGTCTCTGTTGTGAAATTGGTGATTTTTTGACTTGGATGTTCTGTAATGGTCTTTATAGTGAAATTGGTGAGTTTTTTCACTTTCAACTTTTGTTATGGTCTTTATAGTCAAATTAGTGATATTCTTAACTTGAAACTATTGAAATGGTCTTTATAGTGAAATTGGTGAGTTTTTTCTTTTGGAACTTTTGTCAAGGTTTTGTTGTGAAATTGGGGAGTTTTTCAACTTTGAACATTTTTATGAGTTTTTGGGTGAAATCGATGACCTTTTTAACACTGAACTTTTATTTTGGTTTTTATATTGAAATTGTGAAATAGGCGAGTTTTTTTAACTTAGATCTTTTATTTTTGTTTTTATAGTGAAATTGCTGATCTTTTGACTTTGAAGTTTTTTTATGGTTTTTATAGTGAAATTGATGAGTTTTAAACTTTGAACTGTTGTTATTGTTTATAGGATGAAATTTGTGAGTTTTTTCACTTTGAACTTTTGTTATGGTCTTTTTAGTGAAATTGGTGAGTTTTTTTTTTCACTTGGAACTTTTATTATGGTTTTTATAATGAAATTGGTGAGTTTTTTTGACTTGGAACTTTTGTAATGTTCTTTGTAGTGAAATTGGTGAGCTTTTTAACTTGAAACTTTTGTAAATGGTCTTTATAGTGAAATTGGTGAGTTTTTAAAATCTGAACTCTCGTAATGGTCTCTGTTGTGAAATTGGTGATTTTTTGACTTGGATGTTCTGTAATGGTCTTTATAGTGAAATTGGTGAGTTTTTTCACTTTCAACTTTTGTTATGGTCTTTATAGTCAAATTAGTGATATTCTTAACTTGAAACTATTGAAATGGTCTTTATAGTGAAATTGGTGAGTTTTTTCTTTTGGAACTTTTGTCAAGGTTTTGTTGTGAAATTGGGGAGTTTTTCAACTTTGAACATTTTTATGAGTTTTTGGGTGAAATCGATGAGCTTTTTAACACTGAACTTTTATTTTGGTTTTTATATTGAAATTGTGAAATAGGCGAGTTTTTTTAACTTAGATATTTTATTTTTGTTTTTATAGTGAAATTGCTGATCTTTTGACTTTGAAGTTTTTTTTATGGTTTTTATAGTGAAATTGATGAGTTTTTAAACTTTGAACTGTTGTTATTGTTTATAGGATGAAATTTGTGAGTTTTTTCACTTTGAACTTTTGTTATGGTCTTTTTAGTGAAATTGGTGAGTTTTTTTTTTCACTTGGAACTTTTATTATGGTTTTTATAATGAAATTGGTGAGTTTTTTTGACTTGGAACTTTTGTAATGTTCTTTGTAGTGAAATTGGTGAGCTTTTTAACTTGAAACTTTTGTAAATGGTCTTTATAGTGAAATTGGTGAGTTTTTAAAATCTGAACTCTCGTAATGGTCTCTGTTGTGAAATTGGTGATTTTTTGACTTGGATGTTCTGTAATGGTCTTTATAGTGAAATTGGTGAGTTTTTTCACTTTCAACTTTTGTTATGGTCTTTATAGTCAAATTAGTGATATTCTTAACTTGAAACTATTGAAATGGTCTTTATAGTGAAATTGGTGAGTTTTTTCTTTTGGAACTTTTGTCAAGGTTTTGTTGTGAAATTGGGGAGTTTTTCAACTTTGAACATTTTTATGAGTTTTTGGGTGAAATCGATGAGCTTTTTAACACTGAACTTTTATTTTGGTTTTTATATTGAAATTGTGAAATAGGCGAGTTTTTTTAACTTAGATATTTTATTTTTGTTTTTATAGTGAAATTGCTGATCTTTTGACTTTGAAGTTTTTTTTATGGTTTTTATAGTGAAATTGATGAGTTTTTAAACTTTGAACTGTTGTTATTGTTTATAGGATGAAATTTGTGAGTTTTTTCACTTTGAACTTTTGTTATGGTCTTTTTAGTGAAATTGGTGAGTTTTTTTTTTCACTTGGAACTTTTATTATGGCTTTTATAATGAAATTGGTGAGTTTTTTTGACTTGGAACTTTTGTAATGTTCTTTGTAGTGAAATTGGTGAGCTTTTTAACTTGAAACTTTTGTAAATGGTCTTTATAGTGAAATTGGTGAGTTTTTAAAATCTGAACTCTCGTAATGGTCTCTGTTGTGAAATTGGTGATTTTTTGACTTGGATGTTCTGTAATGGTCTTTATAGTGAAATTGGTGAGTTTTTTCACTTTCAACTTTTGTTATGGTCTTTATAGTCAAATTAGTGATATTCTTAACTTGAAACTATTGAAATGGTCTTTATAGTGAAATTGGTGAGTTTTTTCTTTTGGAACTTTTGTCAAGGTTTTGTTGTGAAATTGGGGAGTTTTTCAACTTTGAACATTTTTATGAGTTTTTGGGTGAAATCGATGACCTTTTTAACACTGAACTTTTATTTTGGTTTTATATTGAAATTGTGAAATAGGCGAGTTTTTTTAACTTAGATCTTTTATTTTTGTTTTTATAGTGAAATTGCTGATCTTTTGACTTTGAAGTTTTTTTATGGTTTTTATAGTGAAATTGATGAGTTTTTAAACTTTGAACTGTTGTTATTGTTTATAGGATGAAATTTGTGAGTTTTTTCACTTTGAACTTTTGTTATGGTCTTTTTAGTGAAATTGGTGAGTTTTTTTTTTCACTTGGAACTTTTATTATGGTTTTTATAATGAAATTGGTGAGTTTTTTTGACTTGGTACTTTTGTAATGTTCTTTGTAGTGAAATTGGTGAGCTTTTTAACTTGAAACTTTTGTAAATGGTCTTTATAGTAAAATTGGTGAGTTTTTAAAATCTGAACTCTCGTAATGGTCTCTGTTGTGAAATTGGTGATTTTTTGACTTGGATGTTCTGTAATGGTCTTTATAGTGAAATTGGTGAGTTTTTTCACTTTCAACTTTTGTTATGGTCTTTATAGTCAAATTAGTGATATTCTTAACTTGAAACTATTGAAATGGTCTTTATAGTGAAATTGGTGAGTTTTTTCTTTTGGAACTTTTGTCAAGGTTTTGTTGTGAAATTGGGGAGTTTTTCAACTTTGAACATTTTTATGAGTTTTTGGGTGAAATCGATGACCTTTTTAACACTGAACTTTTATTTTGGTTTTTATATTGAAATTGTGAAATAGGCGAGTTTTTTTAACTTAGATCTTTTATTTTTGTTTTTATAGTGAAATTGCTGATCTTTTGACTTTGAAGTTTTTTTATGGTTTTTATAGTGAAATTGATGAGTTTTTAAACTTTGAACTGTTGTTATTGTTTATAGGATGAAATTTGTGAGTTTTTTCACTTTGAACTTTTGTTATGGTCTTTTTAGTGAAATTGGTGAGTTTTTTTTTTCACTTGGAACTTTTATTATGGTTTTTATAATGAAATTGGTGAGTTTTTTTGACTTGGTACTTTTGTAATGTTCTTTGTAGTGAAATTGGTGAGCTTTTTAACTTGAAACTTTTGTAAATTGTCTTTATAGTGAAATTGGTGAGTTTTTAAAATCTGAACTCTCGTAATGGTCTCTGTTGTGAAATTGGTGATTTTTTGACTTGGATGTTCTGTAATGGTCTTTATAGTGAAATTGGTGAGTTTTTTCACTTTCAACTTTTGTTATGGTCTTTATAGTCAAATTAGTGATATTCTTAACTTGAAACTATTGAAATGGTCTTTATAGTGAAATTGGTGAGTTTTTTCTTTTGGAACTTTTGTCAAGGTTTTGTTGTGAAATTGGGGAGTTTTTCAACTTTGAACATTTTTATGAGTTTTTGGGTGAAATCGATGACCTTTTTAACACTGAACTTTTATTTTGGTTTTTATATTGAAATTGTGAAATAGGCGAGTTTTTTTAACTTAGATCTTTTATTTTTGTTTTTATAGTGAAATTGCTGATCTTTTGACTTTGAAGTTTTTTTATGGTTTTTATAGTGAAATTGATGAGTTTTTAAACTTTGAACTGTTGTTATTGTTTATAGGATGAAATTTGTGAGTTTTTTCACTTTGAACTTTTGTTATGGTCTTTTTAGTGAAATTGGTGAGTTTTTTTTTTCACTTGGAACTTTTATTATGGTTTTTATAATGAAATTGGTGAGTTTTTTTGACTTGGTACTTTTGTAATGTTCTTTGTAGTGAAATTGGTGAGCTTTTTAACTTGAAACTTTTGTAAATTGTCTTTATAGTGAAATTGGTGAGTTTTTAAAATCTGAACTCTCGTAATGGTCTCTGTTGTGAAATTGGTGATTTTTTGACTTGGATGTTCTGTAATGGTCTTTATAGTGAAATTGGTGAGTTTTTTCACTTTCAACTTTTGTTATGGTCTTTATAGTCAAATTAGTGATATTCTTAACTTGAAACTATTGAAATGGTCTTTATAGTGAAATTGGTGAGTTTTTTCTTTTGGAACTTTTGTCAAGGTTTTGTTGTGAAATTGGGGAGTTTTTCAACTTTGAACATTTTTATGAGTTTTTGGGTGAAATCGATGACCTTTTTAACACTGAACTTTTATTTTGGTTTTTATATTGAAATTGTGAAATAGGCGAGTTTTTTTAACTTAGATCTTTTATTTTTGTTTTTATAGTGAAATTGCTGATCTTTTGACTTTGAAGTTTTTTTTATGGTTTTTATAGTGAAATTGATGAGTTTTTAAACTTTGAACTGTTGTTATTGTTTATAGGATGAAATTTGTGAGTTTTTTCACTTTGAACTTTTGTTATGGTCTTTTTAGTGAAATTGGTGAGTTTTTTTTTTCACTTGGAACTTTTATTATGGTTTTTATAATGAAATTGGTGAGTTTTTTTGACTTGGAACTTTTGTAATGTTCTTTGTAGTGAAATTGGTGAGCTTTTTAACATGAAACTTTTGTAAATTGTCTTTATAGTGAAATTGGTGAGTTTTTAAAATCTGAACTCTCGTAATGGTCTCTGTTGTGAAATTGGTGATTTTTTGACTTGGATGTTCTGTAATGGTCTTTATAGTGAAATTGGTGAGTTTTTTCACTTTCAACTTTTGTTATGGTCTTTATAGTCAAATTAGTGATATTCTTAACTTGAAACTATTGAAATGGTCTTTATAGTGAAATTGGTGAGTTTTTTCTTTTGGAACTTTTGTCAAGGTTTTGTTGTGAAATTGGGGAGTTTTTCAACTTTGAACATTTTTATGAGTTTTTGGGTGAAATCGATGACCTTTTTAACAATGAACTTTTATTTTGGTTTTTATATTGAAATTGTGAAATAGGCGAGTTTTTTTAACTTAGATATTTTATTTTTGTTTTTATAGTGAAATTGCTGATCTTTTGACTTTGAAGTTTTTTTTATGGTTTTTATAGTGAAATTGATGAGTTTTTAAACTTTGAACTGTTGTTATTGTTTATAGGATGAAATTTGTGAGTTTTTTCACTTTGAACTTTTGTTATGGTCTTTTTAGTGAAATTGGTGAGTTTTTTTTTTCACTTGGAACTTTTATTATGGTTTTTATAATGAAATTGGTGAGTTTTTTTGACTTGGAACTTTTGTAATGTTCTTTGTAGTGAAATTGGTGAGCTTTTTAACTTGAAACTTTTGTAAATGGTCTTTATAGTGAAATTGGTGAGTTTTTAAAATCTGAACTCTCGTAATGGTCTCTGTTGTGAAATTGGTGATTTTTTGACTTGGATGTTCTGTAATGGTCTTTATAGTGAAATTGGTGAGTTTTTTCACTTTCAACTTTTGTTATGGTCTTTATAGTCAAATTAGTGATATTCTTAACTTGAAACTATTGAAATGGTCTTTATAGTGAAATTGGTGAGTTTTTTCTTTTGGAACTTTTGTCAAG
The DNA here is from genome assembly GCA_963859935.3 of Lathyrus sativus. Classification (NCBI taxonomy): domain Eukaryota; kingdom Viridiplantae; phylum Streptophyta; class Magnoliopsida; order Fabales; family Fabaceae; genus Lathyrus; species Lathyrus sativus. The sequence continues at coordinate 558,070 of CAWUDS030001007.1, read as the reverse complement.
GTTTTGTTGTGAAATTGGGGAGTTTTTCAACTTTGAACATTTTTATGAGTTTTTGGGTGAAATCGATGACCTTTTTAACACTGAACTTTTATTTTGGTTTTTATATTGAAATTGTGAAATAGGCGAGTTTTTTTAACTTAGATCTTTTATTTTTGTTTTTATAGTGAAATTGCTGATCTTTTGACTTTGAAGTTTTTTTTATGGTTTTTATAGTGAAATAGATGAGTTTTTAAACTTTGAACTGTTGTTATTGTTTATAGGATGAAATTTGTGAGTTTTTTCACTTTGAACTTTTGTTATGGTCTTTTTAGTGAAATTGGTGAGTTTTTTTTTTCACTTGGAACTTTTATTATGGTTTTTATAATGAAATTGGTGAGTTTTTTTGACTTGGAACTTTTGTAATGTTCTTTGTAGTGAAATTGGTGAGCTTTTTAACTTGAAACTTTTGTAAATGGTCTTTATAGTGAAATTGGTGAGTTTTTAAAATCTGAACTCTCGTAATGGTCTCTGTTGTGAAATTGGTGATTTTTTGACTTGGATGTTCTGTAATGGTCTTTATAGTGAAATTGGTGAGTTTTTTCACTTTCAACTTTTGTTATGGTCTTTATAGTCAAATTAGTGATATTTTTAACTTGAAACTATTGAAATGGTCTTTATAGTGAAATTGGTGAGTTTTTTCTTTTGGAACTTTTGTCAAGGTTTTGTTGTGAAATTGGGGAGTTTTTCAACTTTGAACATTTTTATGAGTTTTTGGGTGAAATCGATGACCTTTTTAACACTGAACTTTTATTTTGGTTTTTATATTGAAATTGTGAAATAGGCGAGTTTTTTTAACTTAGATCTTTTATTTTTGTTTTTATAGTGAAATTGCTGATCTTTTGACTTTGAAGTTTTTTCTATGGTTTTTATAGTGAAATTGATGAGTTTTTAAACTTTGAACTGTTGTTATTGTTTATAGGATGAAATTTGTGAGTTTTTTCACTTTGAACTTTTGTTATGGTCTTTTTAGTGAAATTGGTGAGTTTTTTTTTTTTCACTTGGAACTTTCATTATGGTTTTTATAATGAAATTGGTGAGTTTTTTTGACTTGGAACTTTTGTAATGTTCTTTGTAGTGAAATTGGTGAGCTTTTTAACTTGAAACTTTTGTAAATGGTCTTTATAGTGAAATTGGTGAGTTTTTAAAATCTGAACTCTCGTAATGGTCTCTGTTGTGAAATTGGTGATTTTTTGACTTGGATGTTCTGTAATGGTCTTTATAGTGAAATTGGTGAGTTTTTTCACTTTCAACTTTTGTTATGGTCATTATAGTCAAATTAGTGATATTCTTAACTTGAAACTATTGAAATGGTCTTTATAGTGAAATTGGTGAGTTTTTTCTTTTGGAACTTTTGTCAAGGTTTTGTTGTGAAATTGGGGAGTTTTTCAACTTTGAACATTTTTATGAGTTTTTGGGTGAAATCGATGACCTTTTTAACACTGAACTTTTATTTTGGTTTTTATATTGAAATTGTGAAATAAGCGAGTTTTTTTAACTTAGATCTTTTATTTTTGTTTTTATAGTGAAATTGCTGATCTTTTGACTTTGAAGTTTTTTTTATGGTTTTTATAGTGAAATTGATGAGTTTTTAAACTTTGAACTGTTGTTATTGTTTATAGGATGAAATTTGTGAGTTTTTTCACTTTGAACTTTTGTTATGGTCTTTTTAGTGAAATTGGTGAGTTTTTTTTTTCACTTGGAACTTTTATTATGGTTTTTATAATGAAATTGGTGAGTTTTTTTGACTTGGAACTTTTGTAATGTTCTTTGTAGTGAAATTGGTGAGCTTTTTAACTTGAAACTTTTGTAAATTGTCTTTATAGTGAAATTGGTGAGTTTTTAAAATCTGAACTCTCGTAATGGTCTCTGTTGTGAAATTGGTGATTTTTTGACTTGGATGTTCTGTAATGGTCTTTATAGTGAAATTGGTGAGTTTTTTCACTTTCAACTTTTGTTATGGTCTTTATAGTCAAATTAGTGATATTCTTAACTTGAAACTATTGAAATGGTCTTTATAGTGAAATTGGTGAGTTTTTTCTTTTGGAACTTTTGTCAAGGTTTTGTTGTGAAATTGGGGAGTTTTTCAACTTTGAACATTTTTATGAGTTTTTGGGTGAAATCGATGACCTTTTTAACACTGAACTTTTATTTTGGTTTTTATATTGAAATTGTGAAATAGGCGAGTTTTTTTAACTTAGATCTTTTATTTTTGTTTTTATAGTGAAATTGCTGATCTTTTGACTTTGAAGTTTTTTTTATGGTTTTTATAGTGAAATTGATGAGTTTTTAAACTTTGAACTGTTGTTATTGTTTATAGGATGAAATTTGTGAGTTTTTTCACTTTGAACTTTTGTTATGGTCTTTTTAATGAAATTGGTGAGTTTTTTTTTTCACTTGGAACTTTTATTATGGTTTTTATAATGAAATTGGTGAGTTTTTTTGACTTGGAACTTTTGTAATGTTCTTTGTAGTGAAATTGGTGAGCTTTTTAACTTGAAACTTTTGTAAATGGTCTTTATAGTGAAATTGGTGAGTTTTTAAAATCTGAACTCTCGTAATGGTCTCTGTTGTGAAATTGGTGATTTTTTGACTTGGATGTTCTGTAATGGTCTTTATAGTGAAATTGGTGAGTTTTTTCACTTTCAACTTTTGTTATGGTCTTTATAGTCAAATTAGTGATATTCTTAACTTGAAACTATTGAAATGGTCTTTATAGTGAAATTGGTGAGTTTTTTCTTTTGGAACTTTTGTCAAGGTTTTGTTGTGAAATTGGGGAGTTTTTCAACTTTGAACATTTTTATGAGATTTTGGGTGAAATCGATGACCTTTTTAACACTGAACTTTGATTTTGGTTTTTATATTGAAATTGTGAAATAGGCGAGTTTTTTTAACTTAGATATTTTATTTTTGTTTTTATAGTGAAATTGCTGATCTTTTGACTTTGAAGTTTTTTTTATGGTTTTTATAGTGAAATAGATGAGTTTTTAAACTTTGAACTGTTGTTATTGTTTATAGGATGAAATTTGTGAGTTTTTTCACTTTGAACTTTTGTTATGGTCTTTTTAGTGAAATTGGTGAGTTTTTTTTTTCACTTGGAACTTTTATTATGGTTTTTATAATGAAATTGGTGAGTTTTTTTGACTTGGAACTTTTGTAATGTTCTTTGTAGTGAAATTGGTGAGCTTTTTAACTTGAAACTTTTGTAAATGGTCTTTATAGTGAAATTGGTGAGTTTTTAAAATCTGAACTCTCGTAATGGTCTCTGTTGTGAAATTGGTGATTTTTTGACTTGGATGTTCTGTAATGGTCTTTATAGTGAAATTGGTGAGTTTTTTCACTTTCAACTTTTGTTATGGTCTTTATAGTCAAATTAGTGATATTTTTAACTTGAAACTATTGAAATGGTCTTTATAGTGAAATTGGTGAGTTTTTTCTTTTGGAACTTTTGTCAAGGTTTTGTTGTGAAATTGGGGAGTTTTTCAACTTTGAACATTTTTATGAGTTTTTGGGTGAAATCGATGACCTTTTTAACACTGAACTTTTATTTTGGTTTTTATATTGAAATTGTGAAATAGGCGAGTTTTTTTAACTTAGATCTTTTATTTTTGTTTTTATAGTGAAATTGCTGATCTTTTGACTTTGAAGTTTTTTTTATGGTTTTTATAGTGAAATTGATGTTTTTAAACTTTGAACTGTTGTTATTGTTTATAGGATGAAATTTGTGAGTTTTTTCACTTTGAACTTTTGTTATGGTCTTTTTAGTGAAATTGGTGAGTTTTTTTTTTTCACTTGGAACTTTCATTTTGGTTTTTATAATGAAATTGGTGAGTTTTTTTGACTTGGAACTTTTGTAATGTTCTTTGTAGTGAAATTGGTGAGCTTTTTAACTTGAAACTTTTGTAAATGGTCTTTATAGTGAAATTGGTGAGTTTTTAAAATCTGAACTCTCGTAATGGTCTCTGTTGTGAAATTGGTGATTTTTTGACTTGGATGTTCTGTAATGGTCTTTATAGTGAAATTGGTGAGTTTTTTCACTTTCAACTTTTGTTATGGTCTTTATAGTCAAATTAGTGATATTCTTAACTTGAAACTATTGAAATGGTCTTTATAGTGAAATTGGTGAGTTTTTTCTTTTGGAACTTTTGTCAAGGTTTTGTTGTGAAATTGGGGAGTTTTTCAACTTTGAACATTTTTATGAGTTTTTGGGTGAAATCGATGACCTTTTTAACACTGAACTTTGATTTTGGTTTTTATATTGAAATTGTGAAATAGGCGAGTTTTTTTAACTTAGATATTTTATTTTTGTTTTTATAGTGAAATTGCTGATCTTTTGACTTTGAAGTTTTTTTTATGGTTTTTGTAGTGAAATAGATGAGTTTTTAAACTTTGAACTGTTGTTATTGTTTATAGGATGAAATTTGTGAGTTTTTTCACTTTGAACTTTTGTTATGGTCTTTTTAGTGAAATTGGTGAGTTTTTTTTTTCACTTGGAACTTTTATTATGGTTTTTATAATGAAATTGGTGAGTTTTTTTGACTTGGAACTTTTGTAATGTTCTTTGTAGTGAAATTGGTGAGCTTTTTAACTTGAAACTTTTGTAAATGGTCTTTATAGTGAAATTGGTGAGTTTTTAAAATCTGAACTCTCGTAATGGTCTCTGTTGTGAAATTGGTGATTTTTTGACTTGGATGTTCTGTAATGGTCTTTATAGTGAAATTGGTTAGTTTTTTCACTTTCAACTTTTGTTATGGTCTTTATAGTCAAATTAGTGATATTTTTAACTTGAAACTATTGAAATGGTCTTTATAGTGAAATTGGTGAGTTTTTTCTTTTGGAACTTTTGTCAAGGTTTTGTTGTGAAATTGGGGAGTTTTTCAACTTTGAACATTTTTATGAGTTTTTGGGTGAAATCGATGACCTTTTTAACACTGAACTTTTATTTTGGTTTTTATATTGAAATTGTGAAATAGGCGAGTTTTTTTAACTTAGATCTTTTATTTTTGTTTTTATAGTGAAATTGCTGATCTTTTGACTTTGAAGTTTTTTTTATGGTTTTTATAGTGAAATTGATGAGTTTTTAAACTTTGAACTGTTGTTATTGTTTATAGGATGAAATTTGTGAGTTTTTTCACTTTGAACTTTTGTTATGGTCTTTTTAGTGAAATTGGTGAGTTTTTTTTTTTCACTTGGAACTTTCATTATGGTTTTTATAATGAAATTTGTGAGTTTTTTTGACTTGGAACTTTTGTAATGTTCTTTGTAGTGAAATTGGTGAGCTTTTTAACTTGAAACTTTTGTAAATGGTCTTTATAGTGAAATTGGTGAGTTTTTAAAATCTGAACTCTCGTAATGGTCTCTGTTGTGAAATTGGTGATTTTTTGACTTGGATGTTCTGTAATGGTCTTTATAGTGAAATTGGTGAGTTTTTTCACTTTCAACTTTTGTTATGGTCATTATAGTCAAATTAGTGATATTCTTAACTTGAAACTATTGAAATGGTCTTTATAGTGAAATTGGTGAGTTTTTTCTTTTGGAACTTTTGTCAAGGTTTTGTTGTGAAATTGGGGAGTTTTTCAACTTTGAACATTTTTATGAGTTTTTGGGTGAAATCGATGACCTTTTTAACACTGAACTTTTATTTTGGTTTTTATATTGAAATTGTGAAATAGGCGAGTTTTTTTAACTTAGATATTTTATTTTTGTTTTTATAGTGAAATTGCTGATCTTTTGACTTTGAAATTTTTTTTATGGTTTTTATAGTGAAATTGATGAGTTTTTAAACTTTGAACTGTTGTTATTGTTTATAGGATGAAATTTGTGAGTTTTTTCACTTTGAACTTTTGTTATGGTCTTTTTAGTGAAATTGGTGAGTTTTTTTTTTTCACTTGGAACTTTTATTATGGTTTTTATAATGAAATTGGTGAGTTTTTTTGACTTGGAACTTTTGTAATGTTCTTTGTAGTGAAATTGGTGAGCTTTTTAACTTGAAACTTTTGTAAATGGTCTTTATAGTGAAATTGGTGAGTTTTTAAAATCTGAACTCTCGTAATGGTCTCTGTTGTGAAATTGGTGATTTTTTGACTTGGATGTTCTGTAATGGTCTTTATAGTGAAATTGGTGAGTTTTTTCACTTTCAACTTTTGTTATGGTCTTTATAGTCAAATTAGTGATATTTTTAACTTGAAACTATTGAAATGGTCTTTATAGTGAAATTGGTGAGTTTTTTCTTTTGGAACTTTTGTCAAGGTTTTGTTGTGAAATTGGGGAGTTTTTCAACTTTGAACATTTTTATGAGTTTTTGGGTGAAATCGATGACCTTTTTAACACTGAACTTTTATTTTGGTTTTTATATTGAAATTGTGAAATAGGCGAGTTTTTTTAACTTAGATCTTTTATTTTTGTTTTTATAGTGAAATTGCTGATCTTTTGACTTTGAAGTTTTTTTTATGGTTTTTATAGTGAAATTGATGAGTTTTTAAACTTTGAACTGTTGTTATTGTTTATAGGATGAAATTTGTGAGTTTTTTCACTTTGAACTTTTGTTATGGTCTTTTTAGTGAAATTGGTGAGTTTTTTTTTTTCACTTGGAACTTTCATTATGGTTTTTATAATGAAATTGGTGAGTTTTTTTGACTTGGAACTTTTGTAATGTTCTTTGTAGTGAAATTGGTGAGCTTTTTAACTTGAAACTTTTGTAAATGGTCTTTATAGTGAAATTGGTGAGTTTTTAAAATCTGAACTCTCGTAATGGTCTCTGTTGTGAAATTGGTGATTTTTTGACTTGGATGTTCTGTAATGGTCTTTATAGTGAAATTGGTGAGTTTTTTCACTTTCAACTTTTGTTATGGTCTTTATAGTCAAATTAGTGATATTCTTAACTTGAAACTATTGAAATGGTCTTTATAGTGAAATTGGTGAGTTTTTTCTTTTGGAACTTTTGTCAAGGTTTTGTTGTGAAATTGGGGAGTTTTTCAACTTTGAACATTTTTATGAGTTTTTGGGTGAAATCGATGACCTTTTTAACACTGAACTTTGATTTTGGTTTTTATATTGAAATTGTGAAATAGGCGAGTTTTTTTAACTTAGATATTTTATTTTTGTTTTTATAGTGAAATTGCTGATCTTTTGACTTTGAAGTTTTTTTTATGGTTTTTGTAGTGAAATAGATGAGTTTTTAAACTTTGAACTGTTGTTATTGTTTATAGGATGAAATTTGTGAGTTTTTTCACTTTGAACTTTTGTTATGGTCTTTTTAGTGAAATTGGTGAGTTTTTTTTTTCACTTGGAACTTTTATTATGGTTTTTATAATGAAATTGGTGAGTTTTTTTGACTTGGAACTTTTGTAATGTTCTTTGTAGTGAAATTGGTGAGCTTTTTAACTTGAAACTTTTGTAAATGGTCTTTATAGTGAAATTGGTGAGTTTTTAAAATCTGAACTCTCGTAATGGTCTCTGTTGTGAAATTGGTGATTTTTTGACTTGGATGTTCTGTAATGGTCTTTATAGTGAAATTGGTTAGTTTTTTCACTTTCAACTTTTGTTATGGTCTTTATAGTCAAATTAGTGATATTTTTAACTTGAAACTATTGAAATGGTCTTTATAGTGAAATTGGTGAGTTTTTTCTTTTGGAACTTTTGTCAAGGTTTTGTTGTGAAATTGGGGAGTTTTTCAACTTTGAACATTTTTATGAGTTTTTGGGTGAAATCGATGACCTTTTTAACACTGAACTTTTATTTTGGTTTTTATATTGAAATTGTGAAATAGGCGAGTTTTTTTAACTTAGATCTTTTATTTTTGTTTTTATAGTGAAATTGCTGATCTTTTGACTTTGAAGTTTTTTTTATGGTTTTTATAGTGAAATTGATGAGTTTTTAAACTTTGAACTGTTGTTATTGTTTATAGGATGAAATTTGTGAGTTTTTTCACTTTGAACTTTTGTTATGGTCTTTTTAGTGAAATTGGTGAGTTTTTTTTTTTCACTTGGAACTTTCATTATGGTTTTTATAATGAAATTTGTGAGTTTTTTTGACTTGGAACTTTTGTAATGTTCTTTGTAGTGAAATTGGTGAGCTTTTTAACTTGAAACTTTTGTAAATGGTCTTTATAGTGAAATTGGTGAGTTTTTAAAATCTGAACTCTCGTAATGGTCTCTGTTGTGAAATTGGTGATTTTTTGACTTGGATGTTCTGTAATGGTCTTTATAGTGAAATTGGTGAGTTTTTTCACTTTCAACTTTTGTTATGGTCATTATAGTCAAATTAGTGATATTCTTAACTTGAAACTATTGAAATGGTCTTTATAGTGAAATTGGTGAGTTTTTTCTTTTGGAACTTTTGTCAAGGTTTTGTTGTGAAATTGGGGAGTTTTTCAACTTTGAACATTTTTATGAGTTTTTGGGTGAAATCGATGACCTTTTTAACACTGAACTTTTATTTTGGTTTTTATATTGAAATTGTGAAATAGGCGAGTTTTTTTAACTTAGATATTTTATTTTTGTTTTTATAGTGAAATTGCTGATCTTTTGACTTTGAAATTTTTTTTATGGTTTTTATAGTGAAATTGATGAGTTTTTAAACTTTGAACTGTTGTTATTGTTTATAGGATGAAATTTGTGAGTTTTTTCACTTTGAACTTTTGTTATGGTCTTTTTAGTGAAATTGGTGAGTTTTTTTTTTTCACTTGGAACTTTTATTATGGTTTTTATAATGAAATTGGTGAGTTTTTTTGACTTGGAACTTTTGTAATGTTCTTTGTAGTGAAATTGGTGAGCTTTTTAACTTGAAACTTTTGTAAATGGTCTTTATAGTGAAATTGGTGAGTTTTTAAAATCTGAACTCTCGTAATGGTCTCTGTTGTGAAATTGGTGATTTTTTGACTTGGATGTTCTGTAATGGTCTTTATAGTGAAATTGGTGAGTTTTTTCACTTTCAACTTTTGTTATGGTCTTTATAGTCAAATTAGTGATATTTTTAACTTGAAACTATTGAAATGGTCTTTATAGTGAAATTGGTGAGTTTTTTCTTTTGGAACTTTTGTCAAGGTTTTGTTGTGAAATTGGGGAGTTTTTCAACTTTGAACATTTTTATGAGTTTTTGGGTGAAATCGATGACCTTTTTAACACTGAACTTTTATTTTGGTTTTTATATTGAAATTGTGAAATAGGCGAGTTTTTTTAACTTAGATCTTTTATTTTTGTTTTTATAGTGAAATTGCTGATCTTTTGACTTTGAAGTTTTTTTTATGGTTTTTATAGTGAAATTGATGAGTTTTTAAACTTTGAACTGTTGTTATTGTTTATAGGATGAAATTTGTGAGTTTTTTCACTTTGAACTTTTGTTATGGTCTTTTTAGTGAAATTGGTGAGTTTTTTTTTTTCACTTGGAACTTTCATTATGGTTTTTATAATGAAATTGGTGAGTTTTTTTGACTTGGAACTTTTGTAATGTTCTTTGTAGTGAAATTGGTGAGCTTTTTAACTTGAAACTTTTGTAAATGGTCTTTATAGTGAAATTGGTGAGTTTTTAAAATCTGAACTCTCGTAATGGTCTCTGTTGTGAAATTGGTGATTTTTTGACTTGGATGTTCTGTAATGGTCTTTATAGTGAAATTGGTGAGTTTTTTCACTTTCAACTTTTGTTATGGTCTTTATAGTCAAATTAGTGATATTCTTAACTTGAAACTATTGAAATGGTCTTTATAGTGAAATTGGTGAGTTTTTTCTTTTGGAACTTTTGTCAAGGTTTTGTTGTGAAATTGGGGAGTTTTTCAACTTTGAACATTTTTATGAGTTTTTGGGTGAAATCGATGACCTTTTTAACACTGAACTTTGATTTTGGTTTTTATATTGAAATTGTGAAATAGGCGAGTTTTTTTAACTTAGATATTTTATTTTTGTTTTTATAGTGAAATTGCTGATCTTTTGACTTTGAAGTTTTTTTTATGGTTTTTATAGTGAAATTGATGAGTTTTTAAACTTTGAACTGTTGTTATTGTTTATAGGATGAAATTTGTGAGTTTTTTCACTTTGAACTTTTGTTATGGTCTTTTTAGTGAAATTGGTGAGTTTTTTTTTTTCACTTGGAACTTTTATTATAGTTTTTATAATGAAATTGGTGAGTTTTTTTGACTTGGAACTTTTGTAATGTTCTTTGTAGTGAAATTGGTGAGCTTTTTAACTTGAAACTTTTGTAAATGGTCTTTATAGTGAAATTGGTGAGTTTTTAAAATCTGAACTCTCGTAATGGTCTCTGTTGTGAAATTGGTGATTTTTTGACTTGGATGTTCTGTAATGGTCTTTGTAGTGAAATTGGTGAGTTTTTTCACTTTCAACTTTTGTTATGGTCTTTATAGTCAAATTAGTGATATTCTTAACTTGAAACTATTGAAATGGTCTTTATAGTGAAATTGGTGAGTTTTTTCTTTTGGAACTTTTGTCAAGGTTTTGTTGTGAAATTGGGGAGTTTTTCAACTTTGAACATTTTTATGAGTTTTTGGGTGAAATCGATGACCTTTTTAACACTGAACTTTTATTTTGGTTTTTATATTGAAATTGTGAAATAGGCGAGTTTTTTTAACTTAGATCTTTTATTTTTGTTTTTATAGTGAAATTGCTGATCTTTTGACTTTGAAGTTTTTTTATGGTTTTTATAGTGAAATTGATGAGTTTTTAAACTTTGAACTGTTGTTATTGTTTATAGGATGAAATTTGTGAGTTTTTTCACTTTGAACTTTTGTTATGGTCTTTTTAGTGAAATTGGTGAGTTTTTTTTTTCACTTGGAACTTTTATTATGGTTTTTATAATGAAATTGGTGAGTTTTTTTGACTTGGAACTTTTGTAATGTTCTTTGTAGTGAAATTGGTGAGCTTTTTAACTTGAAACTTTTGTAAATGGTCTTTATAGTGAAATTGGTGAGTTCTTAAAATCTGAACTCTCGTAATGGTCTCTGTTGTGAAATTGGTGATTTTTTGACTTGGATGTTCTGTAATGGTCTTTATAGTGAAATTGGTGAGTTTTTTCACTTTCAACTTTTGTTATGGTCTTTATAGTCAAATTAGTGATATTCTTAACTTGAAACAATTGAAATGGTCTTTATAGTGAAATTGGTGAGTTTTTTCTTTTCGAACTTTTGTCAAGGTTTTGTTGTGAAATTGGGGAGTTTTTCAACTTTGAACATTTTTATGAGTTTTTGGGTGAAATCGATGACCTTTTTAACACTGAACTTTTATTTTGGTTTTTATATTGAAATTGTGAAATAGGCGAGTTTTTTTAACTTAGATCTTTTATTTTTGTTTTTATAGTGAAATTGCTGATCTTTTGACTTTAAAGTTTTTTTATGGTTTTTATAGTGAAATTGATGAGTTTTTAAACTTTGAACTGTTGTTATTGTTTATAGGATGAAATTTGTGAGTTTTTTCACTTTGAACTTTTGTTATGGTCTTTTTAGTGAAATTGGTGAGTTTTTTTTTCACTTGGAACTTTTATTATGGTTTTTATAATGAAATTGGTGAGTTTTTTTGACTTGGAACTTTTGTAATGTTCTTTGTAGTGAAATTGGTGAGCTTTTTAACTTGAAACTTTTGTAAATGGTCTTTATAGTGAAATTGGTGAGTTTTTAAAATCTGAACTCTCGTAATGGTCTCTGTTGTGAAATTGGTGATTTTTTGACTTGGATGTTCTGTAATGGTCTTTATAGTGAAATTGGTGAGTTTTTTCACTTTCAACTTTTGTTATGGTCTTTATAGTCAAATTAGTGATATTCTTAACTTGAAACTATTGAAATGGTCTTTATAGTGAAATTGGTGAGTTTTTTCTTTTGGAACTTTTGTCAAGGTTTTGTTGTGAAATTGGGGAGTTTTTCAACTTTGAACATTTTTATGAGTTTTTGGGTGAAATCGATGACCTTTTTAACACTGAACTTTTATTTTGGTTTTTATATTGAAATTGTGAAATAGGCGAGTTTTTTTAACTTAGATATTTTATTTTTGTTTTTATAGTGAAATTGCTGATCTTTTGACTTTGAAGTTTTTTTATGGTTTTTATAGTGAAATTGATGAGTTTTTAAACTTTGAACTGTTGTTATTGTTTATAGGATGAAATTTGTGAGTTTTTTCACTTTGAACTTTTGTTATGGTCTTTTTAGTGAAATTGGTGAGTTTTTTTTTTCACTTGGAACTTTTATTATGGTTTTTATAATGAAATTGGTGAGTTTTTTTGACTTGGAACTTTTGTAATGTTCTTTGTAGTGAAATTGGTGAGCTTTTTAACTTGAAACTTTTGTAAATGGTGTTTATAGTGAAATTGGTGAGTTTTTAAAATCTGAACTCTCGTAATGGTCTCTGTTGTGAAATTGGTGATTTGTTGACTTGGATGTTCTGTAATGGTCTTTGTAGTGAAATTGGTGAGTTTTTTCACTTTCAACTTTTGTTATGGTCTTTATAGTCAAATTAGTGATATTCTTAACTTGAAACTATTGAAATGGTCTTTATAGTGAAATTGGTGAGTTTTTTCTTTTGGAACTTTTGTCAAGGTTTTGTTGTGAAATTGGGGAGTTTTTCAACTTTGAACATTTTTATGAGTTTTTGGGTGAAATCGATGACCTTTTTAACACTGAACTTTTATTTTGGTTTTTATATTGAAATTGTGAAATAGGCGAGTTTTTTTAACTTAGATCTTTTATTTTTGTTTTTTTAGTGAAATTGCTGATCTTTTGACTTTGAAGTTTTTTTATGGTTTTTATAGTGAAATTGATGAGTTTTTAAACTTTGAACTGTTGTTATTGTTTATAGGATGAAATTTGTGAGTTTTTTCACTTTGAACTTTTGTTATGGTCTTTTTAGTGAAATTGGTGAGTTTTTTTTTTCACTTGGAACTTTTATTATGGTTTTTATAATGAAATTGGTGAGTTTTTTTGACTTGGAACTTTTGTAATGTTCTTTGTAGTGAAATTGGTGAGCTTTTTAACTTGAAACTTTTGTAAATGGTCTTTATAGTGAAATTGGTGAGTTTTTAAAATCTGAACTCTCGTAATGGTCTCTGTTGTGAAATTGGTGATTTTTTGACTTGGATGTTCTGTAATGGTCTTTATAGTGAAATTGGTGAGTTTTTTCACTTTCAACTTTTGTTATGGTCTTTATAGTCAAATTAGTGATATTCTTAACTTGAAACTATTGAAATGGTCTTTATAGTGAAATTGGTGAGTTTTTTCTTTTGGAACTTTTGTCAAGGTTTTGTTGTGAAATTGGGGAGTTTTTCAACTTTGAACATTTTTATGAGTTTTTGGGTGAAATCGATGACCTTTTTAACACTGAACTTTTATTTTGGTTTTTATATTGAAATTGTGAAATAGGCGAGTTTTTTTAACTTAGATCTTTTATTTTTGTTTTTATAGTGAAATTGCTGATCTTTTGACTTTGAAGTTTTTTTATGGTTTTTATAGTGAAATTGATGAGTTTTTAAACTTTGAACTGTTGTTATTGTTTATAGGATGAAATTTGTGAGTTTTTTCACTTTGAACTTTTGTTATGGTCTTTTTAGTGAAATTGGTGAGTTTTTTTTTTCACTTGGAACTTTTATTATAGTTTTTATAATGAAATTGGTGAGTTTTTTTGACTTGGAACTTTTGTAATGTTCTTTGTAGTGAAATTGGTGAGCTTTTTAACTTGAAACTTTTGTAAATGGTCTTTATAGTGAAATTGGTGAGTTTTTAAAATCTGAACTCTCGTAAAGGTCTCTGTTGTGAAATTGGTGATTTTTTGACTTGGATGTTCTGTAATGGTCTTTGTAGTGAAATTGGTGAGTTTTTTCACTTTCAACTTTTGTTATGGTCTTTATAGTCAAATTAGTGATATTCTTAACTTGAAACTATTGAAATGGTCTTTATAGTGAAATTGGTGAGTTTTTTCTTTTGGAACTTTTGTCCAGGTTTTGTTGTGAAATTGGGGAGTTTTTCAACTTTGAACATTTTTATGAGTTTTTGGGTGAAATCGATGACCTTTTTAACACTGAACTTTTATTTTGGTTTTTATATTGAAATTGTGAAATAGGCGAGTTTTTTTAACTTAGATCTTTTATTTTTGTTTTTATAGTGAAATTGCTGATCTTTTGACTTTGAAGTTTTTTTATGGTTTTTATAGTGAAATTGATGAGTTTTTAAACTTTGAACTGTTGTTATTGTTTATAGGATGAAATTTGTGAGTTTTTTCACTTTGAACTTTTGTTATGGTCTTTTTAGTGAAATTGGTGAGTTTTTTTTTTTCACTTGGAACTTTTATTATAGTTTTTATAATGAAATTGGTGAGTTTTTTTGACTTGGAACTTTTGTAATGTTCTTTGTAGTGAAATTGGTGAGCTTTTTAACTTGAAACTTTTGTAAATGGTCTTTATAGTGAAATTGGTGAGTTTTTAAAATCTGAACTCTCGTAATGGTCTCTGTTGTGAAATTGGTGATTTGTTGACTTGGATGTTCTGTAATGGTCTTTGTAGTGAAATTGGTGAGTTTTTTCACTTTCAACTTTTGTTATGGTCTTTATAGTCAAATTAGTGATATTCTTAACTTGAAACTATTGAAATGGTCTTTATAGTGAAATTGGTGAGTTTTTTCTTTTGGAACTTTTGTCCAGGTTTTGTTGTGAAATTGGGGAGTTTTTCAACTTTGAACATTTTTATGAGTTTTTGGGTGAAATCGATGACCTTTTTAACACTGAACTTTTATTTTGGTTTTTATATTGAAATTGTGAAATAGGCGAGTTTTTTTTAACTTAGATCTTTTATTTTTGTTTTTATAGTGAAATTGCTGATCTTTTGACTTTGAAGTTTTTTTATGGTTTTTATAGTGAAATTGATGAGTTTTTAAACTTTGAACTGTTGTTATTGTTTATAGAATGAAATTTGTGAGTTTTTTCACTTTGAACTTTTGTTATGGTCTTTTTAGTGAAATTGGTGAGTTTTTTTTTCACTTGGAACTTTTATTATGGTTTTTATAATGAAATTGGTGAGTTTTTTTGACTTGGAACTTTTGTAATGTTCTTTGTAGTGAAATTGGTGAGCTTTTTAACTTGAAACTTTTGTAAATGGTCTTTATAGTGAAATTGGTGAGTTTTTAAAATCTGAACTCTCGTAATGGTCTCTGTTGTGAAATTGGTGATTTGTTGACTTGGATGTTCTGTAATGGTCTTTATAGTGAAATTGGTGAGTTTTTTCACTTTCAACTTTTGTTATGGTCTTTATAGTCAAATTAGTGATATTCTTAACTTGAAACTATTGAAATGGTCTTTATAGTGAAATTGGTGAGTTTTTTCTTTTGGAACTTTTGTCAAGGTTTTGTTGTGAAATTGGGGAGTTTTTCAACTTTGAACATTTTTATGAGTTTTTGGGTGAAATCGATGACCTTTTTAACACTGAACTTTTATTTTGGTTTTTATATTGAAATTGTGAAATAGGCGAGTTTTTTTAACTTAGATCTTTTATTTTTGTTTTTATAGTGAAATTGCTGATCTTTTGACTTTGAAGTTTTTTTATGGTTTTTATAGTGAAATTGATGAGTTTTTAAACTTTGAACTGTTGTTATTGTTTATAGGATGAAATTTGTGAGTTTTTTCACTTTGAACTTTTGTTATGGTCTTTTTAGTGAAATTGGTGAGTTTTTTTTTTTCACTTGGAACTTTTATTATAGTTTTTATAATGAAATTGGTGAGTTTTTTTGACTTGGAACTTTTGTAATGTTCTTTGTAGTGAAATTGGTGAGCTTTTTAACTTGAAACTTTTGTAAATGGTCTTTATAGTGAAATTGGTGAGTTTTTAAAATCTGAACTCTCGTAATGGTCTCTGTTGTGAAATTGGTGATTTGTTGACTTGGATGTTCTGTAATGGTCTTTGTAGTGAAATTGGTGAGTTATTTCACTTTCAACTTTTGTTATGGTCTTTATAGTCAAATTAGTGATATTCTTAACTTGAAACTATTGAAATGGTCTTTATAGTGAAATTGGTGAGTTTTTTCTTTTGGAACTTTTGTCAAGGTTTTGTTGAGAAATTGGGGAGTTTTTCAACTTTGAACATTTTTATGAGTTTTTGGGTGAAATCGATGACCTTTTTAACACTGAACTTTTATTTTGGTTTTTATATTGAAATTGTGAAATAGGCGAGTTTTTTTAACTTAGATCTTTTATTTTTGTTTTTATAGTGAAATTGCTGATCTTTTGACTTTGAAGTTTTTTTATGGTTTTTATAGTGAAATTGATGAGTTTTTAAACTTTGAACTGTTGTTATTGTTTATAGGATGAAATTTGTGAGTTTTTTCACTTTGAACTTTTGTTATGGTCTTTTTAGTGAAATTGGTGAGTTTTTTTTTTCACTTGGAACTTTTATTATGGTTTTTATAATGAAATTGGTGAGTTTTTTTGACTTGGAACTTTTGTAATGTTCTTTGTAGTGAAATTGGTGAGCTTTTTAACTTGAAACCTTTGTAAATGGTCTTTATAGTGAAATTGGTGAGTTTTTAAAATCTGAACTCTCGTAATGGTCTCTGTTGTGAAATTGGTGATTTTTTGACTTGGATGTTCTGTAATGGTCTTTATAGTGAAATTGGTGAGTTTTTTCACTTTCAACTTTTGTTATGGTCTTTATAGTCAAATTAGTGATATTCTTAACTTGAAACTATTGAAATGGTCTTTATAGTGAAATTGGTGAGTTTTTTCTTTTGGAACTTTTGTCAAGGTTTTGTTGTGAAATTGGGGAGTTTTTCAACTTTGAACATTTTTATGAGTTTTTGGGTGAAATCGATGACCTTTTTAACACTGAACTTTTATTTTGGTTTTTATATTGAAATTGTGAAATAGGCGAGTTTTTTTAACTTAGATCTTTTATTTTTGTTTTTATAGTGAAATTGCTGATCTTTTGACTTTGAAGTTTTTTTTTGGTTTTTATAGTGAAATTGATGAGTTTTTAAACTTTGAACTGTTGTTATTGTTTATAGGATGAAATTTGTGAGTTTTTTCACTTTGAACTTTTGTTATGGTCTTTTTAGTGAAATTGGTGAGTTTTTTTTTTCACTTGGAACTTTTATTATGGTTTTTATAATGAAATTGGTGAGTTTTTTTGACTTGGAACTTTTGTAATGTTCTTTGTAGTGAAATTGGTGAGCTTTTTAACTTGAAACCTTTGTAAATGGTCTTTATAGTGAAATTGGTGAGTTTTTAAAATCTGAACTCTCGTAATGGTCTCTGTTGTGAAATTGGTGATTTTTTGACTTGGATGTTCTGTAATGGTCTTTATAGTGAAATTGGTGAGTTTTTTCACTTTCAACTTTTGTTATGGTCTTTATAGTCAAATTAGTGATATTCTTAACTTGAAACTATTGAAATGGTCTTTATAGTGAAATTGGTGAGTTTTTTCTTTTGGAACTTTTGTCAAGGTTTTGTTGTGAAATTGGGGAGTTTTTCAACTTTGAACATTTTTATGAGTTTTTGGGTGAAATCGATGACCTTTTTAACACTGAACTTTTATTTTGGTTTTTATATTGAAATTGTGAAATAGGCGAGTTTTTTTAACTTAGATCTTTTATTTTTGTTTTTATAGTGAAATTGCTGATCTTTTGACTTTGAAGTTTTTTTATGGTTTTTATAGTGAAATTGATGAGTTTTTAAACTTTGAACTGTTGTTATTGTTTATAGGATGAAATTTGTGAGTTTTTTCACTTTGAACTTTTGTTATGGTCTTTTTAGTGAAATTGGTGAGTTTTTTTTTTTCACTTGGAACTTTTATTATAGTTTTTATAATGAAATTGGTGAGTTTTTTTGACTTGGAACTTTTGTAATGTTCTTTGTAGTGAAATTGGTGAGCTTTTTAACTTGAAACTTTTGTAAATGGTCTTATAGTGAAACTGGTGAGTTTTTAAAATCTGAACTCTCGTAATGGTCTCTGTTGTGAAATTGGTGATTTGTTGACTTGGATGTTCTGTAATGGTCTTTGTAGTGAAATTGGTGAGTTTTTTCACTTTCAACTTTTGTTATGGTCTTTATAGTCAAATTAGTGATATTCTTAACTTGAAACTATTGAAATGGTCTTTATAGTGAAATTGGTGAGTTTTTTCTTTTGGAACTTTTGTCAAGGTTTTGTTGTGAAATTGGGGAGTTTTTCAACTTTGAACATTTTTATGAGTTTTTGGGTGAAATCGATGACCTTTTTAACACTGAACTTTTATTTTGGTTTTTATATTGAAATTGTGAAATAGGCGAGTTTTTTTAACTTAGATCTTTTATTTTTGTTTTTATAGTGAAATTGCTGATCTTTTGACTTTGAAGTTTTTTTATGGTTTTTATAGTGAAATTGATGAGTTTTTAAACTTTGAACTGTTGTTATTGTTTATAGGATGAAATTTGTGAGTTTTTTCACTTTGAACTTTTGTTATGGTCTTTTTAGTGAAATTGGTGAGTTTTTTTTTCACTTGGAACTTTTATTATGGTTTTTATAATGAAATTGGTGAGTTTTTTTGACTTGGAACTTTTGTAATGTTCTTTGTAGTGAAATTGGTGAGCTTTTTAACTTGAAACTTTTGTAAATGGTCTTTATAGTGAAATTGGTGAGTTTTTAAAATCTGAACTCTCGTAATGGTCTCTGTTGTGAAATTGGTGATTTGTTGACTTGGATGTTCTGTAATGGTCTTTATAGTGAAATTGGTGAGTTTTTTCACTTTCAACTTTTGTTATGGTCTTTATAGTCAAATTAGTGATATTCTTAACTTGAAACTATTGAAATGGTCTTTATAGTGAAATTGGTGAGTTTTTTCTTTTGGAACTTTTGTCAAGGTTTTGTTGTGAAATTGGGGAGTTTTTCAACTTTGAACATTTTTATGAGTTTTTGGGTGAAATCGATGACCTTTTTAACACTGAACTTTTATTTTGGTTTTTATATTGAAATTGTGAAATAGGCGAGTTTTTTTAACTTAGATCTTTTATTTTTGTTTTTATAGTGAAATTGCTGATCTTTTGACTTTGAAGTTTTTTTATGGTTTTTATAGTGAAATTGATGAGTTTTTAAACTTTGAACTGTTGTTATTGTTTATAGGATGAAATTTGTGAGTTTTTTCACTTTGAACTTTTGTTATGGTCTTTTTAGTGAAATTGGTGAGTTTTTTTTTTCACTTGGAACTTTTATTATAGTTTTTATAATGAAATTGGTGAGTTTTTTTGACTTGGAACTTTTGTAATGTTCTTTGTAGTGAAATTGGTGAGCTTTTTAACTTGAAACTTTTGTAAATGGTCTTTATAGTGAAATTGGTGAGTTTTTAAAATCTGAACTCTCGTAATGGTCTCTGTTGTGAAATTGGTGATTTGTTGACTTGGATGTTCTGTAATGGTCTTTGTAGTGAAATTGGTGAGTTTTTTCACTTTCAACTTTTGTTATGGTCTTTATAGTCAAATTAGTGATATTCTTAACTTGAAACTATTGAAATGGTCTTTATAGTGAAATTGGTGAGTTTTTTCTTTTGGAACTTTTGTCAAGGTTTTGTTGTGAAATTGGGGAGTTTTTCAACTTTGAACATTTTTATGAGTTTTTGGGTGAAATCGATGACCTTTTTAACACTGAACTTTTATTTTGGTTTTTATATTGAAATTGTGAAATAGGCGAGTTTTTTTAACTTAGATCTTTTATTTTTGTTTTTATAGTGAAATTGCTGATCTTTTGACTTTGAAGTTTTTTTATGGTTTTTATAGTGAAATTGATGAGTTTTTAAACTTTGAACTGTTGTTATTGTTTATAGGATGAAATTTGTGAGTTTTTTCACTTTGAACTTTTGTTATGGTCTTTTTAGTGAAATTGGTGAGTTTTTTTTTTTTCACTTGGAACTTTTATTATGGTTTTTATAATGAAATTGGTGAGTTTTTTTGACTTGGAACTTTTGTAATGTTCTTTGTAGTGAAATTGGTGAGCTTTTTATCTTGAAACCTTTGTAAATGGTCTTTATAGTGAAATTGGTGAGTTTTTAAAATCTGAACTCTCGTAATGGTCTCTGTTGTGAAATTGGTGATTTTTTGACTTGGATGTTCTGTAATGGTCTTTATAGTGAAATTGGTGAGTTTTTTCACTTTCAACTTTTGTTATGGTCTTTATAGTCAAATTAGTGATATTCTTAACTTGAAACTATTGAAATGGTCTTTATAGTGAAATTGGTGAGTTTTTTCTTTTGGAACTTTTGTCAAGGTTTTGTTGTGAAATTGGGGAGTTTTTCAACTTTGAACATTTTTATGAGTTTTTGGGTGAAATCGATGACCTTTTTAACACTGAACTTTTATTTTGGTTTTTATATTGAAATTGTGAAATAGGCGAGTTTTTTTAACTTAGATCTTTTATTTTTGTTTTTATAGTGAAATTGCTGATCTTTTGACTTTGAAGTTTTTTTATGGTTTTTATAGTGAAATTGATGAGTTTTTAAACTTTGAACTGTTGTTATTGTTTATAGGATGAAATTTGTGAGTTTTTTCACTTTGAACTTTTGTTATGGTCTTTTTAGTGAAATTGGTGAGTTTTTTTTTTTCACTTGGAACTTTTATTATGGTTTTTATAATGAAATTGGTGAGTTTTTTTGACTTGGAACTTTTGTAATGTTCTTTGTAGTGAAATTGGTGAGCTTTTTATCTTGAAACCTTTGTAAATGGTCTTTATAGTGAAATTGGTGAGTTTTTAAAATCTGAACTCTCGTAATGGTCTCTGTTGTGAAATTGGTGATTTTTTGACTTGGATGTTCTGTAATGGTCTTTATAGTGAAATTGGTGAGTTTTTTCACTTTCAACTTTTGTTATGGTCTTTATAGTCAAATTAGTGATATTCTTAACTTGAAACTATTGAAATGGTCTTTATAGTGAAATTGGTGAGTTTTTTCTTTTGGAACTTTTGTCAAGGTTTTGTTGTGAAATTGGGGAGTTTTTCAACTTTGAACATTTTTATGAGTTTTTGGGTGAAATCGATGACCTTTTTAACACTGAACTTTTATTTTGGTTTTTATATTGAAATTGTGAAATAGGCGAGTTTTTTTAACTTAGATCTTTTATTTTTGTTTTTATAGTGAAATTGCTGATCTTTTGACTTTGAAGTTTTTTTATGGTTTTTATAGTGAAATTGATGAGTTTTTAAACTTTGAACTGTTGTTATTGTTTATAGGATGAAATTTGTGAGTTTTTTCACTTTGAACTTTTGTTATGGTCTTTTTAGTGAAATTGGTGAGTTTTTTTTTCACTTGGAACTTTTATTATGGTTTTTATAATGAAATTGGTGAGTTTTTTTGACTTGGAACTTTTGTAATGTTCTTTGTAGTGAAATTGGTGAGCTTTTTAACTTGAAACTTTTGTAAATGGTCTTTATAGTGAAATTGGTGAGTTTTTGAAATCTGAACTCTCGTAATGGTCTCTGTTGTGAAATTGGTGATTTTTTGACTTGGATGTTCTGTAATGGTCTTTATAGTGAAATTGGTGAATTTTTTCACTTTCAACTTTTGTTATGGTCTTTATAGTCAAATTAGTGATATTCTTAACTTGAAACTATTGAAATGGTCTTTATAGTGAAATTGGTGAGTTTTTTCTTTTGGAACTTTTGTCAAGGTTTTGTTGTGAAATTGGGGAGTTTTTCAACTTTGAACATTTTTATGAGTTTTTGGGTGAAATCGATGACCTTTTTAACACTGAACTTTTATTTTGGTTTTTATATTGAAATTGTGAAATAGGCGAGTTTTTTTAACTTAGATCTTTTATTTTTGTTTTTATAGTGAAATTGCTGATCTTTTGACTTTGAAGTTTTTTTATGGTTTTTATAGTGAAATTGATGAGTTTTTAAACTTTGAACTGTTGTTATTGTTTATAGGATGAAATTTGTGAGTTTTTTCACTTTGAACTTTTGTTATGGTCTTTTTAGTGAAATTGGTGAGTTTTTTTTTTTCACTTGGAACTTTTATTATAGTTTTTATAATGAAATTGGTGAGTTTTTTTGACTTGGAACTTTTGTAATGTTCTTTGTAGTGAAATTGGTGAGCTTTTTAACTTGAAACTTTTGTAAATGGTCTTTATAGTGAAATTGGTGAGTTTTTAAAATCTGAACTCTCGTAATGGTCTCTGTTGTGAAATTGGTGATTTGTTGACTTGGATGTTCTGTAATGGTCTTTGTAGTGAAATTGGTGAGTTTTTTCACTTTCAACTTTTGTTATGGTCTTTATAGTCAAATTAGTGATATTCTTAACTTGAAACTATTGAAATGGTCTTTATAGTGAAATTGGTGAGTTTTTTCTTTTGGAACTTTTGTCAAGGTTTTGTTGTGAAATTGGGGAGTTTTTCAACTTTGAACATTTTTATGAGTTTTTGGGTGAAATCGATGACCTTTTTAACACTGAACTTTTATTTTGGTTTTTATATTGAAATTGTGAAATAGGCGAGTTTTTTTAACTTAGATCTTTTATTTTTGTTTTTATAGTGAAATTGCTGATCTTTTGACTTTGAAGTTTTTTTATGGTTTTTATAGTGAAATTGATGAGTTTTTAAACTTTGAACTGTTGTTATTGTTTATAGGATGAAATTTGTGAGTTTTTTCACTTTGAACTTTTGTTATGGTCTTTTTAGTGAAATTGGTGAGTTTTTTTTTTCACTTGGAACTTTTATTATGGTTTTTATAATGAAATTGGTGAGTTTTTTTGACTTGGAACTTTTGTAATGTTCTTTGTAGTGAAATTGGTGAGCTTTTTAACTTGAAACTTTTGTAAATGGTCTTTATAGTGAAATTGGTGAGTTTTTGAAATCTGAACTCTCGTAATGGTCTCTGTTGTGAAATTGGTGATTTGTTGACTTGGATGTTCTGTAATGGTCTTTGTAGTGAAATTGGTGAGTTTTTTCACTTTCAACTTTTGTTATGGTCTTTATAGTCAAATTAGTGATATTCTTAACTTGAAACTATTGAAATGGTCTTTATAGTGAAATTGGTGAGTTTTTTCTTTTGGAACTTTTGTCAAGGTTTTGTTGTGAAATTGGGGAGTTTTTCAACTTTGAACATTTTTATGAGTTTTTGGGTGAAATCGATGACCTTTTTAACACTGAACTTTTATTTTGGTTTTTATATTGAAATTGTGAAATAGGCGAGTTTTTTTAACTTAGATCTTTTATTTTTGTTTTTATAGTGAAATTGCTGATCTTTTGACTTTGAAGTTTTTTTATGGTTTTTATAGTGAAATTGATGAGTTTTTAAACTTTGAACTGTTGTTATTGTTTATAGGATGAAATTTGTGAGTTTTTTCACTTTGAACTTTTGTTATGGTCTTTTTAGTGAAATTGGTGAGTTTTTTTTTTCACTTGGAACTTTTATTATGGTTTTTATAATGAAATTGGTGAGTTTTTTTGACTTGGAACTTTTGTAATGTTCTTTGTAGTGAAATTGGTGAGCTTTTTAACTTGAAACTTTTGTAAATGGTCTTTATAGTGAAATTGGTGAGTTTTTAAAATCTGAACTCTCGTAATGGTCTCTGTTGTGAAATTGGTGATTTTTTGACTTGGATGTTCTGTAATGGTCTTTATAGTGAAATTGGTGAGTTTTTTCACTTTCAACTTTTGTTATGGTCTTTATAGTCAAATTAGTGATATTCTTAACTTGAAACTATTGAAATGGTCTTTATAGTGAAATTGGTGAGTTTTTTCTTTTGGAACTTTTGTCAAGGTTTTGTTGTGAAATTGGGGAGTTTTTCAACTTTGAACATTTTTATGAGTTTTTGGGTGAAATCGATGACCTTTTTAACACTGAACTTTTATTTTGGTTTTTATATTGAAATTGTGAAATAGGCGAGTTTTTTTAACTTAGATCTTTTATTTTTGTTTTTATAGTGAAATTGCTGATCTTTTGACTTTGAAGTTTTTTTATGGTTTTTATAGTGAAATTGATGAGTTTTTAAACTTTGAACTGTTGTTATTGTTTATAGGATGAAATTTGTGAGTTTTTTCACTTTGAACTTTTGTTATGGTCTTTTTAGTGAAATTGGTGAGTTTTTTTTTCACTTGGAACTTTTATTATGGTTTTTATAATGAAATTGGTGAGTTTTTTTGACTTGGAACTTTTGTAATGTTCTTTGTAGTGAAATTGGTGAGCTTTTTAACTTGAAACTTTTGTAAATGGTCTTTATAGTGAAATTGGTGAGTTTTTGAAATCTGAACTCTCGTAATGGTCTCTGTTGTGAAATTGGTGATTTTTTGACTTGGATGTTCTGTAATGGTCTTTATAGTGAAATTGGTGAATTTTTTCACTTTCAACTTTTGTTATGGTCTTTATAGTCAAATTAGTGATATTCTTAACTTGAAACTATTGAAATGGTCTTTATAGTGAAATTGGTGAGTTTTTTCTTTTGGAACTTTTGTCAAGGTTTTGTTGTGAAATTGGGGAGTTTTTCAACTTTGAACATTTTTATGAGTTTTTGGGTGAAATCGATGACCTTTTTAACACTGAACTTTTATTTTGGTTTTTATATTGAAATTGTGAAATAGGCGAGTTTTTTTAACTTAGATCTTTTATTTTTGTTTTTATAGTGAAATTGCTGATCTTTTGACTTTGAAGTTTTTTTATGGTTTTTATAGTGAAATTGATGAGTTTTTAAACTTTGAACTGTTGTTATTGTTTATAGGATGAAATTTGTGAGTTTTTTCACTTTGAACTTTTGTTATGGTCTTTTTAGTGAAATTGGTGAGTTTTTTTTTCACTTGGAACTTTTATTATGGTTTTTATAATGAAATTGGTGAGTTTTTTTGACTTGGAACTTTTGTAATGTTCTTTGTAGTGAAATTGGTGAGCTTTTTAACTTGAAACTTTTGTAAATGGTCTTTATAGTGAAATTGGTGAGTTTTTGAAATCTGAACTCTCGTAATGGTCTCTGTTGTGAAATTGGTGATTTTTTGACTTGGATGTTCTGTAATGGTCTTTATAGTGAAATTGGTGAATTTTTTCACTTTCAACTTTTGTTATGGTCTTTATAGTCAAATTAGTGATATTCTTAACTTGAAACTATTGAAATGGTCTTTATAGTGAAATTGGTGAGTTTTTTCTTTTGGAACTTTTGTCAAGGTTTTGTTGTGAAATTGGGGAGTTTTTCAACTTTGAACATTTTTATGAGTTTTTGGGTGAAATCGATGACCTTTTTAACACTGAACTTTTATTTTGGTTTTTATATTGAAATTGTGAAATAGGCGAGTTTTTTTAACTTAGATCTTTTATTTTTGTTTTTATAGTGAAATTGCTGATCTTTTGACTTTGAAGTTTTTTTATGGTTTTTATAGTGAAATTGATGAGTTTTTAAACTTTGAACTGTTGTTATTGTTTATAGGATGAAATTTGTGAGTTTTTTCACTTTGAACTTTTGTTATGGTCTTTTTAGTGAAATTGGTGAGTTTTTTTTTTCACTTGGAACTTTTATTATAGTTTTTATAATGAAATTGGTGAGTTTTTTTGACTTGGAACTTTTGTAATGTTCTTTGTAGGGAAATTGGTGAGCTTTTTAACTTGAAACTTTTGTAAATGGTCTTTATAGTGAAATTGGTGAGTTTTTAAAATCTGAACTCTCGTAATGGTCTCTGTTGTGAAATTGGTGATTTGTTGACTTGGATGTTCTGTAATGGTCTTTGTAGTGAAATTGGTGAGTTTTTTCACTTTCAACTTTTGTTATGGTCTTTATAGTCAAATTAGTGATATTCTTAACTTGAAACTATTGAAATGGTCTTTATAGTGAAATTGGTGAGTTTTTTCTTTTGGAACTTTTGTCAAGGTTTTGTTGTGAAATTGGGGAGTTTTTCAACTTTGAACATTTTTATGAGTTTTTGGGTGAAATCGATGACCTTTTTAACACTGAACTTTTATTTTGGTTTTTATATTGAAATTGTGAAATAGGCGAGTTTTTTTAACTTAGATCTTTTATTTTTGTTTTTATAGTGAAATTGCTGATCTTTTGACTTTGAAGTTTTTTTATGGTTTTTATAGTGAAATTGATGAGTTTTTAAACTTTGAACTGTTGTTATTGTTTATAGGATGAAATTTGTGAGTTTTTTCACTTTGAACTTTTGTTATGGTCTTTTTAGTGAAATTGGTGAGTTTTTTTTTCACTTGGAACTTTTATTATGGTTTTTATAATGAAATTGGTGAGTTTTTTTGACTTGGAACTTTTGTAATGTTCTTTGTAGTGAAATTGGTGAGCTTTTTAACTTGAAACTTTTGTAAATGGTCTTTATAGTGAAATTGGTGAGTTTTTGAAATCTGAACTCTCGTAATGGTCTCTGTTGTGAAATTGGTGATTTGTTGACTTGGATGTTCTGTAATGGTCTTTATAGTGAAATTGGTGAGTTTTTTCACTTTCAACTTTTGTTATGGTCTTTATAGTCAAATTAGTGATATTCTTAACTTGAAACTATTGAAATGGTCTTTATAGTGAAATTGGTGAGTTTTTTCTTTTGGAACTTTTGTCAAGGTTTTGTTGTGAAATTGGGGAGTTTTTCAACTTTGAACATTTTTATGAGTTTTTGGGTGAAATCGATGACCTTTTTAACACTGAACTTTTATTTTGGTTTTTATATTGAAATTGTGAAATAGGCGAGTTTTTTTAACTTAGATCTTTTATTTTTGTTTTTATAGTGAAATTGCTGATCTTTTGACTTTGAAGTTTTTTTATGGTTTTTATAGTGAAATTGATGAGTTTTTAAACTTTGAACTGTTGTTATTGTTTATAGGATGAAATTTGTGAGTTTTTTCACTTTGAACTTTTGTTATGGTCTTTTTAGTGAAATTGGTGAGTTTTTTTTTTCACTTGGAACTTTTATTATAGTTTTTATAATGAAATTGGTGAGTTTTTTTGACTTGGAACTTTTGTAATGTTCTTTGTAGTGAAA
The DNA here is from genome assembly GCA_963859935.3 of Lathyrus sativus. NCBI lineage: Eukaryota > Viridiplantae > Streptophyta > Magnoliopsida > Fabales > Fabaceae > Lathyrus > Lathyrus sativus. The sequence continues at coordinate 531,143 of CAWUDS030001007.1, read as the reverse complement.
TTGGTGAGCTTTTTAACTTGAAACTTTTGTAAATGGTCTTTATAGTGAAATTGGTGAGTTTTTAAAATCTGAACTCTCGTAATGGTCTCTGTTGTGAAATTGGTGATTTGTTGACTTGGATGTTCTGTAATGGTCTTTGTAGTGAAATTGGTGAGTTTTTTCACTTTCAACTTTTGTTATGGTCTTTATAGTCAAATTAGTGATATTCTTAACTTGAAACTATTGAAATGGTCTTTATAGTGAAATTGGTGAGTTTTTTCTTTTGGAACTTTTGTCAAGGTTTTGTTGTGAAATTGGGGAGTTTTTCAACTTTGAACATTTTTATGAGTTTTTGGGTGAAATCGATGACCTTTTTAACACTGAACTTTTATTTTGGTTTTTATATTGAAATTGTGAAATAGGCGAGTTTTTTTAACTTAGATCTTTTATTTTTGTTTTTTTAGTGAAATTGCTGATCTTTTGACTTTGAAGTTTTTTTATGGTTTTTATAGTGAAATTGATGAGTTTTTAAACTTTGAACTGTTGTTATTGTTTATAGGATGAAATTTGTGAGTTTTTTCACTTTGAACTTTTGTTATGGTCTTTTTAGTGAAATTGGTGAGTTTTTTTTTCACTTGGAACTTTTATTATGGTTTTTATAATGAAATTGGTGAGTTTTTTTGACTTGGAACTTTTGTAATGTTCTTTGTAGTGAAATTGGTGAGCTTTTTAACTTGAAACTTTTGTAAATGGTCTTTATAGTGAAATTGGTGAGTTTTTGAAATCTGAACTCTCGTAATGGTCTCTGTTGTGAAATTGGTGATTTTTTGACTTGGATGTTCTGTAATGGTCTTTATAGTGAAATTGGTGAGTTTTTTCACTTTCAACTTTTGTTATGGTCTTTATAGTCAAATTAGTGATATTCTTAACTTGAAACTATTGAAATGGTCTTTATAGTGAAATTGGTGAGTTTTTTCTTTTGGAACTTTTGTCAAGGTTTTGTTGTGAAATTGGGGAGTTTTTCAACTTTGAACATTTTTATGAGTTTTTGGGTGAAATCGATGACCTTTTTAACACTGAACTTTTATTTTGGTTTTTATATTGAAATTGTGAAATAGGCGAGTTTTTTTAACTTAGATCTTTTATTTTTGTTTTTATAGTGAAATTGCTGATCTTTTGACTTTGAAGTTTTTTTATGGTTTTTATAGTGAAATTGATGAGTTTTTAAACTTTGAACTGTTGTTATTGTTTATAGGATGAAATTTGTGAGTTTTTTCACTTTGAACTTTTGTTATGGTCTTTTTAGTGAAATTGGTGAGTTTTTTTTTTTCACTTGGAACTTTTATTATAGTTTTTATAATGAAATTGGTGAGTTTTTTTGACTTGGAACTTTTGTAATGTTCTTTGTAGTGAAATTGGTGAGCTTTTTAACTTGAAACTTTTGTAAATGGTCTTTATAGTGAAATTGGTGAGTTTTTAAAATCTGAACTCTCGTAATGGTCTCTGTTGTGAAATTGGTGATTTGTTGACTTGGATGTTCTGTAATGGTCTTTGTAGTGAAATTGGTGAGTTTTTTCACTTTCAACTTTTGTTATGGTCTTTATAGTCAAATTAGTGATATTCTTAACTTGAAACTATTGAAATGGTCTTTATAGTGAAATTGGTGAGTTTTTTCTTTTGGAACTTTTGTCAAGGTTTTGTTGTGAAATTGGGGAGTTTTTCAACTTTGAACATTTTTATGAGTTTTTGGGTGAAATCGATGACCTTTTTAACACTGAACTTTTATTTTGGTTTTTATATTGAAATTGTGAAATAGGCGAGTTTTTTTAACTTAGATCTTTTATTTTTGTTTTTATAGTGAAATTGCTGATCTTTTGACTTTGAAGTTTTTTTATGGTTTTTATAGTGAAATTGATGAGTTTTTAAACTTTGAACTGTTGTTATTGTTTATAGGATGAAATTTGTGAGTTTTTTCACTTTGAACTTTTGTTATGGTCTTTTTAGTGAAATTGGTGAGTTTTTTTTTTTCACTTGGAACTTTTATTATAGTTTTTATAATGAAATTGGTGAGTTTTTTTGACTTGGAACTTTTGTAATGTTCTTTGTAGTGAAATTGGTGAGCTTTTTAACTTGAAACTTTTGTAAATGGTCTTTATAGTGAAATTGGTGAGTTTTTAAAATCTGAACTCTCGTAATGGTCTCTGTTGTGAAATTGGTGATTTGTTGACTTGGATGTTCTGTAATGGTCTTTGTAGTGAAATTGGTGAGTTTTTTCACTTTCAACTTTTGTTATGGTCTTTATAGTCAAATTAGTGATATTCTTAACTTGAAACTATTGAAATGGTCTTTATAGTGAAATTGGTGAGTTTTTTCTTTTGGAACTTTTGTCAAGGTTTTGTTGTGAAATTGGGGAGTTTTTCAACTTTGAACATTTTTATGAGTTTTTGGGTGAAATCGATGACCTTTTTAACACTGAACTTTTATTTTGGTTTTTATATTGAAATTGTGAAATAGGCGAGTTTTTTTAACTTAGATCTTTTATTTTTGTTTTTATAGTGAAATTGCTGATCTTTTGACTTTGAAGTTTTTTTATGGTTTTTATAGTGAAATTGATGAGTTTTTAAACTTTGAACTGTTGTTATTGTTTATAGGATGAAATTTGTGAGTTTTTTCACTTTGAACTTTTGTTATGGTCTTTTTAGTGAAATTGGTGAGTTTTTTTTTTCACTTGGAACTTTTATTATAGTTTTTATAATGAAATTGGTGAGTTTTTTTGACTTGGAACTTTTGTAATGTTCTTTGTAGTGAAATTGGTGAGCTTTTTAACTTGAAACTTTTGTAAATGGTCTTTATAGTGAAATTGGTGAGTTTTTAAAATCTGAACTCTCGTAATGGTCTCTGTTGTGAAATTGATGATTTTTTGACTTGGATGTTCTGTAATGGTCTTTGTAGTGAAATTGGTGAGTTTTTTCACTTTCAACTTTTGTTATGGTCTTTATAGTCAAATTAGTGATATTCTTAACTTGAAACTATTGAAATGGTCTTTATAGTGAAATTGGTGAGTTTTTTCTTTTGGAACTTTTGTCAAGGTTTTGTTGTGAAATTGGGGAGTTTTTCAACTTTGAACATTTTTATGAGTTTTTGGGTGAAATCGATGACCTTTTTAACACTGAACTTTTATTTTGGTTTTTATATTGAAATTGTGAAATAGGCGAGTTTTTTTAACTTAGATCTTTTATTTTTGTTTTTATAGTGAAATTGCTGATCTTTTGACTTTGAAGTTTTTTTATGGTTTTTATAGTGAAATTGATGAGTTTTTAAACTTTGAACTGTTGTTATTGTTTATAGGATGAAATTTGTGAGTTTTTTCACTTTGAACTTTTGTTATGGTCTTTTTAGTGAAATTGGTGAGTTTTTTTTTTCACTTGGAACTTTTATTATGGTTTTTATAATGAAATTGGTGAGTTTTTTTGACTTGGAACTTTTGTAATGTTCTTTGTAGTGAAATTGGTGAGCTTTTTAACTTGAAACTTTTGTAAATGGTCTTTATAGTGAAATTGGTGAGTTTTTGAAATCTGAACTCTCGTAATGGTCTCTATTGTGAAATTGGTGATTTTTTGACTTGGATGTTCTGTAATGGTCTTTATAGTGAAATTGGTGAGTTTTTTCACTTTCAACTTTTGTTATGGTCTTTATAGTCAAATTAGTGATATTCTTAACTTGAAACTATTGAAATGGTCTTTATAGTGAAATTGGTGAGTTTTTTCTTTTGGAACTTTTGTCAAGGTTTTGTTGTGAAATTGGGGAGTTTTTCAACTTTGAACATTTTTATGAGTTTTTGGGTGAAATCGATGACCTTTTTAACACTGAACTTTTATTTTGGTTTTTATATTGAAATTGTGAAATAGGCGAGTTTTTTTAACTTAGATCTTTTATTTTTGTTTTTATAGTGAAATTGCTGATCTTTTGACTTTGAAGTTTTTTTATGGTTTTTATAGTGAAATTGATGAGTTTTTAAACTTTGAACTGTTGTTATTGTTTATAGGATGAAATTTGTGAGTTTTTTCACTTTGAACTTTTGTTATGGTCTTTTTAGTGAAATTGGTGAGTTTTTTTTTTTCACTTGGAACTTTTATTATAGTTTTTATAATGAAATTGGTGAGTTTTTTTGACTTGGAACTTTTGTAATGTTCTTTGTAGTGAAATTGGTGAGCTTTTTAACTTGAAACTTTTGTAAATGGTCTTTATAGTGAAATTGGTGAGTTTTTAAAATCTGAACTCTCGTAATGGTCTTTGTTGTGAAATTGGTGATTTGTTGACTTGGATGTTCTGTAATGGTCTTTGTAGTGAAATTGGTGAGTTTTTTCACTTTCAACTTTTGTTATGGTCTTTATAGTCAAATTAGTGATATTCTTAACTTGAAACTATTGAAATGGTCTTTATAGTGAAATTGGTGAGTTTTTTCTTTTGGAACTTTTGTCAAGGTTTTGTTGTGAAATTGGGGAGTTTTTCAACTTTGAACATTTTTATGAGTTTTTGGGTGAAATCGATGACCTTTTTAACACTGAACTTTTATTTTGGTTTTTATATTGAAATTGTGAAATAGGCGAGTTTTTTTAACTTAGATCTTTTATTTTTGTTTTTATAGTGAAATTGCTGATCTTTTGACTTTGAAGTTTTTTTATGGTTTTTATAGTGAAATTGATGAGTTTTTAAACTTTGAACTGTTGTTATTGTTTATAGGATGAAATTTGTGAGTTTTTTCACTTTGAACTTTTGTTATGGTCTTTTTAGTGAAATTGGTGAGTTTTTTTTTTCACTTGGAACTTTTATTATAGTTTTTATAATGAAATTGGTGAGTTTTTTTGACTTGGAACTTTTGTAATGTTCTTTGTAGTGAAATTGGTGAGCTTTTTAACTTGAAACTTTTGTAAATGGTCTTTATAGTGAAATTGGTGAGTTTTTAAAATCTGAACTCTCGTAATGGTCTCTGTTGTGAAATTGGTGATTTGTTGACTTGGATGTTCTGTAATGGTCTTTGTAGTGAAATTGGTGAGTTTTTTCACTTTCAGCTTTTGTTATGGTCTTTATAGTCAAATTAGTGATATTCTTAACTTGAAACTATTGAAATGGTCTTTATAGTGAAATTGGTGAGTTTTTTCTTTTGGAACTTTTGTCAAGGTTTTGTTGTGAAATTGGGGAGTTTTTCAACTTTGAACATTTTTATGAGTTTTTGGGTGAAATCGATGACCTTTTTAACACTGAACTTTTATTTTGGTTTTTATATTGAAATTGTGAAATAGGCGAGTTTTTTTAACTTAGATCTTTTATTTTTGTTTTTATAGTGAAATTGCTGATCTTTTGACTTTGAAGTTTTTTTATGGTTTTTATAGTGAAATTGATGAGTTTTTAAACTTTGAACTGTTGTTATTGTTTATAGGATGAAATTTGTGAGTTTTTTCACTTTGAACTTTTGTTATGGTCTTTTTAGTGAAATTGGTGAGTTTTTTTTTTCACTTGGAACTTTTATTATGGTTTTTATAATGAAATTGGTGAGTTTTTTTGACTTGGAACTTTTGTAATGTTCTTTGTAGTGAAATTGGTGAGCTTTTTAACTTGAAACTTTTGTAAATGGTCTTTATAGTGAAATTGGTGAGTTTTTGAAATCTGAACTCTCGTAATGGTCTCTGTTGTGAAATTGGTGATTTGTTGACTTGGATGTTCTGTAATGGTCTTTATAGTGAAATTGGTGAGTTTTTTCACTTTCAACTTTTGTTATGGTCTTTATAGTCAAATTAGTGATATTCTTAACTTGAAACTATTGAAATGGTCTTTATAGTGAAATTGGTGAGTTTTTTCTTTTGGAACTTTTGTCAAGGTTTTGTTGTGAAATTGGGGAGTTTTTCAACTTTGAACATTTTTATGAGTTTTTGGGTGAAATCGATGACCTTTTTAACACTGAACTTTTATTTTGGTTTTTATATTGAAATTGTGAAATAGGCGAGTTTTTTTAACTTAGATCTTTTATTTTTGTTTTTATAGTGAAATTGCTGATCTTTTGACTTTGAAGTTTTTTTATGGTTTTTATAGTGAAATTGATGAGTTTTTAAACTTTGAACTGTTGTTATTGTTTATAGGATGAAATTTGTGAGTTTTTTCACTTTGAACTTTTGTTATGGTCTTTTTAGTGAAATTGGTGAGTTTTTTTTTTCACTTGGAACTTTTATTATAGTTTTTATAATGAAATTGGTGAGTTTTTTTGACTTGGAACTTTTGTAATGTTCTTTGTAGTGAAATTGGTGAGCTTTTTAACTTGAAACTTTTGTAAATGGTCTTTATAGTGAAATTGGTGAGTTTTTAAAATCTGAACTCTCGTAATGGTCTCTGTTGTGAAATTGGTGATTTGTTGACTTGGATGTTCTGTAATGGTCTTTGTAGTGAAATTGGTGAGTTTTTTCACTTTCAACTTTTGTTATGGTCTTTATAGTCAAATTAGTGATATTCTTAACTTGAAACTATTGAAATGGTCTTTATAGTGAAATTGGTGAGTTTTTTCTTTTGGAACTTTTGTCAAGGTTTTGTTGTGAAATTGGGGAGTTTTTCAACTTTGAACATTTTTATGAGTTTTTGGGTGAAATCGATGACCTTTTTAACACTGAACTTTTATTTTGGTTTTTATATTGAAATTGTGAAATAGGCGAGTTTTTTTAACTTAGATCTTTTATTTTTGTTTTTTTAGTGAAATTGCTGATCTTTTGACTTTGAAGTTTTTTTATGGTTTTTATAGTGAAATTGATGAGTTTTTAAACTTTGAACTGTTGTTATTGTTTATAGGATGAAATTTGTGAGTTTTTTCACTTTGAACTTTTGTTATGGTCTTTTTAGTGAAATTGGTGAGTTTTTTTTTCACTTGGAACTTTTATTATGGTTTTTATAATGAAATTGGTGAGTTTTTTTGACTTGGAACTTTTGTAATGTTCTTTGTAGTGAAATTGGTGAGCTTTTTAACTTGAAACTTTTGTAAATGGTCTTTATAGTGAAATTGGTGAGTTTTTGAAATCTGAACTCTCGTAATGGTCTCTGTTGTGAAATTGGTGATTTTTTGACTTGGATGTTCTGTAATGGTCTTTATAGTGAAATTGGTGAGTTTTTTCACTTTCAACTTTTGTTATGGTCTTTATAGTCAAATTAGTGATATTCTTAACTTGAAACTATTGAAATGGTCTTTATAGTGAAATTGGTGAGTTTTTTCTTTTGGAACTTTTGTCAAGGTTTTGTTGTGAAATTGGGGAGTTTTTCAACTTTGAACATTTTTATGAGTTTTTGGGTGAAATCGATGACCTTTTTAACACTGAACTTTTATTTTGGTTTTTATATTGAAATTGTGAAATAGGCGAGTTTTTTTAACTTAGATCTTTTATTTTTGTTTTTATAGTGAAATTGCTGATCTTTTGACTTTGAAGTTTTTTTATGGTTTTTATAGTGAAATTGATGAGTTTTTAAACTTTGAACTGTTGTTATTGTTTATAGGATGAAATTTGTGAGTTTTTTCACTTTGAACTTTTGTTATGGTCTTTTTAGTGAAATTGGTGAGTTTTTTTTTTTCACTTGGAACTTTTATTATAGTTTTTATAATGAAATTGGTGAGTTTTTTTGACTTGGAACTTTTGTAATGTTCTTTGTAGTGAAATTGGTGAGCTTTTTAACTTGAAACTTTTGTAAATGGTCTTTATAGTGAAATTGGTGAGTTTTTAAAATCTGAACTCTCGTAATGGTCTCTGTTGTGAAATTGGTGATTTGTTGACTTGGATGTTCTGTAATGGTCTTTGTAGTGAAATTGGTGAGTTTTTTCACTTTCAACTTTTGTTATGGTCTTTATAGTCAAATTAGTGATATTCTTAACTTGAAACTATTGAAATGGTCTTTATAGTGAAATTGGTGAGTTTTTTCTTTTGGAACTTTTGTCAAGGTTTTGTTGTGAAATTGGGGAGTTTTTCAACTTTGAACATTTTTATGAGTTTTTGGGTGAAATCGATGACCTTTTTAACACTGAACTTTTATTTTGGTTTTTATATTGAAATTGTGAAATAGGCGAGTTTTTTTAACTTAGATCTTTTATTTTTGTTTTTATAGTGAAATTGCTGATCTTTTGACTTTGAAGTTTTTTTATGGTTTTTATAGTGAAATTGATGAGTTTTTAAACTTTGAACTGTTGTTATTGTTTATAGGATGAAATTTGTGAGTTTTTTCACTTTGAACTTTTGTTATGGTCTTTTTAGTGAAATTGGTGAGTTTTTTTTTTCACTTGGAACTTTTATTATAGTTTTTATAATGAAATTGGTGAGTTTTTTTGACTTGGAACTTTTGTAATGTTCTTTGTAGTGAAATTGGTGAGCTTTTTAACTTGAAACTTTTGTAAATGGTCTTTATAGTGAAATTGGTGAGTTTTTAAAATCTGAACTCTCGTAATGGTCTCTGTTGTGAAATTGGTGATTTGTTGACTTGGATGTTCTGTAATGGTCTTTGTAGTGAAATTGGTGAGTTTTTTCACTTTCAACTTTTGTTATGGTCTTTATAGTCAAATTAGTGATATTCTTAACTTGAAACTATTGAAATGGTCTTTATAGTGAAATTGGTGAGTTTTTTCTTTTGGAACTTTTGTCAAGGTTTTGTTGTGAAATTGGGGAGTTTTTCAACTTTGAACATTTTTATGAGTTTTTGGGTGAAATCGATGACCTTTTTAACACTGAACTTTTATTTTGGTTTTTATATTGAAATTGTGAAATAGGCGAGTTTTTTTAACTTAGATCTTTTATTTTTGTTTTTATAGTGAAATTGCTGATCTTTTGACTTTGAAGTTTTTTTATGGTTTTTATAGTGAAATTGATGAGTTTTTAAACTTTGAACTGTTGTTATTGTTTATAGGATGAAATTTGTGAGTTTTTTCACTTTGAACTTTTGTTATGGTCTTTTTAGTGAAATTGGTGAGTTTTTTTTTCACTTGGAACTTTTATTATAGTTTTTATAATGAAATTGGTGAGTTTTTTTGACTTGGAACTTTTGTAATGTTCTTTGTAGTGAAATTGGTGAGCTTTTTAACTTGAAACTTTTGTAAATGGTCTTTATAGTGAAATTGGTGAGTTTTTAAAATCTGAACTCTCGTAATGGTCTCTGTTGTGAAATTGATGATTTTTTGACTTGGATGTTCTGTAATGGTCTTTGTAGTGAAATTGGTGAGTTTTTTTCACTTTCAACTTTTGTTATGGTCTTTATAGTCAAATTAGTGATATTCTTAACTTGAAACTATTGAAATGGTCTTTATAGTGAAATTGGTGAGTTTTTTCTTTTGGAACTTTTGTCAAGGTTTTGTTGTGAAATTGGGGAGTTTTTCAACTTTGAACATTTTTATGAGTTTTTGGGTGAAATCGATGACCTTTTTAACACTGAACTTTTATTTTGGTTTTTATATTGAAATTGTGAAATAGGCGAGTTTTTTTAACTTAGATCTTTTATTTTTGTTTTTATAGTGAAATTGCTGATCTTTTGACTTTGAAGTTTTTTTATGGTTTTTATAGTGAAATTGATGAGTTTTTAAACTTTGAACTGTTGTTATTGTTTATAGGATGAAATTTGTGAGTTTTTTCACTTTGAACTTTTGTTATGGTCTTTTTAGTGAAATTGGTGAGTTTTTTTTTTCACTTGGAACTTTTATTATGGTTTTTATAATGAAATTGGTGAGTTTTTTTGACTTGGAACTTTTGTAATGTTCTTTGTAGTGAAATTGGTGAGCTTTTTAACTTGAAACTTTTGTAAATGGTCTTTATAGTGAAATTGGTGAGTTTTTGAAATCTGAACTCTCGTAATGGTCTCTGTTGTGAAATTGGTGATTTTTTGACTTGGATGTTCTGTAATGGTCTTTATAGTGAAATTGGTGAGTTTTTTCACTTTCAACTTTTGTTATGGTCTTTATAGTCAAATTAGTGATATTCTTAACTTGAAACTATTGAAATGGTCTTTATAGTGAAATTGGTGAGTTTTTTCTTTTGGAACTTTTGTCAAGGTTTTGTTGTGAAATTGGGGAGTTTTTCAACTTTGAACATTTTTATGAGTTTTTGGGTGAAATCGATGACCTTTTTAACACTGAACTTTTATTTTGGTTTTTATATTGAAATTGTGAAATAGGCGAGTTTTTTTAACTTAGATCTTTTATTTTTGTTTTTTTAGTGAAATTGCTGATCTTTTGACTTTGAAGTTTTTTTATGGTTTTTATAGTGAAATTGATGAGTTTTTAAACTTTGAACTGTTGTTATTGTTTATAGGATGAAATTTGTGAGTTTTTTCACTTTGAACTTTTGTTATGGTCTTTTTAGTGAAATTGGTGAGTTTTTTTTTTCACTTGGAACTTTTATTATGGTTTTTATAATGAAATTGGTGAGTTTTTTTGACTTGGAACTTTTGTAATGTTCTTTGTAGTGAAATTGGTGAGCTTTTTAACTTGAAACTTTTGTAAATGGTCTTTATAGTGAAATTGGTGAGTTTTTAAAATCTGAACTCTCGTAATGGTCTCTGTTGTGAAATTGGTGATTTTTTGACTTGGATGTTCTGTAATGGTCTTTATAGTGAAATTGGTGAGTTTTTTCACTTTCAACTTTTGTTATGGTCTTTATAGTCAAATTAGTGATATTCTTAACTTGAAACTATTGAAATGGTCTTTATAGTGAAATTGGTGAGTTTTTTCTTTTGGAACTTTTGTCAAGGTTTTGTTGTGAAATTGGGGAGTTTTTCAACTTTGAACATTTTTATGAGTTTTTGGGTGAAATCGATGACCTTTTTAACACTGAACTTTTATTTTGGTTTTTATATTGAAATTGTGAAATAGGCGAGTTTTTTTAACTTAGATCTTTTATTTTTGTTTTTATAGTGAAATTGCTGATCTTTTGACTTTGAAGTTTTTTTATGGTTTTTATAGTGAAATTGATGAGTTTTTAAACTTTGAACTGTTGTTATTGTTTATAGGATGAAATTTGTGAGTTTTTTCACTTTGAACTTTTGTTATGGTCTTTTTAGTGAAATTGGTGAGTTTTTTTTTTCACTTGGAACTTTTATTATGGTTTTTATAATGAAATTGGTGAGTTTTTTTGACTTGGAACTTTTGTAATGTTCTTTGTAGTGAAATTGGTGAGCTTTTTAACTTGAAACTTTTGTAAATGGTCTTTATAGTGAAATTGGTGAGTTTTTAAAATCTGAACTCTCGTAATGGTCTCTGTTGTGAAATTGGTGATTTTTTGACTTGGATGTTCTGTAATGGTCTTTATAGTGAAATTGGTGAGTTTTTTCACTTTCAACTTTTGTTATGGTCTTTATAGTCAAATTAGTGATATTCTTAACTTGAAACTATTGAAATGGTCTTTATAGTGAAATTGGTGAGTTTTTTCTTTTGGAACTTTTGTCAAGGTTTTGTTGTGAAATTGGGGAGTTTTTCAACTTTGAACATTTTTATGAGTTTTTGGGTGAAATCGATGACCTTTTTAACACTGAACTTTTATTTTGGTTTTTATATTGAAATTGTGAAATAGGCGAGTTTTTTTAACTTAGATCTTTTATTTTTGTTTTTATAGTGAAATTGCTGATCTTTTGACTTTGAAGTTTTTTTATGGTTTTTATAGTGAAATTGATGAGTTTTTAAACTTTGAACTGTTGTTATTGTTTATAGGATGAAATTTGTGAGTTTTTTCACTTTGAACTTTTGTTATGGTCTTTTTAGTGAAATTGGTGAGTTTTTTTTTTCACTTGGAACTTTTATTATAGTTTTTATAATGAAATTGGTGAGTTTTTTTGACTTGGAACTTTTGTAATGTTCTTTGTAGTGAAATTGGTGAGCTTTTTAACTTGAAACTTTTGTAAATGGTCTTTATAGTGAAATTGGTGAGTTTTTAAAATCTGAACTCTCGTAATGGTCTCTGTTGTGAAATTGGTGATTTGTTGACTTGGATGTTCTGTAATGGTCTTTGTAGTGAAATTGGTGAGTTTTTTCACTTTCAACTTTTGTTATGGTCTTTATAGTCAAATTAGTGATATTCTTAACTTGAAACTATTGAAATGGTCTTTATAGTGAAATTGGTGAGTTTTTTCTTTTGGAACTTTTGTCAAGGTTTTGTTGTGAAATTGGGGAGTTTTTCAACTTTGAACATTTTTATGAGTTTTTGGGTGAAATCGATGACCTTTTTAACACTGAACTTTTATTTTGGTTTTTATATTGAAATTGTGAAATAGGCGAGTTTTTTTAACTTAGATCTTTTATTTTTGTTTTTATAGTGAAATTGCTGATCTTTTGACTTTGAAGTTTTTTTATGGTTTTTATAGTGAAATTGATGAGTTTTTAAACTTTGAACTGTTGTTATTGTTTATAGGATGAAATTTGTGAGTTTTTTCACTTTGAACTTTTGTTATGGTCTTTTTAGTGAAATTGGTGAGTTTTTTTTTTCACTTGGAACTTTTATTATAGTTTTTATAATGAAATTGGTGAGTTTTTTTGACTTGGAACTTTTGTAATGTTCTTTGTAGTGAAATTGGTGAGCTTTTTAACTTGAAACTTTTGTAAATGGTCTTTATAGTGAAATTGGTGAGTTTTTAAAATCTGAACTCTCGTAATGGTCTCTGTTGTGAAATTGGTGATTTGTTGACTTGGATGTTCTGTAATGGTCTTTGTAGTGAAATTGGTGAGTTTTTTCACTTTCAACTTTTGTTATGGTCTTTATAGTCAAATTAGTGATATTCTTAACTTGAAACTATTGAAATGGTCTTTATAGTGAAATTGGTGAGTTTTTTCTTTTGGAACTTTTGTCAAGGTTTTGTTGTGAAATTGGGGAGTTTTTCAACTTTGAACATTTTTATGAGTTTTTGGGTGAAATCGATGACCTTTTTAACACTGAACTTTTATTTTGGTTTTTATATTGAAATTGTGAAATAGGCGAGTTTTTTTAACTTAGATCTTTTATTTTTGTTTTTATAGTGAAATTGCTGATCTTTTGACTTTGAAGTTTTTTTATGGTTTTTATAGTGAAATTGATGAGTTTTTAAACTTTGAACTGTTGTTATTGTTTATAGGATGAAATTTGTGAGTTTTTTCACTTTGAACTTTTGCTATGGTCTTTTTAGTGAAATTGGTGAGTTTTTTTTTTCACTTGGAACTTTTATTATGGTTTTTATAATGAAATTGGTGAGTTTTTTTGACTTGGAACTTTTGTAATGTTCTTTGTAGTGAAATTGGTGAGCTTTTTAACTTGAAACTTTTGTAAATGGTCTTTATAGTGAAATTGGTGAGTTTTTAAAATCTGAACTCTCGTAATGGTCTCTGTTGTGAAATTGGTGATTTTTTGACTTGGATGTTCTGTAATGGTCTTTATAGTGAAATTGGTGAGTTTTTTCACTTTCAACTTTTGTTATGGTCTTTATAGTCAAATTAGTGATATTCTTAACTTGAAACTATTGAAATGGTCTTTATAGTGAAATTGGTGAGTTTTTTCTTTTGGAACTTTTGTCAAGGTTTTGTTGTGAAATTGGGGAGTTTTTCAACTTTGAACATTTTTATGAGTTTTTGGGTGAAATCGATGACCTTTTTAACACTGAACTTTTATTTTGGTTTTTATATTGAAATTGTGAAATAGGCGAGTTTTTTTAACTTAGATCTTTTATTTTTGTTTTTATAGTGAAATTGCTGATCTTTTGACTTTGAAGTTTTTTTATGGTTTTTATAGTGAAATTGATGAGTTTTTAAACTTTGAACTGTTGTTATTGTTTATAGGATGAAATTTGTGAGTTTTTTCACTTTGAACTTTTGTTATGGTCTTTTTAGTGAAATTGGTGAGTTTTTTTTTTTTCACTTGGAACTTTTATTATAGTTTTTATAATGAAATTGGTGAGTTTTTTTGACTTGGAACTTTTGTAATGTTCTTTGTAGTGAAATTGGTGAGCTTTTTAACTTGAAACTTTTGTAAATGGTCTTATAGTGAAATTGGTGAGTTTTTAAAATCTGAACTCTCGTAATGGTCTCTGTTGTGAAATTGGTGATTTGTTGACTTGGATGTTCTGTAATGGTCTTTGTAGTGAAATTTGTGAGTTTTTTCACTTTCAACTTTTGTTATGGTCTTTATAGTCAAATTAGTGATATTCTTAACTTGAAACTATTGAAATGGTCTTTATAGTGAAATTGGTGAGTTTTTTCTTTTGGAACTTTTGTCAAGGTTTTGTTGTGAAATTGGGGAGTTTTTCAACTTTGAACATTTTTATGAGTTTTTGGGTGAAATCGATGACCTTTTTAACACTGAACTTTTATTTTGGTTTTTATATTGAAATTGTGAAATAGGCGAGTTTTTTTAACTTAGATCTTTTATTTTTGTTTTTATAGTGAAATTGCTGATCTTTTGACTTTGAAGTTTTTTTATGGTTTTTATAGTGAAATTGATGAGTTTTTAAACTTTGAACTGTTGTTATTGTTTATAGGATGAAATTTGTGAGTTTTTTCACTTTGAACTTTTGTTATGGTCTTTTTAGTGAAATTGGTGAGTTTTTTTTTCACTTGGAACTTTTATTATGGTTTTTATAATGAAATTGGTGAGTTTTTTTGACTTGGAACTTTTGTAATGTTCTTTGTAGTGAAATTGGTGAGCTTTTTAACTTGAAACTTTTGTAAATGGTCTTTATAGTGAAATTGGTGAGTTTTTGAAATCTGAACTCTCGTAATGGTCTCTGTTGTGAAATTGGTGATTTTTTGACTTGGATGTTCTGTAATGGTCTTTATAGTGAAATTGGTGAGTTTTTTCACTTTCAACTTTTGTTATGGTCTTTATAGTCAAATTAGTGATATTCTTAACTTGAAACTATTGAAATGGTCTTTATAGTGAAATTGGTGAGTTTTTTCTTTTGGAACTTTTGTCAAGGTTTTGTTGTGAAATTGGGGAGTTTTTCAACTTTGAACATTTTTATGAGTTTTTGGGTGAAATCGATGACCTTTTTAACACTGAACTTTTATTTTGGTTTTTATATTGAAATTGTGAAATAGGCGAGTTTTTTTAACTTAGATCTTTTATTTTTGTTTTTATAGTGAAATTGCTGATCTTTTGACTTTGAAGTTTTTTTATGGTTTTTATAGTGAAATTGATGAGTTTTTAAACTTTGAACTGTTGTTATTGTTTATAGGATGAAATTTGTGAGTTTTTTCACTTTGAACTTTTGTTATGGTCTTTTTAGTGAAATTGGTGAGTTTTTTTTTTCACTTGGAACTTTTATTATGGTTTTTATAATGAAATTGGTGAGTTTTTTTGACTTGGAACTTTTGTAATGTTCTTTGTAGTGAAATTGGTGAGCTTTTTAACTTGAAACTTTTGTAAATGGTCTTTATAGTGAAATTGGTGAGTTTTTAAAATCTGAACTCTCGTAATGGTCTCTGTTGTGAAATTGGTGATTTTTTGACTTGGATGTTCTGTAATGGTCTTTATAGTGAAATTGGTGAGTTTTTTCACTTTCAACTTTTGTTATGGTCTTTATAGTCAAATTAGTGATATTCTTAACTTGAAACTATTGAAATGGTCTTTATAGTGAAATTGGTGAGTTTTTTCTTTTGGAACTTTTGTCAAGGTTTTGTTGTGAAATTGGGGAGTTTTTCAACTTTGAACATTTTTATGAGTTTTTGGGTGAAATCGATGACCTTTTTAACACTGAACTTTTATTTTGGTTTTTATATTGAAATTGTGAAATAGGCGAGTTTTTTTAACTTAGATCTTTTATTTTTGTTTTTATAGTGAAATTGCTGATCTTTTGACTTTGAAGTTTTTTTATGGTTTTTATAGTGAAATTGATGAGTTTTTAAACTTTGAACTGTTGTTATTGTTTATAGGATGAAATTTGTGAGTTTTTTCACTTTGAACTTTTGTTATGGTCTTTTTAGTGAAATTGGTGAGTTTTTTTTTTTCACTTGGAACTTTTATTATAGTTTTTATAATGAAATTGGTGAGTTTTTTTGACTTGGAACTTTTGTAATGTTCTTTGTAGTGAAATTGGTGAGCTTTTTAACTTGAAACTTTTGTAAATGGTCTTTATAGTGAAATTGGTGAGTTTTTAAAATCTGAACTCTCGTAATGGTCTCTGTTGTGAAATTGGTGATTTGTTGACTTGGATGTTCTGTAATGGTCTTTGTAGTGAAATTGGTGAGTTTTTTCACTTTCAACTTTTGTTATGGTCTTTATAGTCAAATTAGTGATATTCTTAACTTGAAACTATTGAAATGGTCTTTATAGTGAAATTGGTGAGTTTTTTCTTTTGGAACTTTTGTCAAGGTTTTGTTGTGAAATTGGGGAGTTTTTCAACTTTGAACATTTTTATGAGTTTTTGGGTGAAATCGATGACCTTTTTAACACTGAACTTTTATTTTGGTTTTTATATTGAAATTGTGAAATAGGCGAGTTTTTTTAACTTAGATCTTTTATTTTTGTTTTTATAGTGAAATTGCTGATCTTTTGACTTTGAAGTTTTTTTATGGTTTTTATAGTGAAATTGATGAGTTTTTAAACTTTGAACTGTTGTTATTGTTTATAGGATGAAATTTGTGAGTTTTTTCACTTTGAACTTTTGCTATGGTCTTTTTAGTGAAATTGGTGAGTTTTTTTTTTCACTTGGAACTTTTATTATGGTTTTTATAATGAAATTGGTGAGTTTTTTTGACTTGGAACTTTTGTAATGTTCTTTGTAGTGAAATTGGTGAGCTTTTTAACTTGAAACTTTTGTAAATGGTCTTTATAGTGAAATTGGTGAGTTTTTAAAATCTGAACTCTCGTAATGGTCTCTGTTGTGAAATTGGTGATTTTTTGACTTGGATGTTCTGTAATGGTCTTTATAGTGAAATTGGTGAGTTTTTTCACTTTCAACTTTTGTTATGGTCTTTATAGTCAAATTAGTGATATTCTTAACTTGAAACTATTGAAATGGTCTTTATAGTGAAATTGGTGAGTTTTTTCTTTTGGAACTTTTGTCAAGGTTTTGTTGTGAAATTGGGGAGTTTTTCAACTTTGAACATTTTTATGAGTTTTTGGGTGAAATCGATGACCTTTTTCACTGAACTTTTATTTTGGTTTTTATATTGAAATTGTGAAATAGGCGAGTTTTTTTAACTTAGATCTTTTATTTTTGTTTTTATAGTGAAATTGCTGATCTTTTGACTTTGAAGTTTTTTTATGGTTTTTATAGTGAAATTGATGAGTTTTTAAACTTTGAACTGTTGTTATTGTTTAAGGATGAAATTTGTGAGTTTTTTCACTTTGAACTTTTGTTATGGTCTTTTTAGTGAAATTGGTGAGTTTTTTTTTTCACTTGGAACTTTTATTATGGTTTTTATAATAAAATAGGTGAGTTTTTTTGACTTGGAACTTTTGTAATGTTCTTTGTAGTGAAATTGGTGAGCTTTTTAACTTGAAACTTTTGTAAATGGTCTTTATAGTGAAATTGGTGAGTTTTTAAAATCTGAACTCTCGTAATGGTCTCTGTTGTGAAATTGGTGATTTGTTGACTTGGATGTTCTGTAATGGTCTTTGTAGTGAAATTGGTGAGTTTTTTCACTTTCAACTTTTGTTATGGTCTTTATAGTCAAATTAGTGATATTCTTAACTTGAAACTATTGAAATGGTCTTTATAGTGAAATTGGTGAGTTTTTTCTTTTGGAACTTTTGTCAAGGTTTTGTTGTGAAATTGGGGAGTTTTTCAACTTTGAACATTTTTATGAGTTTTTGGGTGAAATCGATGACCTTTTTAACACTGAACTTTTATTTTGGTTTTTATATTGAAATTGTGAAATAGGCGAGTTTTTTTAACTTAGATCTTTTATTTTTGTTTTTATAGTGAAATTGCTGATCTTTTGACTTTGAAGTTTTTTTATGGTTTTTATAGTGAAATTGATGAGTTTTTAAACTTTGAACTGTTGTTATTGTTTATAGGATGAAATTTGTGAGTTTTTTCACTTTGAACTTTTGTTATGGTCTTTTTAGTGAAATTGGTGAGTTTTTTTTTTCACTTGGAACTTTTATTATGGTTTTTATAATGAAATTGGTGAGTTTTTTTGACTTGGAACTTTTGTAATGTTCTTTGTAGTGAAATTGGTGAGCTTTTTAACTTGAAACTTTTGTAAATGGTCTTTATAGTGAAATTGGTGAGTTTTTAAAATCTGAACTCTCGTAATGGTCTCTGTTGTGAAATTGGTGATTTTTTGACTTGGATGTTCTGTAATGGTCTTTATAGTGAAATTGGTGAGTTTTTTCACTTTCAACTTTTGTTATGGTCTTTATAGTCAAATTAGTGATATTCTTAACTTGAAACTATTGAAATGGTCTTTATAGTGAAATTGGTGAGTTTTTTCTTTTGGAACTTTTGTCAAGGTTTTGTTGTGAAATTGGGGAGTTTTTCAACTTTGAACATTTTTATGAGTTTTTGGGTGAAATCGATGACCTTTTTAACACTGAACTTTTATTTTGGTTTTTATATTGAAATTGTGAAATAGGCGAGTTTTTTTAACTTAGATCTTTTATTTTTGTTTTTATAGTGAAATTGCTGATCTTTTGACTTTGAAGTTTTTTTATGGTTTTTATAGTGAAATTGATGAGTTTTTAAACTTTGAACTGTTGTTATTGTTTATAGGATGAAATTTGTGAGTTTTTTCACTTTGAACTTTTGTTATGGTCTTTTTAGTGAAATTGGTGAGTTTTTTTTTTCACTTGGAACTTTTATTATAGTTTTTATAATGAAATTGGTGAGTTTTTTTGACTTGGAACTTTTGTAATGTTCTTTGTAGTGAAATTGGTGAGCTTTTTAACTTGAAACTTTTGTAAATGGTCTTTATAGTGAAATTGGTGAGTTTTTAAAATCTGAACTCTCGTAATGGTCTCTGTTGTGAAATTGGTGATTTGTTGACTTGGATGTTCTGTAATGGTCTTTGTAGTGAAATTGGTGAGTTTTTTCACTTTCAACTTTTGTTATGGTCTTTATAGTCAAATTAGTGATATTCTTAACTTGAAACTATTGAAATGGTCTTTATAGTGAAATTGGTGAGTTTTTTCTTTTGGAACTTTTGTCAAGGTTTTGTTGTGAAATTGGGGAGTTTTTCAACTTTGAACATTTTTATGAGTTTTTGGGTGAAATCGATGACCTTTTTAACACTGAACTTTTATTTTGGTTTTTATATTGAAATTGTGAAATAGGCGAGTTTTTTTAACTTAGATCTTTTATTTTTGTTTTTATAGTGAAATTGCTGATCTTTTGACTTTGAAGTTTTTTTATGGTTTTTATAGTGAAATTGATGAGTTTTTAAACTTTGAACTGTTGTTATTGTTTATAGGATGAAATTTGTGAGTTTTTTCACTTTGAACTTTTGTTATGGTCTTTTTAGTGAAATTGGTGAGTTTTTTTTTTCACTTGGAACTTTTATTATGGTTTTTATAATGAAATTGGTGAGTTTTTTTGACTTGGAACTTTTGTAATGTTCTTTGTAGTGAAATTGGTGAGCTTTTTAACTTGAAACTTTTGTAAATGGTCTTTATAGTGAAATTGGTGAGTTTTTAAAATCTGAACTCTCGTAATGGTCTCTGTTGTGAAATTGGTGATTTTTTGACTTGGATGTTCTGTAATGGTCTTTATAGTGAAATTGGTGAGTTTTTTCACTTTCAACTTTTGTTATGGTCTTTATAGTCAAATTAGTGATATTCTTAACTTGAAACTATTGAAATGGTCTTTATAGTGAAATTGGTGAGTTTTTTCTTTTGGAACTTTTGTCAAGGTTTTGTTGTGAAATTGGGGAGTTTTTCAACTTTGAACATTTTTATGAGTTTTTGGGTGAAATCGATGACCTTTTTAACACTGAACTTTTATTTTGGTTTTTATATTGAAATTGTGAAATAGGCGAGTTTTTTTAACTTAGATCTTTTATTTTTGTTTTTATAGTGAAATTGCTGATCTTTTGACTTTGAAGTTTTTTTATGGTTTTTATAGTGAAATTGATGAGTTTTTAAACTTTGAACTGTTGTTATTGTTTATAGGATGAAATTTGTGAGTTTTTTCACTTTGAACTTTTGTTATGGTCTTTTTAGTGAAATTGGTGAGTTTTTTTTTTCACTTGGAACTTTTATTATAGTTTTTATAATGAAATTGGTGAGTTTTTTTGACTTGGAACTTTTGTAATGTTCTTTGTAGTGAAATTGGTGAGCTTTTTAACTTGAAACTTTTGTAAATGGTCTTTATAGTGAAATTGGTGAGTTTATAAAATCTGAACTCTCGTAATGGTCTCTGTTGTGAAATTGGTGATTTTTTGACTTGGATGTTCTGTAATGGTCTTTGTAGTGAAATTGGTGAGTTTTTTCACTTTCAACTTTTGTTATGGTCTTTATAGTCAAATTAGTGATATTCTTAACTTGAAACTATTGAAATGGTCTTTATAGTGAAATTGGTGAGTTTTTTCTTTTGGAACTTTTGTCAAGGTTTTGTTGTGAAATTGGGGAGTTTTTCAACTTTGAACATTTTTATGAGTTTTTGGGTGAAATCGATGACCTTTTTAACACTGAACTTTTATTTTGGTTTTTATATTGAAATTGTGAAATAGGCGAGTTTTTTTAACTTAGATCTTTTATTTTTGTTTTTATAGTGAAATTGCTGATCTTTTGACTTTGAAGTTTTTTTATGGTTTTTATAGTGAAATTGATGAGTTTTTAAACTTTGAACTGTTGTTATTGTTAATAGGATGAAATTTGTGAGTTTTTTCACTTTGAACTTTTGTTATGGTCTTTTTAGTGAAATTGGTGAGTTTTTTTTTTCACTTGGAACTTTTATTATGGTTTTTATAATGAAATTGGTGAGTTTTTTTGACTTGGAACTTTTGTAATGTTCTTTGTAGTGAAATTGGTGAGCTTTTTAACTTGAAACTTTTGTAAATGGTCTTTATAGTGAAATTGGTGAGTTTTTAAAATCTGAACTCTCGTAATGGTCTCTGTTGTGAAATTGGTGATTTGTTGACTTGGATGTTCTGTAATGGTCTTTGTAGTGAAATTGGTGAGTTTTTTCACTTTCAACTTTTGTTATGGTCTTTATAGTCAAATTAGTGATATTCTTAACTTGAAACTATTGAAATGGTCTTTATAGTGAAATTGGTGAGTTTTTTCTTTTGGAACTTTTGTCAAGGTTTTGTTGTGAAATTGGGGAGTTTTTCAACTTTGAACATTTTTATGAGTTTTTGGGTGAAATCGATGACCTTTTTAACACTGAACTTTTATTTTGGTTTTTATATTGAAATTGTGAAATAGGCGAGTTTTTTTAACTTAGATCTTTTATTTTTGTTTTTATAGTGAAATTGCTGATCTTTTGACTTTGAAGTTTTTTTATGGTTTTTATAGTGAAATTGATGAGTTTTTAAACTTTGAACTGTTGTTATTGTTTATAGGATGAAATTTGTGAGTTTTTTCACTTTGAACTTTTGTTATGGTCTTTTTAGTGAAATTGGTGAGTTTTTTTTTTCACTTGGAACTTTTATTATGGTTTTTATAATGAAATTGGTGAGTTTTTTTGACTTGGAACTTTTGTAATGTTCTTTGTAGTGAAATTGGTGAGCTTTTTAACTTGAAACTTTTGTAAATGGTCTTTATAGTGAAATTGGTGAGTTTTTAAAATCTGAACTCTCGTAATGGTCTCTGTTGTGAAATTGGTGATTTTTTGACTTGGATGTTCTGTAATGGTCTTTATAGTGAAATTGGTGAGTTTTTTCACTTTCAACTTTTGTTATGGTCTTTATAGTCAAATTAGTGATATTCTTAACTTGAAACTATTGAAATGGTCTTTATAGTGAAATTGGTGAGTTTTTTCTTTTGGAACTTTTGTCAAGGTTTTGTTGTGAAATTGGGGAGTTTTTCAACTTTGAACATTTTTATGAGTTTTTGGGTGAAATCGATGACCTTTTTAACACTGAACTTTTATTTTGGTTTTTATATTGAAATTGTGAAATAGGCGAGTTTTTTTAACTTAGATCTTTTATTTTTGTTTTTATAGTGAAATTGCTGATCTTTTGACTTTGAAGTTTTTTTATGGTTTTTATAGTGAAATTGATGAGTTTTTAAACTTTGAACTGTTGTTATTGTTTATAGGATGAAATTTGTGAGTTTTTTCACTTTGAACTTTTGTTATGGTCTTTTTAGTGAAATTGGTGAGTTTTTTTTTTCACTTGGAACTTTTATTATAGTTTTTATAATGAAATTGGTGAGTTTTTTTGACTTGGAACTTTTGTAATGTTCTTTGTAGTGAAATTGGTGAGCTTTTTAACTTGAAACTTTTGTAAATGGTCTTTATAGTGAAATTGGTGAGTTTATAAAATCTGAACTCTCGTAATGGTCTCTGTTGTGAAATTGGTGATTTTTTGACTTGGATGTTCTGTAATGGTCTTTGTAGTGAAATTGGTGAGTTTTTTCACTTTCAACTTTTGTTATGGTCTTTATAGTCAAATTAGTGATATTCTTAACTTGAAACTATTGAAATGGTCTTTATAGTGAAATTGGTGAGTTTTTTCTTTTGGAACTTTTGTCAAGGTTTTGTTGTGAAATTGGGGAGTTTTTCAACTTTGAACATTTTTATGAGTTTTTGGGTGAAATCGATGACCTTTTTAACACTGAACTTTTATTTTGGTTTTTATATTGAAATTGTGAAATAGGCGAGTTTTTTTAACTTAGATCTTTTATTTTTGTTTTTATAGTGAAATTGCTGATCTTTTGACTTTGAAGTTTTTTTATGGTTTTTATAGTGAAATTGATGAGTTTTTAAACTTTGAACTGTTGTTATTGTTTATAGGATGAAATTTGTGAGTTTTTTCACTTTGAACTTTTGTTATGGTCTTTTTAGTGAAATTGGTGAGTTTTTTTTTTTCACTTGGAACTTTTATTATAGTTTTTATAATGAAATTGGTGAGTTTTTTTGACTTGGAACTTTTGTAATGTTCTTTGTAGTGAAATTGGTGAGCTTTTTAACTTGAAACTTTTGTAAATGGTCTTTATAGTGAAATTGGTGAGTTTTTAAAATCTGAACTCTCGTAATGGTCTCTGTTGTGAAATTGGTGATTTTTTGACTTGGATGTTCTGTAATGGTCTTTGTAGTGAAATTGGTGAGTTTTTTCACTTTCAACTTTTGTTATGGTCTTTATAGTCAAATTAGTGATATTCTTAACTTGAAACTATTGAAATGGTCTTTATAGTGAAATTGGTGAGTTTTTTCTTTTGGAACTTTTGTCAAGGTTTTGTTGTGAAATTGGGGAGTTTTTCAACTTTGAACATTTTTATGAGTTTTTGGGTGAAATCGATGACCTTTTTAACACTGAACTTTTATTTTGGTTTTTATATTGAAATTGTGAAATAGGCGAGTTTTTTTAACTTAGATCTTTTATTTTTGTTTTTATAGTGAAATTGCTGATCTTTTGACTTTGAAGTTTTTTTATGGTTTTTATAGTGAAATTGATGAGTTTTTAAACTTTGAACTGTTGTTATTGTTTATAGGATGAAATTTTTGAGTTTTTTCACTTTGAACTTTTGTTATGGTCTTTTTAGTGAAATTGGTGAGTTTTTTTTTTCACTTGGAACTTTTATTATGGTTTTTATAATGAAATTGGTGAGTTTTCTTGACTTGGAACTTTTGTAATGTTCTTTGTAGTGAAATTGGTGAGCTTTTTAACTTGAAACTTTTGTAAATGGTCTTTATAGTGAAATTGGTGAGTTTTTAAAATCTGAACTCTCGTAATGGTCTCTGTTGTGAAATTGGTGATTTTTTGACTTGGATGTTCTGTAATGGTCTTTATAGTGAAATTGGTGAGTTTTTTCACTTTCAACTTTTGTTATGGTCTTTATAGTCAAATTAGTGATATTCTTAACTTGAAACTATTGAAATGGTCTTTATAGTGAAATTGGTGAGTTTTTTCTTTTGGAACTTTTGTCAAGGTTTTGTTGTGAAATTGGGGAGTTTTTCAACTTTGAACATTTTTATGAGTTTTTGGGTGAAATCGATGACCTTTTTAACACTGAACTTTTATTTTGGTTTTTATATTGAAATTGTGAAATAGGCGAGTTTTTTTAACTTAGATCTTTTATTTTTGTTTTTATAGTGAAATTGCTGATCTTTTGACTTTGAAGTTTTTTTATGGTTTTTATAGTGAAATTGATGAGTTTTTAAACTTTGAACTGTTGTTATTGTTTATAGGATGAAATTTGTGAGTTTTTTCACTTTGAACTTTTGTTATGGTCTTTTTAGTGAAATTGGTGAGTTTTTTTTTTCACTTGGAACTTTTATTATAGTTTTTATAATGAAATTGGTGAGTTTTTTTGACTTGGAACTTTTGTAATGTTCTTTGTAGTGAAATTGGTGAGCTTTTTAACTTGAAACTTTTGTAAATGGTCTTTATAGTGAAATTGGTGAGTTTTTAAAATCTGAACTCTCGTAATGGTCTCTGTTGTGAAATTGGTGATTTTTTGACTTGGATGTTCTGTAATGGTCTTTATAGTGAAATTGGTGAGTTTTTTCACTTTCAACTTTTGTTATGGTCTTTATAGTCAAATTAGTGATATTCTTAACTTGAAACTATTGAAATGGTCTTTATAGTGAAATTGGTGAGTTTTTTCTTTTGGAACTTTTGTCAAGGTTTTGTTGTGAAATTGGGGAGTTTTTCAACTTTGAACATTTTTATGAGTTTTTGGGTGAAATCGATGACCTTTTTAACACTGAACTTTTATTTTGGTTTTTATATTGAAATTGTGAAATAGGCGAGTTTTTTTAACTTAGATCTTTTATTTTTGTTTTTATAGTGAAATTGCTGATCTTTTGACTTTGAAGTTTTTTTATGGTTTTTATAGTGAAATTGATGAGTTTTTAAACTTTGAACTGTTGTTATTGTTTATAGGATGAAATTTGTGAGTTTTTTCACTTTGAACTTTTGTTATGGTCTTTTTAGTGAAATTGGTGAGTTTTTTTTTTTTCACTTGGAACTTTTATTATAGTTTTTATAATGAAATTGGTGAGTTTTTTTGACTTGGAACTTTTGTAATGTTCTTTGTAGTGAAATTGGTGAGCTTTTTAACTTGAAACTTTTGTAAATGGTCTTTATAGTGAAATTGGTGAGTTTTTAAAATCTGAACTCTCGTAATGGTCTCTGTTGTGAAATTGGTGATTTTTTGACTTGGATGTTCTGTAATGGTCTTTGTAGTGAAATTGGTGAGTTTTTTCACTTTCAACTTTTGTTATGGTCTTTATAGTCAAATTAGTGATATTCTTAACTTGAAACTATTGAAATGGTCTTTATAGTGAAATTGGTGAGTTTTTTCTTTTGGAACTTTTGTCAAGGTTTTGTTGTGAAATTGGGGAGTTTTTCAACTTTGAACATTTTTATGAGTTTTTGGGTGAAATCGATGACCTTTTTAACACTGAACTTTTATTTTGGTTTTTATATTGAAATTGTGAAATAGGCGAGTTTTTTTAACTTAGATCTTTTATTTTTGTTTTTATAGTGAAATTGCTGATCTTTTGACTTTGAAGTTTTTTTATGGTTTTTATAGTGAAATTGATGAGTTTTTAAACTTTGAACTGTTGTTATTGTTTATAGGATGAAATTTGTGAGTTTTTTCACTTTGAACTTTTGTTATGGTCTTTTTAGTGAAATTGGTGAGTTTTTTTTTTCACTTGGAACTTTTATTATAGTTTTTATAATGAAATTGGTGAGTTTTTTTGACTTGGAACTTTTGTAATGTTCTTTGTAGTGAAATTGGTGAGCTTTTTAACTTGAAACTTTTGTAAATGGTCTTTATAGTGAAATTGGTGAGTTTTTAAAATCTGAACTCTCGTAATGGTCTCTGTTGTGAAATTGGTGATTTTTTGACTTGGATGTTCTGTAATGGTCTTTGTAGTGAAATTGGTGAGTTTTTTCACTTTCAACTTTTGTTATGGTCTTTATAGTCAAATTAGTGATATTCTTAACTTGAAACTATTGAAATGGTCTTTATAGTGAAATTGGTGAGTTTTTTCTTTTGGAACTTTTGTCAAGGTTTTGTTGTGAAATTGGGGAGTTTTTCAACTTTGAACATTTTTATGAGTTTTTGGGTGAAATCGATGACCTTTTTAACACTGAACTTTTATTTTGGTTTTTATATTGAAATTGTGAAATAGGCGAGTTTTTTTAACTTAGATCTTTTATTTTTGTTTTTATAGTGAAATTGCTGATCTTTTGACTTTGAAGTTTTTTTATGGTTTTTATAGTGAAATTGATGAGTTTTTAAACTTTGAACTGTTGTTATTGTTTATAGGATGAAATTTGTGAGTTTTTTCACTTTGAACTTTTGTTATGGTCTTTTTAGTGAAATTGGTGAATTTTTTTTCACTTGGAACTTTTATTATGGTCTATAGAGTGAAGTTGAGGAGTTTTTTAGTTTTTATGTTTTGTTATCCTTTTTAGAGTGAAATTGATATGTTTTTTATTTTGAACTTTTATTATGGTTTTATAGTGAAATTGTTGAGTTTTTTGACTTTGAACTTTTGTAATGGTCTTTATGGTGAAATTGGTGAGCATTTTTAATTGAAACTTTTGTAAATGGTCTTTATAGTGAAATTGGTGAGTTTTTAAAATCTGAACTCTCATAATGGTCTTTGTTGTGAAATTGGTAATTTTTTGACTTGGATGTTCGGTAATGGTATTTATAGTGAAATTGGTGAGTTTTTTGACTTTCAACTTCTGTTATGGTCTTTATAGTCAAATTGGAACTTTTATTCTTAAGTTGAAACTATTGAAATGGTCTTTATAGTCAAATTGTAACGCCTCAAATTCTGAATTTCCCATTTTTGTTGAGTCCTTTTTGATTCATTTGGATAATTGGTATTTTAATTGTGAAATTTATGTGTTGATATGTTTAATTTCAATATTGTGCTATTTTACCGATTCGGAGAGTTTTCGGGGAAAATAGAGTAAAGGGTATTTTAGACATTTAGTATTAAGTGTTAAGTGGATTATTGTGTGAGAATTAATTGGTTAGTGTTTGGAAAGAAATGGAGAGGAAAGAATATAGAACATGAGATAAGAGAGAAAAGGGAATAGATAGAAACATTAGTGGAAAAACAAGGGAAAGAAAGGAGAGAGAAGAGAAAGAGGAGAAAGAAGAGGAAAACCTAGGATTTCATCAAGGATCAACATCTAAGCTTACAATCAATCGGGTAAGGGTGTGAAACTCTATTATACTGTTAATGTGTATGATTATGTATGTTGTTGATCATTTGATGTTGGATTGAGAAGAGTTTCTACTCATTTCCATCTTAGGGCAATACTAGGATTTAATCGGTAGAATATGGTTTTAACCGGTTAGAATCGAGAAATGGATGGAGTAGGATAATCGGGTGTTATTGGGTTGGACTTACTCGGGTAGTTTCATGTTAGAATTGGTTGGTTTTGTGAGGTTTGGGCTTTGGACAGCCATGGAAGTTCTGAGTTCGCAGGCTCGCCAGGCGAACGGCAGCGAAGCTTAGCCAGGTGAAGCCCATCGAGCAGCAGCGAACTAAGTCAGAAGCATCCACCCTGTCTTCGTTGGCAAGTTCGCCAGGCGAATGAGAGTGGCGAAGGTTCGCCAGGCGAGTGTGTTGGCGAGTGCTAGCGAGTAATTCCAAAATAACTCCCATTGGTCTTCGCTGGCAAGTTCGCCCGGCGAACTAAGTAGCGAAGGTTCGCCAGAGGCTTCGCCAGGCGAAGGTTGGCGAATGCGACAACATTTTCCTATTTTATGTGTTTTTCCCTTTTCATGCAGATTTCTTTGTTCAGTTATGTTTAATCCTTATCGAATTGAATAGTTTTGTGTGTCGTGTGGTATGTTATGTATGGGTCGCCGCAAGGCGTGAATCCTAGAATGTGGAATTTTGATTGTGAAAATATATGCCTTATATGGAATGGTATGTGTTGAAATGAAGAGTATGTGTATTTGATGGAGTATAAGTATATTGTGAATGTGCATAGATTGTATGTGCTTGTATGAGATGAATATGCATATTGATATATTTGCGAATATGTATGCATGTAGAGTAATGTTGTGAGTCATTTTGCATAAAGGCATCATGATGTACATCCTAGCGATGTTGATTCCTTGGAGAATCTGCTGAACTTTGATTCCTCGGAGAATCTGCAGAGTATTTGATTCCTTGGAGAGTCTGCTGAATATTCGATTCCTCGGAGAATCTGATGAATATTTGATTCCTTGGAGAATCTGCTGAATACTTGATTCCTTGGAGAATCTGCTGAATTGAGTCGGTACCGCATTTGCATCTGCATAGGGTCGTGAGTCGGTCTCTATGAGTTGCATTGGTCATCTTTATATGATGCATGGAGTGAATTGAACATAATTCTAGATGTTTATGTGGAAGATGATGAGTATGTATAGACGCATGATTTGATGAATATGCTTGATTGTGTGAATATGCATCGTGATGAGATGTGGTGAGAATCTGAATTGTGTTAATCCCATGTGTGTATATAGATATATAAATATATGTATTGACTGTTATGATATTGTTTCTCACCCTTCTGCTGTTTCATAATGCTCTATGAGGCATTGCAGAGTAGGATTGTTGGAGGTCCTTTTTGTGAAGCAGGTCTTCATTATTTTTGGTCGATGGCTCTGATATGTAACATCTGGGTAGTTAGGAAGCCTTTGGTTCTTTTTGGAGATACTTTTGCTTTGATTTCTTTTGTGATATATCTGCGTATGTACCTGATAATGGATGTTTGTACATATGAAATAACTGAATGATGTATATATGTTTATATGAATGTATTGATTCAATGTTTAGATGTTTCCGCTTTATTCTAAATATTGAGATGTGAGTTTTAGAACTATGTTCTTCAGTTATGAATTGCCCATTGTTGCATATCTATTTGAGCAGGTGTTGTAGGTGTTTAACTTCATGATAATGTGATACACCTCTTTTATATTATGTATTAATTAAACTCTGATGACACTTTTATCAAGTGCTTAAATGATTTAATTGTTTATTTGGGGTATAGAAAAGGGGTGTTACATTAAGTGGTATCAGAGCCAGCGTTGAGTCAGTTATGTCTGTCTTATTGTTGTGTTGGTTGAACAGTTGTTTAACCTTGTTATTTTTGGGAATCCTCAGAATATGGCTGGTCGTAATGACAATGCTATGGCTGCGGCGTTGAAGGCTATGGCTAGGGCGGTGCAAGGCGCACCGAATGTGAATGTGAACAATGAGTTTAGAAAGAACCAACCACCGGTATTCAAGGGAAGATTTGATCCGGACGGTGCTCAGATTTGGTTAAAGGAGATCGAGAGGATCTTTAGGGTTATGAATTGTGCTGAAGGCAACAAGGTGAGACTTGGAACTCACATGCTGAGAGAGGAAGCCGATGACTGGTGGGTCGGTATGAGACAAGTTCTTGAAGTAGACGATGAGGGAATCACTTGGAATCTTTTTCGCACCGAATTTTTGAGAAAGTATTATCCTGAGAGTGTGAAGGGAAAGAAGGAGATGGAGTTCCTGGAATTGAAACAAGGCAACATGTCTGTGACAGACTACACGACTAAGTTCACAGAGTTAGTGAAGTTTCATCCTCACTATGATGCGGTGACGGCGGAATTTTCCAAATGTATTAAGTATGAGAATGGCTTGCGCCCTGAGATCAAGCAAGCGGTGGGTTATCAGAGGATTAGGAGATTTTCGGACTTGACCAAATGTTGTAGAATCTTTGAAGAAGATAGTAAAGCTCGTTCCACTCACTATAAGAGTTTGAATGAGAAGAGAGGGAAGCAACCGGTAAGGAGTGGACCTTATATGACGCCTGCTGATAAAGGAAAGCATAGGGAAAACTTTGATAGGAAGCCCAGAGGAGGTTCTAGTGCGATTAAATGTTTAAAGTGCGGCGTAATGGGCCACAAGTCCTTTGACTGTGGAAAATCTATGGAGAAGTGTGCTAACTGTGGGGTTCCTGGACATGCCACTTCGGATTGTAGAAGGAATGTGGTGAAATGCTACAACTGTGGCGAAGTGGGTCACATTAAGCCCATTTGTACTAAACTGAAGCAAGCTCCAGCGGGCGGAAAGGTATTTGCGTTAGCCGGTGCAGACACTACTAATGCGGATCGTTTGATTAAAGGTACATGCTTTATTAATAATGTACCTTTAGTTGCTATTATTGATACTGGAGCTACTCATTCGTTCATTTCTCTTGAGTGTGCCGAACGTTTGGATTTGTGCATGGTTTCTTTGAGTGGTGGCATGGTTATTGAGACTCCCGCTTCGGGGTCGGTAACTACTTCCTTGGTATGCATAAGTTGTCCTTTGACCATGTATGGTAAAGACCTCGTTATGGATTTAGTGTGTTTGTCGTTGGACGGTTTGGATGTGATTTTGCGTATGAATTGGTTGCAATATAATAAGGTTCATCTGGATTGCTATCACAAGGGTGTAAGATTTCCTTATTTGGAAGATGATGGAAGTGAGAGTTTTCTATCCACTAAAGAGTTGAAGAAACTTTAAGAGAACGAAGCTCAGTTGTTTGGTTTGTTTGCGTCCTTGTCGGTAGAGAGTAAAGTGGAACTGGAGGTGTTTCCCGTAGTGCGAGAATTTCCAGAAGTGTTTCCGGGAGATATTAAGGATGTGCCGCCGGAGAGAGAGATTGAGTTTTCTATTGATCTAGTTCCGGGTACTAGACCGATTTCGATGGCACCGTATCGTATGTCGGCATCAGAATTGGTAGAGTTAAAGAGGTAGTTGAATGACTTGTTGGATAAGAGATTTGTAAGACCAAGTGTTTCTCCTTGGGGTGCGCCGGTATTGTTAGTAAAGAAGAAAGATGGAAGCATGCGGTTGTGTATTGATTATCGGCAGTTGAATAAAGTGACGGTTAAGAATAAGTATCCGCTTCCAAGAATAAACAATTTGATGGATCGATTAGTTGGAGCCCGTGTTTTTAGTAAGATTGACTTGAGATCGGGTTATCACTAGATTCGGGTGAAAGAAGAAGATGTTTCAAAGACGACCTTTAGGACATGATATGGTCACTATGAGTATACGGTGATGCCGTTCGGAGTTTCTAACGCGCCGGGTGTGTTCATGGAATATATGAATCGTATTTTTCATGAGCAGTTAGATCGTTTTGTGGTGGTGTTCATCGACGACATCTTGATTTATTCTAAGTCTCAAGAAGAGCATGAGGGGCATTTGAGAATTGTGTTGCAGATTTTGAAAGAGAAACAATTGTATGCCAAGTTGTCGAAATGCGAGTTTTGGTTATCGGAGGTGAGTTTTCTTGGACATATTATTTCTGGAAATGGTATTAGTGTTGACCCATCCAAGATTGATGCGGTAATGCAGTGGGAAGCTCCTAAGTCAGTTACGGAGATTCGAAGCTTTTTGGGATTAGCCGGTTATTATCGGAGGTTTATTGAAGGATTTTCGAAGTTGGCACTTCCGTTGACTCAATTGACTTGTAAGGGAAAGGCTTTTGTTTGGGATATTGATTGTGAGAAGCGTTTTGTTGAGCTTAAGAGAAGGTTGACAACGGCGCCGATTTTGATTTTACCGAATCCGACGGAGTCATTTGTGGTTTATTGTGATGCTTCTTTATCCGGTTTAGGTGGTGTTTTAATGCAAGATGGGAAAGTTGTGGCTTATGCTTCAAGACAATTGAGAGTGCATGAGAAGAACTACCCTACGCATGATTTGGAGTTAGCAGCCGTGGTGTTCGTTTTGAAAATTTGGAGGCATTATCTTTATGGTGCAAGATTTGAGGTTTTTAGCGACCACAAGAGTTTGAAATATTTATTTGACCAAAAAGAGTTGAACATGAGACAAAGGAGATGGCTAGAGTTTTTGAAAGCCTACGATTTTGGTTTGAATTACCATCCGGGTAAGGCAAACGTAGTAGCCGATGCTTTAAGTCGAAAATTGGTTCATATGTCAACGTTGATGATAAGAGAATGGGAATTGTTGGAGACTTTTAGAGATTTGAGTTTGGTTTGTGAAGTGACGCCGAGAAGTGTGAGACTTGGTATGCTTCATATTACGAATGATTTTCTTGCGATCGTTTGTGAAAAACAAAAATTGGATTTAAAGTTCGTTGATTTGATGATGAATGAGAATGAAGATTTCAAGGTTGATGAATTTGGTGTTTTGAGATTCCGTGGTCGTATTTGCATTTCCGACGATGTGGAGTTGAAAAAGATGATATTGGAAGAAGGTCATCGGAGTAACTTGAGTATTCATTCGGGAGCGAATAAGATGTACCAAGATTTGAAGAAGATCTTTTGGTGGTCCGGACTAAAGCGAGATGTTGCTCATTTTGTGTATTCGTGTTTGACGTGTCAAAAGTCAAAGGTGGAACATTAGAAGCCTAGTGGATTGATGCAACCGTTGGATATTCCAGAATGGAAATGGGATAGCATATCGATGGATTTTGTTACGGGATTGCCGAATACGCAAAGAAGTCATAATGCTATTTGGGTGATCGTTGATAGACTTACTAAATCTGCTCACTTCATTCCGATTGATATTAGTTATCCTTTGGAGAAATTAGCCGAGATTTATGTTCGTGTGATTAAAGTTGCACGGAGTTCCTAAGAGTATTGTGTCAGATAGAGATCCTAGATTCACTTTAAGATTTTGGGAAAGTTTGCAAGGTGCCTTGGGTTCTAAGTTGAGGTTGAGTTCGGCTTACCATCCGCAGACGGACGGTCAAACCGAGAGGACAATTCAGTCGTTAGAAGATTTGTTGCGTGCTTGTGTGCTAGAACAAGGTGGTGCTTGGGAATTGGAGAGCAAGATGCGAGAGTCGCATCCAGAGTTGTTTGAATCAGGTAATATTTTCGAGGACGAAAATTTCTAAAGTGGGGGAGAGTCGTAATGCCCCAAATTCTGAATTTCCCATTTTTGTTGAGTCCTTTTTAATTCATTTGGATAATTGGTATTTTAATTGTGAAATTTATGTGTTGATATGTTTAATTTCAATATTGTGCTATTTTACCGATTCGGAGAGTTTTCGGGGAAAATAGAGTAAAGGGTATTTTAGACATTTAGTATTAAGTGTTAAGTGGATTATTGTGTGAGAATTAATTGGTAAGTGTTTGGAAAGAAATGGAGAGGAAAGAAAATAGAACATGAGATAAGAGAGAAAAGGGAATAGATAGAAACAATAGTGGAAAAACAAGGGAAAGAAAGGAGAGAGAAGAGAAAGAGGAGAAAGAAGAGGAAAACCTAGGATTTCATCAAGGATCAACATCCAAGCTTTCAATCAATCGGGTAAGGGTGTGAAACTCTATTATACTGTTAATGTGTATGATTATGTATGCTGTTGATCGTTTGATGTTGGATTGAGAAGAGTTTCTACTCATTTCCATCTTAGGGCAATATTAGGATTTAATCGGTAGAATGTGGTTTTAACCGGTTAGAATCGAGAAATGGATGGAGTATGATAATCGGGTGTTATTGGGTTGGACTTACTGGGGTAGTTTGGTGTTAGAATTGGTTGGTTTTGTGAGGTTTGGGCTTTGGGCAGCCATGGAAGTTCTGAGTTCGCAGGCTCGCCAGGCGAACGGCAGCGAAGCTTCGCCAGGCGAAGCCCAGCGAGCAGCATCGAACTAAGTCAGAAGCATCCACCCTGTTTTCGTTGGCAAGTTCGCCAGGCGAATGAGAGTGGCGAAGGTTCGCCAGGCGAGTGTGCTAGCGAGTAATTCCAAAATAACTCCCAGTGGTCTTCGCTGGCAAGTTCGCCCGGCGAACTAAGTAGCGAAGGTTCGCCAGAGGCTTCGCCAGGCGAAGGTTGGCGAATGCGACAACATTTTCCTATTTTCTGTGTTTTTCCCTTTTCATGCGGATTTCTTTGTTCAGTTATGTTTAATCCTTATCGAATTGAATAGTTTTGTGTGTCATGTGGTATGTTATGTATGGGTAGCCGCAAGGCATGAATCTTAGAATGTGTAATTTTGATTGTGAAAATATATGCCTTATATGGAATGGTATGTGTTGAATTGAAGAGTATGTGTATTTTATGGAGTATAAGTATATTGTGAATGTGCATAGATTGTATGTGTTTGTATGAGATGAATATGCATAGTGATATATTTGCGAATATGTATGCATGTAGAGTAATGTTGTGAGTCATTTTGCATAAAGGCATCATGATGTACATCCTAGCGATGTTGATTCCTTGGAGAATCTGCTGAACATTTGATTCCTCGGAGAATCTGCAGAGTATTTGATTCCTTGGAGAATCTACTGAATATTAGATTCCTCGGAGAATCTGATGAATATTTGATTCCTTGGAGAATCTGCTGAATACTTGATTTTTTGGAGAATCTGCTGAATTGAGTCGGTACCGCATTTGCATCTGCATAGAGTCGGAGTCGGTCTCTATGAGTTGCATTGGTCATCTTTATATGATGCATGAAGTGAATTGAACATAATTCTAGATGTTTATGTGGAAGATGATTAGTATGTATAGACGCATGATTTGATGAATATGCTTGATTGTGTGAATATGCATCGTGATGAGATGTGGTGAGAATCTAAATTGTGTTAATCCCATGTATGTATATAGATATATAAATATATGTATCGACTGTTATGATATTTTTTCTCACCCTTCTGCTGTTTCATAATGCTCTATGAGGCATTGCAGAGTAGGATTGCTGGAGGTCCTTTTTGTAAAGCAGGTCTTCATAATTTTTGGTCGATGGCTCTGATATGTAACATCTGGGTAGTTAGGAAGCCTTTGGTTCTTTTTGGAGATACTTTTGCTTTGATTTCTTTTGTGATACATCTGCGTATGTATCTGATAATGGATGTTTGTACATATGAATTAACTGAATGATGTATATATGTTTATATGAATGTATTGATTCAATGTTTAGATGTTTCCGCTTTATTCTAAATATTGAGATGTGAGTTTTAGAACTATGTTCTTCAGTTGTGAATTGCCCATTGTTGCATATCTATTTGAGCAGGTGTTGTAGGTGTTTAACTTCATGATAATGTGATACACCTCTTTTATATCATGTATTAATTAAACTCTGATGAAACTTTTATCAAGTGCTTAAATGATTTAGTTGTTTATTTGGGGGTATAGAAAGGGGGTGTTATAGTCTTTATAGTGAAATTGGTGAGCATTTTTAATCGAAACTTTTGTAAATGGTCTTTATAGTGAAATTGGTGAGTTTTTAAAATCTGAACTCTCATAATGGTCTTTGTTGTGAAATTGGTAAATTTTTGACTTGGATGTTCGGTAATGGTATTTATAGTGAAATTGGTGAGTTTTTTGACTTTCAACTTTTGTTATGGTCTTTATAGTCAAATTGGAACTTTTAATCTTAAGTTGAA
Source organism: Lathyrus sativus (assembly GCA_963859935.3). Lineage (NCBI taxonomy): Eukaryota > Viridiplantae > Streptophyta > Magnoliopsida > Fabales > Fabaceae > Lathyrus > Lathyrus sativus. The sequence goes on along the minus strand of CAWUDS030001007.1, from coordinate 495,749 downwards.
ACTATTGAAATGGTCTTTTTAGTGAAATTGGTGAGTTTTTTCTTTTGGAACTTTTTTCATGGTTTTATAGTGAAATTGAAGAGTTTTTCAAATTTGAACATTTTTATGAGTTTTTGAGTGAAATCGATGAGCTTTTTAACATCGAACTTTATTTTGGTTTTTATAGTGAAATTATGAAATAGGCGAGTTTTTTTATCTTAGATCTTTTATTTTTGTTTTTATAGTGAAATTGCTGATTTTTTGACTTGGAAATTTTATTATGGTTTTTATAGTGAAATTGATGAGTTTTTAAACTTTGAACTGTTGTTATCGTTTATAGAATGAAATTTGTGAGTTTTTTCAGTTTGAACTTTGTTTATGGTCTTTTTAGTGAAATTGATGAGTTTGTTTTCACTTGGAACTTTTATTATGGTTTTTATAGTGAAATTGGTGAGTTTTTTGACTTGGTACATTTGTAATGGTCTTTGTAGTGAAATTGGTGAGCTTTTTAACTTGAAAGTTTAGTAAATGGTCTTTATAGTGAAATTGGTGAGTTTTTAAAATCTGAACTCTCGTAATGGTCTTTGTTGTGAAATTGGTGATTTTTTGACTTGGATGTTTTGTAATGGCCTTTATAATGAAATTGGTGAGTTTTTTCACTTTCAACTTTTGTTATGGTCTTTATAGGCAAATTGGAGATAATTTTGACTTGAAATTATTGAAATGGTCTTTATAGTGAAATTGGTGAATTTTTTCTTTTGGAACTTTAGTCATGGTTTTGTTGTGAAATTGGGGAGTTTTTCAACTTTGAACATTTTTATGAGTTTTTGAGTTAAATCGATGAGCTTTTTAACATTGAACTTTTATTTTGGTTTTTAGAGTGAAATTGTGAAATAGGCGAGTTGTTTAACTTAGATCTTTTAATTTGGTTTTTATAGTGAAATTGTTGATTTTTTGACTTGGAAATTTTGTTATGGTTTTTATATTGAAATTGGTGAGTTTTTTTAACTTTGAACTGTTGTTATTGTTTATAGAATGAAATTGGTGAGTTTTTTCACTTTGAACTTTTTTATGGTCTTTTAAGTGAAATTGTTGAATTTTTTTTCACTTGGAACTTTTATTATGGTCTAGAGAGTGAAATTGAGGAGTTTTTTAGTTTTTATGTTTTGTTATCCTTTTTAGAGTGAAATTGATATGTTTTTTATTTTGAACTTTTATTATGGTTTTTATAGTGAAATTGGTGAGTTTTTTGACTTGGAACTTTTGTTATGGTCTTTATAGTCAAATTGGAGATAATTTAGACTTGAAACTATTGAAATGGTCTTTATAGTGAAATTGGTGAGTTTTTTCTTTTGGAACTTTTGTCATGGTTTTGTTGTGAAATTGGGGAGTTTTTCAACTTTGAACATTTTTATGAGTTTTTGAGTGAAATCGATGAGCTTTTTAACATTGAACTTTTATTTTGGTTTTTATAGTGAAATTGTGAAATAGGCGAGTTTTTTTAACTTAGATCTTTTATTTTTGTTTTTATAGTGAAATTGCTGATTTTTTGACTTGGAAATTTTTTTATGGTTTTTATAGTGAAATTGATGAGTTTTTAAACTTTGAACTGTTGTTATTGTTTATAGAATGAAATTTGTGAGTTTTTTCACTTTGGACTTTTGTTATGGTCTTTTAAGTGAAATTGGTGAATTTTTTTTCACTTGGAACTTTTATTATGGTTTTTATAGTGAAATTGGTGAGTTTTTTGACTGGGAACTTTTGTAATGGTCTTTGTAGTGAAATTGGTGAGCTTTATAACTTGAAACTTTTATAAATGGTCTTTATAGTGAAATTGGTGAGTTTTTAAAATCTGAACTCTCGTAATGGTCTTTGTTGTGAAATTGGTGATTTTTTGAATTGGATGTTCTACAATGGCCTTTTTAGTGAAATTCGTGAGTTTTTCCACTTTCAACTTTTGTTATGGTCTTTTTAGTGAAATTGGTGAGTTTTTTTTCACTTGGAACTTTTATTATGGTTTTTATAGTGAAATTGGTGAGTTTTTTGACTTGGAACTTTCATAATGGTCTTTGTAGTGAAATTGGTGAGCATTTTAACTTGAAATTTTTATAAATGGTCTTTATAGTGAAATTGGTGAGTTTTTAAAATCTGAACTCTCGTAATGGTCTTTGTTGTGAAATTGGTGATTTTTGACTTGGATGTTCTATAATGGCCTTTATAGTGAAATTGGTAAGCTTTTTCACTTTCAACTTTTGTTATGGTCCTTATAGTCAAATTGGAGATAATTTTGACTTGAAACTATTGAAATGGTCTTCATAGTAAAATTGGTGAGTTTTTTCTTTTGAAACTTTAGTCATGGTTTTGTTGTGAAATTGGGGAGTCTTTCAACTTTGAACATTTTTATGAGTTTTTGAGTGAAATCGATGAGCTTTTTAACATTGAACTTTTATTTTGGTTTTTATAGTGAAATTGTGAAATAGGCGAGTTGTTTAACTTCGATCTTTTATTTTGGTTTTTATAGTGAAATTGTTGATTTTTTGAATTGGTAATTTTGTTATGGTTTTTATATTGAAATTTGTGAGTTTTTTTAACTTTAAACTGTTGTTATTGTTTATAGAATGAAATTGGTGGGTTTTTTCACTTTGAACTTTTTTATGGTCTTTTAAGTGAAATTGGTGAATTTTTTTTTCACTTGGAACTTTTATTATGGTCTATAGAATAAAATTGAGGAGTTTTATAGTTTTTATGTTTTGTTAGCCTTTTTAGAGTGAAATTGATATGTTTTTTATTTTGAACTTTTATTATGGTTTTTATAGTGAAATTGGTGAGTTTTTTTTACTTTGAACTTTTGTTATGGTCTTTATAGTCAAATTGGAGATAATTTAGACTTGAAACTATTGAAATGGTCTTTATATTGAAATTGGTGAGTTTTTTCTTTTGGAACTTTTGTCATGGTTTTGTTGTGAAATTGGGGAGTCTTTCAACTTTGAACATTTTTATGAGTTTTTGAGTGAAATCGAGGAGCCTTTTAACATTGAACTTTTATTTTGGTTTTTATAGTGAAATTGTGAAATAGGCGAGTTTTTTAACTTAGATCTTTTATTTTGGTTTATATAGTGAAATTGTTGATTTTTTGACTTGGAAATTTTGTTATGGTTTTTATATTGAAATTTGTGAGTTTTTAAACTTTGAACTGTTGTTATTGTTTATAGAATGAAATTGGTGAGTTTTTTCACTTTGAACTTTTTATGGTCTTTTAAGTGAAATTGGTGAATTTTTTTTCACTTGGAACTTTTATTATGGTCTATAGAGTGAAATTGAGGAGTTTTTTAGTTTTTATGTTTTGTTATCCTTTTTAGAGTGAAATTGATATGTCTTTTATTTTGAACTTTTATTATGGTTTTTATAATGAAATTGGTGAGGTTTTTGACTTAGAACTTTTGTAATGGTCTTTATAGTGAAATTGGTGAGCATTTTTACTCGAAACTTTTGTAAATGGTCTTTATAGTGAAATTGGTGAGTTTTTAAAATCTGAACTCTCATAATGGTCTTTGTTGTGAAATTGGTAATTTTTTGACTTGGATGTTCGGTAATGGTCTTTATAGTCAAATTGGAACTTTTATTCTTAACTTGAAACTTTTGAAATGGTCTTTTTAGTGAAATTAGTGAGTTTTTTCTTTTGGAACTTTTTTCATGGTTTTATAGTGAAATTGAAGAGTTTTACAACTTTGAACATTTTTATGAGTTTTTGAGTGAAATCGATGAGCTTTTTAACATTGAACTTTTATTTTTGTTTTTATCATGAAATTGTGAAATAGGCGAGTTTTTTTAACTTAGATCTTTTATTTTTGTTTTTATAGTGAAATTGCTGATTTTTTGACTTGGAAATTTTTTTTATGGTTTTTATAGTGAAATTGATGAGTTTTTAAACTTTGAACTGTTGTTATTGTTTATAGAATGAAATTTGTGAGTTTTTTCACTTTGAACTTTTGTTATGGTCTTTTTAGTGAAATTAGTGAGTTTTTTTTCACATGGAACTTTTATTATGGTTTTTATAGTGAAGTTTGTGAGTTTTTTGACTTGGAACATTTGTAATGGTCTTTGTAGTGAAATTGGCGAGCTCTTTAACTTGAAAGTTTAGTAAATGGTCTTTATAGTGAAATTGGTGAGTTTTTAAAATCTGAACTCTCGTAATGGTCTTTGTTGTGAAATTGTTGATTTTTTTGACTTGGATGTTCTGTAATGGCCTTTATAGTGAAATTGGTGAGTTTTTTCTTTTGGAACTTTAGTCATGGTTTTGTTGTGAAATTGGGAAGTTTTTCAACTTTGAACATTTTTATAACTTTTTGAGTTAAATCGATGAGCTTTTTAACATTGAACTTTTATTTTGGTTTTTATATTGAAATTGTGATATAGGCGAGTTTTTTTAACTTAGATCTTTTATTTTTGTTTTCATAGTGAAATTGCTGATTTTTTGACTTGGAAATTTTTTTATGGTTTTTATATTGAAATTGATGAGTTTTTAAACTTTGAACTGTTGTTATTGTTTATAGAATGAAATTTGTGAGTTTTTTCATTTTGAACTTTTGTTATGGTCTTTTTAGGGAAATTGGTGAGTTTTTTTTCACTTGGAACTTTTATTATGGTCTATAGAATGAAAGTGAGGAGTTTTTTAGTTTTTATGTTTTGTTATCCTTTTTAGAGTGAAATTGATATCTTTTTTATTTTGAACTTTTATTATGGTTTTTATAGTGAAATTGGTGAGTTTTTTGACTTGGAACTTTTGTAATGGTCTTTATAGTGAAATTGGTGAGCGTTTTTACTCGAAACTTTTGTAAATGGTCTTTATAGTGAAATTGGTGTGTTTTTAAAATCTTAACTCCCATAATGGTCTTTGTTGTGAAATTGGTGATTTTTTGACTTGGATGTTCTGTAATAGTCTTTATAGTGAAATTGGTGAGTTTTTTTTACTTTCAACTTTTGTTATGGTCTTTATAGTCAAATTGGAGATAATTTTGACTTGAAACTATTGAAATGGTCTTTATAGTGAAATTGGTGAGTTTTTTCTTTTGGAACTTTTGTCATGGTTTTGTTGTGAAAATGGGGAGTTTTTCAACTTTGAACATTTTTATGAGTTTTTGAGTGAAATCGATGAGCTTTTTAACATTGAACTTTTATTTTGGTTTTTATAGTGAAATTGTGAAATAGGCGAGTTTTTTTAACTTAGATCTTTTATTTTTGTTTTTATAGTGAAATTGCCGATTTTTTGACTTGGAAATTTTTTTATGGTTTTTATAGTGAAATTGATGAGTTTTTAAACTTTGAACTGTTGTTATTGTTTATAGAATGAAATTTGTGAGTTTTTTCACTTTGAACTTTTGTTATGGTCTTTTTAGTGAAATTTGTGAGTTTTTTTTCACTTGGAACTTTTATTATGGTTTTTATAGTGAAATTGGTGAGTTTTTTGACTTGTAACTTTTGTAATGGTCTTTATAGTGAAATTGGTGAGCTTTTTAACTTGAAAGTTTAGTAAATGGTCTTTATAGTGAAATTGGTGAGTTTTTAAAATCTGAACTCTCGTAATGGTCTTTGTTGTGAAATTGGTGATTTTTTGACTTGGATGTTTTGTAATGGCCTTTATAATGAAATTGGTGAGTTTTTTCACTTTCAACTTTTGTTATGGTCTTTATAGGCAAATTGGAGATAATTTTGACTTGAAATTATTGAAATGGTCTTTATAGTGAAATTGGTGAATTTTTTCTTTTGGAACTTTAGTCATGGTTTTGTTGTGAAATTGGGGAGTTTTTCAACTTTGAACATTTTTATGAGTTTTTGAGTTAAATCGATGAGCTTTTTAACATTGAACTTTTATTTTGGTTTTTAGAGTGAAATTGTGAAATAGGCGAGTTGTTTAACTTAGATCTTTTAATTTGGTTTTTATAGTGAAATTGTTGATTTTTTGACTTGGAAATTTTGTTATGGTTTTTATATTGAAATTGGAGAGTTTTTTTAACTTTGAACTGTTGTTATTGTTTATATAATGAAATTGGTGAGTTTTTTCACTTTGAACTTTTTTATGGTCTTTTAAGTGAAATTGGTGAATTTTTTTTCACTTGGAACTTTTATAATGGTCTAGAGAGTGAAATTGAGGAGTTTTTTAGTTTTTATGTTTTGTTATCCTTTTTAGAGTGAAATTGATATGTTTTTTATTTTGAACTTTTATTATGGTTTTTATAGTGAAATTGGTGAGTTTTTTGACTTGGAACTTTTGTTATGGTCTTTATAGTCAAATTGGAGATAATTTAGACTTGAAACTATTGAAATGGTCTTTATAGTGAAATTGTTGATTTTTTGACTTGGAAATTTTGTTATGGTTTTTATATTGAAATTTGTGAGTTTTTAAACTTTGAACTCTTGTTATTGTTTATAGAATGAAATTGGTGAGTTTTTTCACTTTGAACTTTTTATGGTCTTTTAAGTGAAATTGGTGAATTTTTTTTCACTTGGAACTTTTATTATGGTCTATAGAGGGAAATTGAGGAGTTTTTTAGTTTTTATGTTTTGTTATCCTTTTGAGAGTGAAATTGATATGTCTTTTATTTTGAACTTTTATTATGGTTTTTATAGTGAAATTGGTGAGTTTTTTGACTTAGAACTTTTGTAATGGTCTTTATAGTGAAATTGGTGAGCATTTTTACTCGAAACTTTTGTAAATGGTCTTTATAGTGAAATTGGTGAGTTTTTAAAATCTGAACTCTCATAATGGTCTTTGTTGTGAAATTGGTAATTTTTTGACTTGGATGTTCGGTAATGGTCTTTATAGACAAATTGGAACTTTTATTCTTAACTTGAAACTTTTGAAATGGTCTTTTTAGTGAAATTAGTGAGTTTTTTCTTTTGGAACTTTTTTCATGGTTTTATAGTGAAATTGAAGAGTTTTACAACTTTGAACATTTTTATGAGTTTTTGAGTGAAATCGATGAGCTTTTTAACATTGAACTTTTATTTTTGTTTTTATCATGAAATTGTGAAATAGGCGAGTTTTTTTAACTTAGATCTTTTATTTTTGTTTTTATAGTGAAATTGCTGATTTTTTGACTTGGAAATTTTTTTTATGGTTTTTATAGTGAAATTGATGAGTTTTTAAACTTTGAACTGTTGTTATTGTTTATAGAATGAAATTTGTGAGTTTTTTCACTTTGAACTTTTGTTATGGTCTTTTTAGTGAAATTTTTGAGTTTTTTTTCACATGGAACTTTTATTATGGTTTTTATAGTGAAATTTGTGAGTTTTTTGACTTGGAACATTTGTAATGGTCTTTGTAGTGAAATTGGCGAGCTCTTTAACTTGAAAGTTTAGTAAATGGTCTTTATAGTGAAATTGGTGAGTTTTTAAAATCTGAACTCTCGTAATGGTCTTTGTTGTGAAATTGTTGATTTTTTTGACTTGGATGTTCTGTAATGGCCTTTATAGTGAAATTGGTGAGTTTTTTCTTTTGGAACTTTAGTCATGGTTTTGTTGTGAAATTGGGAAGTTTTTCAACTTTGAACATTTTTATAACTTTTTGAGTTAAATCGATGAGCTTTTTAACATTGAACTTTTATTTTGGTTTTTATATTGAAATTGTGAAATAGACGAGTTTTTTTAACTTAGATCTTTTATTTTTGTTTTCATAGTGAAATTGCTGATTTTTTGACTTGGAAATTTTTTTATGGTTTTATATTGAAATTGATGAGTTTTTAAACTTTGAACTGTTGTTATTGTTTATAGAATGAAATTTGTGAGTTTTTTCATTTTGAACTTTTGTTATGGTCTTTTTAGGGAAATTGGTGAGTTTTTTTTCACTTGGAACTTTTATTATGGTCTATAGAGTGAAAGTGAGGAGTTTTTTAGTTTTTATGTTTTGTTATCCTTTTTAGAGTGAAATTGATATCTTTTTTATTTTGAACTTTTATTATGGTTTTTATAGTGAAATTGGTGAGTTTTTTGACTTGGAACTTTTGTAATGGTCTTTATAGTGAAATTGGTGAGCGTTTTTACTCGAAACTTTTGTAAATGGTCTTTATAATGAAATTGGTGTGTTTTTAAAATCTTAACTCCCATAATGGTCTTTGTTGTGAAATTGGTGATTTTTTGACTTGGATGTTCTGTAATAGTCTTTATAGTGAAATTGGTGAGTTTTTTTTACTTTCAACTTTTGTTATGGTCTTTATAGTCAAATTGGAGATAATTTTGACTTGAAACTATTGAAATGGTCTTTATAGTGAAATTGGTGAGTTTTTTCTTTTGGAACTTTTGTCATGGTTTTGTTGTGAAAATGGGGAGTTTTTCAACTTTGAACATTTTTATGAGTTTTTGAGTGAAATCGATGAGCTTTTTAACATTGAACTTTTATTTTGGTTTTTATAGTGAAATTGTGAAATAGGCGAGTTTTTTTAACTTAGATCTTTTATTTTTGTTTTTATAGTGAAATTGCTGATTTTTTGACTTGGAAATTTTTTTATGGTTTTTATAGTGAAATTGATGAGTTTTTAAACTTTGAACTGTTGTTATTGTTTATAGAATGAAATTTGTGAGTTTTTTCACTTTGGACTTTTGTTATGGTCTTTTAAGTGAAATTGGTGAGTTTTTTTTCACTTGGAACTTTTATTATGGTTTTTATAGTGAAATTGGTGAGTTTTTTGACTGGGAACTTTTGTAATGGTCTTTGTAGTGAAATTGGTGAGCTTTGTAACTTGAAACTTTTGTAAATGGTCTTTATAGTGAAATTGGTGAGTTTTTAAAATCTGAACTCTCGTAATGGTCTTTGTTGTGAAATTGGTGATTTTTTGAATTGGATGTTCTACAATGGCCTTTTTAGTGAAATTCGTGAGTTTTTCCACTTTCAACTTTTGTTATGGTCTTTTTAGTGAAATTGGTGAGTTTTTTTTCACTTGGAACTTTTATTATGGTTTTTATAGTGAAATTGGTGAGTTTTTTGACTTGGAACTTTCATAATGGTCTTTGTAGTGAAATTGGTGAGCATTTTAACTTGAAATTTTTATAAATGGTCTTTATAGTGAAATTGGTGAGTTTTTAAAATCTGAACTCTCGTAATGGTCTTTGTTGTGAAATTGGTGATTTTTGACTTGGATGTTCTATAATGGCCTTTATAGTGAAATTGGTAAGCTTTTTCACTTTCAACTTTTGTTATGGTCTTTATAGTCAAATTCGAGATAATTTTGACTTGAAACTATTGAAATGGTCTTCATAGTAAAATTGGTGAGTTTTTTCTTTTGAAACTTTAGTCATGGTTTTGTTGTGAAATTGGGGAGTCTTTTAACTTTGAACATTTTTATGAGTTTTTGAGTGAAATCGATGAGCTTTTTAACATTGAACTTTTATTTTGGTTTTTATAGTGAAATTGTGAAATAGGCGAGTTGTTTAACTTCGATCTTTTATTTTGGTTTTTATAGTGAAATTGTTGATTTTTTGAATTGGTAATTTTGTTATGGTTTTTATATTGAAATTTGTGAGTTTTTTTAACTTTGAACTGTTGTTATTGTTTATAGAATGAAATTGGTGGGTTTTTTCACTTTGAACTTTTTTATGGTCTTTTAAGTGAAATTGGTGAATTTTTTTTTCACTTGGAACTTTTATTATGGTCTATAGAATGAAATTGAGGAGTTTTATAGTTTTTATGTTTTGTTAGCCTTTTTAGAGTGAAATTGATATGTTTTTTATTTTGAACTTTTATTATGGTTTTTATAGTGAAATTTGTGAGTTTTTTTTTACTTTGAACTTTTGTTATGGTCTTTATAGTCAAATTGGAGATAATTTAGACTTGAAACTATTGAAATGGTCTTTATATTGAAATTGGTGAGTTTTTTCTTTTGGAACTTTTGTCATGGTTTTGTTGTGAAATTGGGGAGTCTTTCAACTTTGAACATTTTTATGAGTTTTTGAGTGAAATCGAGGAGCCTTTTAACATTGAACTTTTATTTTGGTTTTTATAGTGAAATTGTGAAATAGGCGAGTTTTTTAACTTAGATCTTTTATTTTGGTTTTTATAGTGAAATTGTTGATTTTTTGACTTGGAAATTTTGTTATGGTTTTTATATTGAAATTTGTGAGTTTTTAAACTTTGAACTGTTGTTATTGTTTATAGAATGAAATTGGTGAGTTTTTTCACTTTGAACTTTTTATGGTCTTTTAAGTGAAATTGGTGAATTTTTTTTCACTTGGAACTTTTATTATGGTCTATAGAGTGAAATTGAGGAGTTTTTTAGTTTTTATGTTTTGTTATCCTTTTTAGAGTGAAATTGATATGTCTTTTATTTTGAACTTTTATTATGGTTTTTATAGTGAAATTGGTGAGGTTTTTGACTTAGAACTTTTGTAATGGTCTTTATAGTGAAATTGGTGAGCATTTTTACTCGAAACTTTTGTAAATGGTCTTTATAGTGAAATTGGTGAGTTTTTAAAATCTGAACTCTCATAATGGTCTTTGTTGTGAAATTGGTAATTTTTTGACTTGGATGTTCGGTAATGGTCTTTATAGTCAAATTGGAACTTTTATTCTTAACTTGAAACTTTTGAAATGGTCTTTTTAGTGAAATTAGTGAGTTTTTTCTTTTGGAACTTTTTTCATGGTTTTATAGTGAAATTGAAGAGTTTTACAACTTTGAACATTTTTATGAGTTTTTGAGTGAAATCGATGAGCTTTTTAACATTGAACTTTTATTTTTGTTTTTATCATGAAATTGTGAAATAGGCGAGTTTTTTTAACTTAGATCTTTTATTTTTGTTTTTATAGTGAAATTGCTGATTTTTTGACTTGGAAATTTTTTTTATGGTTTTTATAGTGAAATTGATGAGTTTTTAAACTTTGAACTGTTGTTATTGTTTATAGAATGAAATTTGTGAGTTTTTTCACTTTGAACTTTTGTTATGGTCTTTTTAGTGAAATTGGTGAGTTTTTTTTCACATGGAACTTTTATTATGGTTTTTATAGTGAAGTTTGTGAGTTTTTTGACTTGGAACATTTGTAATGGTCTTTGTAGTGAAATTGGCGAGCTCTTTAACTTGAAAGTTTAGTAAATGGTCTTTATAGTGAAATTGGTGAGTTTTTAAAATCTGAACTCTCGTAATGGTCTTTGTTGTGAAATTGTTGATTTTTTTGACTTGGATGTTCTGTAATGGCCTTTATAGTGAAATTGGTGAGTTTTTTCTTTTGGAACTTTAGTCATGGTTTTGTTGTGAAATTGGGAAGTTTTTCAACTTTGAACATTTTTATAACTTTTTGAGTTAAATCGATGAGCTTTTTAACATTGAACTTTTATTTTGGTTTTTATATTGAAATTGTGAAATAGACGAGTTTTTTTAACTTAGATCTTTTATTTTTGTTTTCATAGTGAAATTGCTGATTTTTTGACTTGGTAATTTTTTTATGGTTTTTATATTGAAATTGATGAGTTTTTAAACTTTGAACTGTTGTTATTGTTTATAGAATGAAATTTGTGAGTTTTTTCATTTTGAACTTTTGTTATGGTCTTTTTAGGGAAATTGGTGAGTTTTTTTTCACTTGGAACTTTTATTATGGTCTATAGAGTGAAAGTGAGGAGTTTTTTAGTTTTTATGTTTTGTTATCCTTTTCAGAGTGAAATTGATATCTTTTTTATTTTGAACTTTTATTATGGTTTTTATAGTGAAATTGGTGAGTTTTTTGACTTGGAACTTTTGTAATAGTCTTTATAGTGAAATTGGTGAGCGTTTTTACTCGAAACTTTTGTAAATGGTCTTTATAGTGAAATTGGTGTGTTTTTAAAATCTTAACTCCCATAGTGGTCTTTGTTGTGAAATTGTTGATTTTTTGACTTGGATGTTCTGTAATAGTCTTTATAGTGAAATTGGTGAGTTTTTTTTACTTTCAACTTTTGTTATGGTCTTTATAGTCAAATTGGAGATAATTTTGACTTGAAACTATTGAAATGGTCTTTATAGTGAAATTGGTGAGTTTTTTCTTTTGGAACTTTTGTCATGGTTTTGTTGTGAAAATGGGGAGTTTTTCAACTTTGAACATTTTTATGAGTTTTTGAGTGAAATCGATGAGCTTTTTAACATTGAACTTTTATTTTGGTTTTTATAGTGAAATTGTGAAATAGGCGAGTTTTTTTAACTTAGATCTTTTATTTTTGTTTTTATAGTGAAATTGCTGATTTTTTGACTTGGAAATTTTTTTATGGTTTTTATAGTGAAATTGATGAGTTTTTAAACTTTGAACTGTTGTTATTGTTTATAGAATGAAATTTGTGAGTTTTTTCACTTTGGACTTTTGTTATGGTCTTTTAAGTGAAATTGGTGAGTTTTTTTTCACTTGGAACTTTTATTATGGTTTTTATAGTGAAATTGGTGAGTTTTTTGACTGGGAACTTTTGTAATGGTCTTTGTAGTGAAATTGGTGAGCTTTATAACTTGAAACTTTTGTAAATGGTCTTTATAGTGAAATTGGTGAGTTTTTAAAATCTGAACTCTCGTAATGGTCTTTGTTGTGAAATTGGTGATTTTTTGAATTGGATGTTCTACAATGGCCTTTTTAGTGAAATTCGTGAGTTTTTTCACTTTCAACTTTTGTTATGGTCTTTTTAGTGAAATTGGTGAGTTTTTTTTTTCACTTGGAACTTTTATTATGGATTTTATAGTGAAATTGGTGAGTTTTTTGACTTGGAACTTTTATAATGGTCTTTGTAGTGAAATTGGTGAGCATATTAACTTGAAATTTTTATAAATGGTCTTTATAGTGAAATTGGTGAGTTTTTAAAATCTGAACTCTCGTAATGGTCTTTGTTGTGAAATTGGTGATTTTTTGACTTGGATGTTCTATAATGGCCTTTATAGTGAAATTGGTAAGCTTTTTCACTTTCAATTTTTGTTATGGTCTTTATAGTCAAATTGAAGATAATTTTGACTTGAAACTATTGAAATGGTCTTCATAGTAAAATTGGTGAGTTTTTTCTTTTGAAACTTTAGTCATGGTTTTGTTGTGAAATTGGGGAGTCTTTCAACTTTGAACATTTTTATGAGTTTTTGAGTGAAATCGATGAGCTTTTTAACATTGAACTTTTATTTTGGTTTTTATAGTGAAATTGTGAAATAGGCGAGTTGTTTAACTTCGATCTTTTATTTTGGTTTTTATAGTGAAATTGTTGATTTTTTGACTTGGAAATTTTGTTATGGTTTTTATATTGAAATTTGTGAGTTTTTTTAACTTTGAACTGTTGTTATTGTTTATAGAATGAAATTGGTGGGTTTTTTCACTTTGAACTTTTTTATGGTCTTTTAAGTGAAATTGGTGAATTTTTTTTTCACTTGGAACTTTTATTATGGTCTATAGAATGAAATTGAGGAGTTTTTTAGTTTTTATGTTTTGTTAGCCTTTTTAGAGTGAAATTGATATGTTTTTTATTTTGAACTTTTATTATGGTTTTTATAGTGAAATTGGTGAGTTTTTTTGACTTGGAACTTTTGTTATGGTCTTTATAGTCAAATTGGAGATAATTTAGACTTGAAACTCTTGAAATGGTCTTTATATTGAAATTGGTGAGTTTTTTCTTTTGGAACTTTTGTCATGGTTTTGTTGTGAAATTGGGGAGTCTTTCAACTTTGAACATTTTAATGAGTTTTTGAGTGAAATCGAGGAGCTTTTTAACATTGAACTTTTATTTTGGTTTTTATAGTGAAATTGTGAAATAGGTGAGTTTTTTAACTTACATCTTTTATTTTGGTTTTTATAGTGAAATTGTTGATTTTTTGACTTGGAAATTTTGTTATGGTTTTTATATTGAAATTTGTAAGTTTTTAAACTTTGAACTGTTGTTATTGTTTATAGAATGAAATTGGTGAGTTTTTTCACTTTGAACTTTTTTATGGTCTTTTAAGTGAAATTGGTGATTTTTTTTTCACTTGGAACTTTTATTATGGTCTATAGAGTGAAATTGAGGAGTTTTTTAGTTTTTATGTTTTGTTATCCTTTTTAGAGTGAAATTGATATGTCTTTTATTTTGAACTTTTATTATGGTTTTTATAGTGAAATTGGTGAGTTTTTTGACTTGGAACTTTTGTAATGGTCTTTATAGTGAAATTGGTGAGCATTTTTACTCGAAACTTTTGTAAATGGTCTTTATAGTGAAATTGGTGAGTTTTTAAAATCTGAACTCTCATAATGGTCTTTGTTGTGAAATTGGTAATTTTTTGACTTGGATGTTCGGTAATGGTCTTTATAGTCAAATTGGAACTTTTATTCTTAATTTGAAACTTTTGAAATGGTCCTTTTAGTGAAATTAGTGAGTTTTTTCTTTTGGAACTTTTTTCATGGTTTTATAGTGAAATTGAAGAGTTTTACAACTTTGAACATTTTTATGAGTTTTTGAGTGAAATCGATGAGCTTTTTAACATTGAACTTTTATTTTGGTTTTTATAATGAAATTGTGAAATAGGCGAGTTTTTTTTAACTTAGATCTTTTATTTTTGTTTTTATAGTGAAATTCCTGATTTTTTGACTTGGAAATTTTTTTATGGTTTTTATAGTGAAATTGATGAGTTTTTAAACTTTGAACTGTTGTTATTGTTTATAGAATGAAATTTGTGAGTTTTTTCACTTTGAACTTTTGTTATGGTCTTTTTAGTGAAATTGGTGAGTTTTTTTTTCACATGGAACTTTTATTATGGTTTTTATAGTGAAATTTGTGAGTTTTTTGACTTGGAACATTTGTAATGGTCTTTGTAGTGAAATTGGTGAGCTTTTTAACTTGAAAGTTTAGTAAATGGTCTTTATAGTGAAATTGGTGAGTTTTTAAAATCTGAACTCTCGTAATGGTCTTTGTTGTAAAATTGTTGATTTTTTTGACTTGGATGTTCTGTAATGGCCTTTATAGTGAAATTGGTGAGTTTTTTATTTTGGAACTTTAGTCATGGTTTTGTTGTGAAATTGGGAAGTTTTTCAACTTTGAACATTTTTATAACTTTTTGAGTTAAATCGATGAGCTTTTTAACATTGAACTTTTATTTTGGTTTTTATAGTGAAATTGTGAAATAGGCGAGTTTTTTTAACTTAGATCTTTTATTTTTGTTTTCATAGTGAAATTGCTGATTTTTTGACTTGGAAATTTTTTTATGGTTTTTATATTGAAATTGATGAGTTTTTAAACTTTGAACTGTTGTTATTGTTTATAGAATGAAATTTGTGAGTTTTTTCATTTTGAACTTTTGTTATGGTCTTTTTAGGGAAATTGGTGAGTTTTTTTTCACTTGGAACTTTTATTATGGTCTATAGAGTGAAATTAAGGAGTTTTTTAGTTTTTATGTTTTGTTATCCTTTTTAGAGTGAAATTGATATCTTTTTTATTTTGAACTTTTATTATGGTTTTTATAGTGAAATTGGTGAGTTTTTTGACTTGGAACATTTGTAATGGTATTTGTAGTGAAATTGGTGAGCTTTTTAACTTGAAAGTTTTGTAAATGGTCTTTATAGTGAAATTGGTGAGTTTTTAAAATCTGAACTCTCGTAATGGTCTTTGTTGTGAAATTGGTGATTTTTTGACTTGGATGTTTTGTAATGGCCTTTATAATGAAATTGGTGAGTTTTTTCACTTTCAACTTTTGTTATGGTCTTTATAGTCAAATTGGAGATAATTTTGACTTGAAACTATTGAAATGGTCTTTATAATGAAATTGGTGAGTTTTTTCTTTTGGAACTTTTGTCATGGCTTTGTTTTGAAATTGGGGAGTTTTTCAACTTTGAACATTTTTATGAGTTTTTGAGTGAAAACGATGAGCTATTTAACATTGAACTTTTATTTTGGTTTTTATAGTGAAATTGTGAAATTGTGAAATAGGCGAGTTTTTTTAACTTAGATCTTTTATTTTTGTTTTTATAGTGAAATTGCTGATTTTTTGACTTGGAAATTTTTTTATGGTTTTTATAGTGAAATTGATGAGTTTTTAAACTTTGAACTGTTGTTATTGTTTATAGGATGAAATTTGTGAGTTTTTTCACTTTGAACTTTTGTTATGGTCTTTTTAGTGAAATTGGTGAGTTTTTACTCACTTGGAACTTTTATTATGGTTTTTATAATGAAATTGGTGAGTTTTTTGACTTGTAACTTTTGTAATGGTCTTTGTAGTGAAATTGGTGAGCTTTTTAACTTGAAAGTTTAGTAAATGGTCTTTATAGTGAAATTGGTGAGTTTTTAAAATCTGAACTCTCGTAATGGTCTTTGTTGTGAAATTGGTGATTTTTTGACTTGGATGTTCTGTTACGGCCTTTATAGTGAAATTGGTGAGTTTTTTCACTTTCAACTTTTGTTATGGTCTTTATAGTCAAATTGGAGATAATTTTGACTTGAAACTATTGAAATGGTCTTTATAGTGAAATTGGTGAGTTTTTTCTTTTGGAACTTTAGTCATGGTTTTGTTGTGAAATTGGGGAGTTTTTCAACTTTGAACATTTTTATGAGTTTTCTGAGTTAAATCGATGAGCTTTTTAACATTAAACTTTTATTTTGGTTTTTATAGTGAAATTGTGAAATAGGCGAGTTGTTTAACTTAGATCTTTTTTTTTGTTTTTATACTGAAATTGTTGATTTTTTGAATTGGAAATTTTGTTAAGGTTTTTATATTGAAATTGGTGAGTTTTTTAACTTTGAACTGTTGTTATTGTTTATAGAATGAAAATGGTGAGTTTTTTCACTTTGAACTTTTTTATGCTCTTTTAAGTCAAATTGGTGGATTTTTTTTCACTTGGAACTTTTATTATGGTCTATAGAGTGAAATTGAGGAGTTTTTTAGTTTTTATGTTTTGTTATCCTTTTTAGAGTGAAATTGATATGTTTTTTATTTTGAACTTTTATTATGGTTTTTATAGTGAAATTGGTGAGTTTTTTGACTTGGAACGTTTGTAATGGTCTTTATAGTGAAATTGGTGAGCATTTTTACTCGAAACTATTGTAAATGGTCTTTATAGTGAAATTGGTGAGTTTTTAAAATATGAACTCTCGAAATGGTCTTTGTTGTGAAATTGGTGATTTTTTGACTTGGATGTTCCGTAATGGTCTTTATAATGAAATTGGTAAGTTTTTTGACTTTCAACTTTTGTTATGGTCTTTATAGTCAAATTGGAGATAATTTTGACTTGAAACTATTGAAATGGTCTTTATAGTGAAATTGGTGAGTTATTTCTTTTGGAACTTTTGTCATGGTTTTGTTGTGAAATTGGGGAGGTTTTCAACTTTGAACATTTTTATGTGTTTTTGAGTGAAATCGATGAGCTTTTTAACATTGAACTTTTATTTTGGTTTTTATAGTGAAATTGTGAAATAGGCGAGTTTTTTTAACTTAGATCTTTTATTTTTGTTTTTATAGTGAAATTGCTGGTTTTTTGACTTGGAAATTTTTTTATGGTTTTTATAGTGAAATTGATGAGTTTTTAAACTTTGAACTGTTGGTATTGTTTATAGAATGAAATTTGTGAGTTTTTTCACTATGAACTTTTGTTATGGTCTTTTTAGTGAAATTGGTGAGTTTTTTTTCACTTGGAACTTTTATTATGGTTTTTATAGTGAAATTGGTGAGTTTTTTGACTTGGAACTTTTGTAATGGTCTTTATAGTGAAATTGGTGAGCATTTTTACTCGAAACTTTTGTAAATGGTCTTTTATAGTGAAATTGGTGAGTTGTTAAAATCTGAACTCCCATAATGGTCTTTGTTGTGAAATTGGTGATTTTTTGACTTGGATGTTCTGTAATGGTCTTTATAGTGAAATTGGTGAGTTTTTTGACTTTCAACTTTTGTTATGGTCTTTATAGTCAAATTGGAGATAATTTTGACTTGAAACTATTGAAATGGTCTTTATAGTGAAATTGGTGAGTTTTTTCTTTTGGAACTTTTGTCATGGTTTTGTTGTGAAATTGGGGAGTTTTTCAACTTTGAACATTTTTATCAGTTTTTGAGTGAAATGGATGAGCTTTTTAACATTGAACTTTTATTTTGGTTTTTATAGTGAAATTGTGAAATAGGCGAGTTTTTTTAACTTAGATCTTTTATTTTTGTTTTTATAGTGAAATTGCCGATTTTTTTACTTGGAAATTTTTTTATGGTTTTTATAGTGAAATTGATGAGTTTTTAAACTTTGAACTGTTGTTATTGTTTATATAATGAAATTTGTGAGTTTTTTCACTTTGAACTTTTGTTATGGTATTTTTAGTGAAATTGGTGAGTTTTTTTTCACTTGGAACTTTTATTATGGTTTTTATAGTGAAATTGGTGAGTATTTTGACTTGTAACTTTTGTAATGGTCTTTGTAGTGAAATTGGTGAGCTTTTTAACTTGAAAGTTTAGTAAATGGTCTTTATAGTGAAATTGGTGAGCATTTTTACTCGAAACTTTTGTAAATGGTGTTTATAGTGAAATTGGTGAGTTTTTAAAATCTGAACTCTTATAATGGTCTTTGTTGTGAAATTGGTAATTTTTTGACTTGGATGTTCGGTAATGGTCTTTATAGTCAAATTGGAACTTTTATTCTTAACTTGAAACTTTTGAAATGGTCTTTTTAGTGAAATTAGTGAGTTTTTTCTTTTGGAACTTTTTTCATGGTTTTATAGTGAAATTGAAGAGTTTTACAACTTTGAACATTTTTATGAGTTTTTGAGTGAAATCGAAGAGCTTTTTAACATTGAACTTTTATTTTGGTTTTTATAATGAAATTGTGAAATAGGCGAGTTTTTATAACTTAGATCTTTTATTTTTGTTTTTATAGTGAAATTGCTGATTTTTTGACTTGGAAATTTTTTTATGGTTTTTATAGTGAAATTGATGAGTTTTTAAACTTTGAACTGTTGTTATTGTTTATAGAATGAAATTTGTGAGTTTTTTCACTTTGAACTTTTGTTATGGTCTTTTTAGTGAAATTGGTGAGTTTTTTTTTTCACTTGGAACTTTTATTATGGTTTTTATAGTGAAATTTGTGAGTTTTTTGACTTGGAACATTTGTAATGGTCTTTGTAGTGAAATTGGTGAGCTTTTTAACTTGAAAGTTTAGTAAATGGTCTTTATAGTTAAATTGGTGAGTTTTTAAAATCTGAACTGTCGTAATGGTCTTTGTTGTGAAATTGTTGATTTTTTTGACTTGGATGTTCTGTAATGGCCTTTATAGTGAAATTGGTGAGTTTTTTCTTTTGGAACTTTAGTCATGGTTTTGTTGTGAAATTGGGAAGTTTTTCAAGTTTGAACATTTTTATAAGTTTTTGAGTTAAATCGATGAGCTTTTTAACATTGAACTTTTATTTTGGTTTTTATAGTGAAATTGTGAAATAGGCGAGTTTTTTTAACTTAGATCTTTTATTTTTGTTTTCATAGTGAAATTGCTGATTTTTTGACTTGGAAATTTTTTTATAGTTTTGATATTGAAATTGATGAGTTTTTAAACTTTGAACTGTTGTTATTGTTTATAGAATGAAATTTGTGAGTTTTTTCATTTTGAACTTTTGTTATGGTCTTTTTAGGGAAATTGGTGAGTTTTTTTTCACTTGGAACTTTTATTATGGTCTATAGAGTGAAATTGAGGAGTTTTTAAGTTTTTATGTTTTGTTATCCTTTTTAGAGTGAAATTGATATCTTTTTTATTTTGAACTTTTATTATGGTTTTTATAGTGAAATTGGTGAGTTTTTTGACTTGGAACTTTTGTAATGGTCTTTATAGTGAAATTGGTGAGCGTTTTTACTCGAAACTTTTGTAAATTGTCTTTATAGTGAAATTGGTGTGTTTTTAAAATCTGAACTCCCATAATGGTCTTGGTTGTGAAATTGGTGATTTTTTGACTTGGATGTTCTGTAATAGTCTTTATAGTGAAATTGGTGAGTTTTTTTTACTTTCAACTTTTGTTATGGTCTTTATAGTCAAATTGGAGATAATTTTGACTTGAAACTATTGAAATGGTCTTTATAATGAAATTGGTGAGTTTTTTCTTTTGGAACTTTTGTCATGGTTTTGTTGTGAAATTGGGGAGTTTTTCAACTTTGAACATTTTTATGAGTTTTTGAGTGAAATCGATGAGCTTTTTAACATTGAACTTTTATTTTGGTTTTTATAGTGAAATTGTGAAATAGGCGAGTTTTTTTAACTTAGATCTTTTATTTTTGTTTTATAGTGAAATTGCCGATTTTTTGACTTGGAAATTTTTTTATGGTTTTTATAGTGAAATTGATGAGTTTTCAAACTTTGAACTGTTGTTATTGTTTATAGAATGAAGTTTGTGAGTTTTTTCACTTTGAACTTTTGTTATGGTCTTTTTAGTGAAATTTGTGAGTTTTTTTTCACTTGGAACTTTTATTATGGTTTTTATAGTGAAATTGGTGAGTTTTTTGACTTGTAACTTTTGTAATGGTCTTTGTAGTGAAATTGGTGAGCTTTTTAACTTGAAAGTTTAGTAAATGGTCTTTATAGTGAAATTGGTGAGTTTTTAAAATCTGAACTCTCGTAATGGTCTTTGTTGTGAAATTGGTGATTTTTTGACTTGGATGTTCTGTTACGGCCTTTATAGTGAAATTGGTGAGTTTTTTCACTTTCAACTTTTGTTATGGTCTTTATAGTCAAATTGGAGATAATTTTGACTTGAAACTATTGAAATGGTCTTTATAGTGAAATTGGTGAGTTTTTTCTTTTGGAACTTTAGTCATGGTTTTGTTGTGAAATTGGGGAGTTTTTCAACTTTGAACATTTTTATGAGTTTTCTGAGTTAAAATCGATGAGCTTTTTAACATTAAACTTTTATTTTGGTTTTTATAGTGAAATTGTGAAATAGGCGAGTTGTTTAACTTAGATCTTTTTTGTTTTGTTTTTATACTGAAATTGTTGATTTTTTGAATTGGAAATTTTGTTAAGGTTTTTATATTGAAATTGGTGAGTTTTTTAACTTTGAATTGTTGTTATTGTTTATAGAATGAAAATGGTGAGTTTTTTCACTTTGAACTTTTTTATGGTCTTTTAAGTCAAATTGGTGAATTTTTTTTCACTTGGAACTTTTATTATGGTCTATAGAGTGAAATTGAGGAGTTTTTTAGTTTTTATGTTTTGTTATCCTTTTTAGAGTGAAATTGATATGTTTTTTATTTTGAACTTTTATTATGGTTTTTATAGTGAAATTGGTGAGTTTTTTGACTTGGAACGTTTGTAATGGTCTTTATAGTGAAATTGGTGAGCATTTTTACTCGAAACTATTGTAAATGGTATTTATAGTGAAATTGGTGAGTTTTTAAAATCTGAACTCTCGAAATGGTCTTTGTTGTGAAATTGGTGATTTTTTGACTTGGATGTTCTGTAATGGTCTTTATAATGAAATTGGTAAGTTTTTTGACTTTCAACTTTTGTTATGGTCTTTATAGTCAAATTGGAGATAATTTTGACTTGAAACTATTGAAATGGTCTTTATAGTGAAATTGGTGAGTTATTTCTTTTGGAACTTTTGTCATGGTTTTGTTGTGAAATTGGGGAGGTTTTCAACTTTGAACATTTTTATGAGTTTTTGAGTGAAATCGATGAGCTTTTTAACATTGAACTTTTATTTTGGTTTTTATAGTGAAATTGTGAAATAGGCGAGTTTTTTTAACTTAGATCTTTTATTTTTGTTTTTATAGTGAAATTGCTGGTTTTTTGACTTGGAAATTTTTTTATGGTTTTTATAGTGAAATTGATGAGTTTTTAAACTTTGAACTGTTGGTATTGTTTATAGAATGAAATTTGTGAATTTTTTCACTATGAACTTTTGTTATGGTCTTTTTAGTGAAATTGGTGAGCTTTTTTTCACTTGGAACTTTTATTATGGTTTTTATAGTGAAATTGGTGAGTTTTTTGACTTGGAACTTTTATAATGGTCTTTATAGTGAAATTGGTGAGCATTTTTACTCGAAACTTTTGTAAATGGTCTTTATAGTGAAATTGGTGAGTTTTTAAAATCTGAACTCCCATAATGGTCTTTGTTGTGAAATTGGTGATTTTTTGACTTGGATGTTCTGTAATGGTCTTTATAGTGAAATTGGTGAGTTTTTTGACTTTCAACTTTTGTTATGGTCTTTATAGTCAAATTGGAGATAATTTTGACTTGAAACTATTGAAATGGTCTTTATAGTGAAATTGGTGAGTTTTTTCTTTTGGAACTTTTGTCATGGTTTTGTTGTGAAATTGGGGAGTTTTTCAATTTTGAACATTTTTATCAGTTTTTGAGTGAAATCGATGAGCTTTTTAACATTGAACTTTTATTTTGGTTTTTATAGTGAAATTGTGAAATAGGCGAGTTTTTTTAACTTAGATCTTTTATTTTTGTTTTTATAGTGAAATTGCCGATTTTTTTACTTGGAAATTTTTTTATGGTTTTTATAGTGAACTTGATGAGTTTTTAAACTTTGAACTGTTGTTATTGTTTATAGAATGAAATTTGTGAGTTTTTTCACTTTGAACTTTTGTTATGGTATTTTTAGTGAAATTGGTGAGTTTTTTTTCACTTGGAACTTTTATTATGGTTTTTATAGTGAAATTGGTGAGTTTTTTGACTTGTAACTTTTGTAATGGTCTTTGTAGTGAAATTGGTGAGCTTTTTTTTTAACTTGAAAGTTTAGTAAATGGTCTTTATAGTGAAATTGGTGAGCATTTTTACTCGAAACTTTTGTAAATGGTGTTTATAGTGAAATTGGTGAGTTTTTAAAATCTGAACTCTCATAATGGTCTTTGTTGTGAAATTGGTAATTTTTTGACTTGGATGTTCGGTAATGGTCTTTATAGTCAAATTGGAACTTTTATTCTTAACTTGAAACTTTTGAAATGGTCTTTTTAGTGAAATTAGTGAGTTTTTTCTTTTGGAACTTTTTTCATGGTTTTATAGTGAAATTGAAGAGTTTTACAACTTTGAACATTTTTATGAGTTTTTGAGTGAAATCGATGAGCTTTTTAACATTGAACTTTTATTTTGGTTTTTATAATGAAATTGTGAAATAGGCGAGTTTTTTTAACTTAGATCTTTTTTTTTGTTTTTATAGTGAAATTGCTGATTTTTTGACTTGGAAATTTTTTTATGGTTTTTATAGTGAAATTGATGAGTTTTTAAACTTTGAACTGTTGTTATTGTTTATAGAATGAAATTTGTGAGTTTTTTAACTTTGAACTTTTGTTATGGTCTTTTTAGTGAAATTGGTGAGTTTTTTTTTCACTTGGAACTTTTATTATGGTTTTTATAGTGAAATTTGTGAGTTTTTTGACTTGGAACATTTGTAATGGTCTTTGTAGTGAAATTGGTGAGCTTTTTAACTTGAAAGTTTAGTAAATGGTCTTTATAGTGAAATTGGTGAGTTTTTAAAATCTGAACTCTCGTAATGGTCATTGTTGTGAAATTGGTGATTTTTTGACTTGGATGTTCTGTAATGGCCTTTATAGTGAAATTGGTGAGTTTTTTCACTTTCAACTTTTGTTATGGTCTTTATAGTCAAATTGGAGATAATTTTGACTTGAAACTATTGAAATGGTCTTTATAGTGAAATTGGTGAGTTTTTTCTTTTGGAACTTTAGTCATGGTTTTGTTGTGAAATTGGGAAGTTTTTCAACTTTGAACATTTTTATAAGTTTTTGAGTTAAATCGATGAGCTTTTTAACATTGAACTTTTATTATGGTTTTTATAGTGAAATTGTGAAATAGGCTAGTTTTTTTAACTTAGATCTTTTATTTTTGTTTTCATAGTGAAATTGCTGATTTTTTGACTTGGAAATTTTTTTATGGTTTTTATATTGAAATTGATGAGTTTTTAAACTTTGAACTGTTGTTATTGTTTATAGAATGAAATTTGTGAGTTTTTTCATTTTGAACTTTTGTTATTGTCTTTTTAGGGAAATTGGTGAGTTTTTTTTCACTTGGAACTTTTATTATGGTCTATAGAGTGAAATTGAGGAGTTTTTAAGTTTTTATGTTTTGTTATCCTTTTTAGAGTGAAATTGATATCTTTTTTATTTTGAACTTTTATTATGGTTTTTATAGTGAAATTGGGGAGTTTTTTGACTTGGAACTTTTGTAATGGTCTTTATAGTGAAATTGGTGAGCGTTTTTACTCGAAACTTTTGTAAATGGTCTTTATAGTGAAATTGGCGTGTTTTTAAAATCTGAACTCCCATAATGGTCTTTGTTGTGAAATTGGTGATTTTTTGACTTCGATGTTCTGTAATAGTCTTTATAGTGAAATTGGTGAGTTTTTTTTACTTTCAACTTTTGTTATGGTCTTTATAGTCAAATTGGAGATAATTTTGACTTGAAACTATTGAAATGGTCTTTATAATGAAATTGGTGAGTTTTTTCTTTTGGAACTTTTGTCATGGTTTTGTTGTGAAATTGGGGAGTTTTTCAACTTTGAACATTTTTATGAGTTTTTGAGTGAAATCGATGAGCTTTTTAACATTGAACTTTTATTTTGGTTTTTATAGTGAAATTTTGAAATAGGCGAGTTTTTTTAACTTAGATCTTTTATTTTTGTTTTTATAGTGAAATTGCCGATTTTTTGACTTGGAAATTTTTTTATGGTTTTTATAGTGAAATTGATGAGTTTTTAAACTTTGAACTGTTGTTATTGTTTATAGAATGAAGTTTGTGAGTTTTTTCACTTTGAACTTTTGTT
The DNA here is from genome assembly GCA_963859935.3 of Lathyrus sativus. NCBI lineage: Eukaryota > Viridiplantae > Streptophyta > Magnoliopsida > Fabales > Fabaceae > Lathyrus > Lathyrus sativus. The sequence goes on along the minus strand of CAWUDS030001007.1, from coordinate 471,089 downwards.
ATGGTCTTTTTAGTGAAATTTGTGAGTTTTTTTTCACTTGGAACTTTTATTATGGTTTTTATAGTGAAATTGGTGAGTTTTTTGACTTGTAACTTTTGTAATGGTCTTTGTAGTGAAATTGGTGAGCTTTTTAACTTGAAAGTTTAGTAAATGGTCTTTATAGTGAAATTGGTGAGTTTTTAAAATCTGAACTCTCGTAATGGTCTTTGTAATGAAATTGGTGATTTTTTGATTTGGATGTTCTGTTACGGCCTTTATAGTGAAATTGGTGAGTTTTTTCACTTTCAACTTTTGTTATGGTCTTTATAGTCAAATTGGAGATAATTTTGACTTGAAACTATTGAAATGGTCTTTATAGTGAAATTGGTGAGTTTTTTCTTTTGGAACTTTAGTCATGGTTTTGTTGTGAAATTGGGGAGTTTTTCAACTTTGAACATTTTTATGAGTTTTCTGAGTTAAATCGATGAGCTTTTTAACATTAAACTTTTATTTTGGTTTTTATAGTGAAATTGTGAAATAGGCGAGTTGTTTAACTTAGATCTTTTTTTTTTTGTTTTTATACTGAAATTGTTGATTTTTTGAATTGGAAATTTTGTTATGGTTTTTATATTGAAATTGGTGAGTTTTTTAAACTTTGAACTGTTGTTATTGTTTATAGAATGAAAATGGTGAGTTTTTTCACTTTGAACTTTGTTATGGTCTTTTAAGTCAAATTGGTGAATTTTTTTTCACTTGGAACTTTTATTATGGTCTATAGAGTGAAATTGAGGAGTTTTTTAGTTTTTATGTTTTGTTATCCTTTTTAGAGTGAAATTGATATGTTTTTTATTTTGAACTTTTATTATGGTTTTTATAGTGAAATTGGTGAGTTTTTTGACTTGGAACGTTTGTAATGGTCTTTATAGTGAAATTGGTGAGAATTTTTACTCGAAACTTGTGTAAATGGTCTATATAGTGAAATTGGTGAGTTTTTAAAATCTGAACTCTCGAAATGGTCTTTGTTGTGAAATTGGTGATTTTTTGACTTGGATGTTCTGTAATGGTCTTTATAATTAAATTGGTAAGTTTTTTGACTTTCAACTTTTGTTATGGTCTTTATAGTCAAATTGGAGATAATTTTGACTTGAAACTATTGAAATGGTCTTTATAGTGAAATTGGTGAGTTATTTCTTTTGGAACTTTTGTCATGGTTTTGTTGTGAAATTGGGGAGGTTTTCAACTTTGAACATTTTTATGAGTTTTTGAGTGAAATCGATGAGCTTTTTAACATTGAACTTTTATTTTGGTTTTTATAGTGAAATTGTGAAATAGGCGAGTTTTTTTAACTTAGATCTTTTATTTTTGTTTTTATAGTGAAATTGCTGGTTTTTTGACTTTGAAATTTTTTTATGGTTTTTATGGTGAAATTGATGAGTTTTTAAACTTTGAACTGTTGGTATTGTTTATAGAATGAAATTTGTGAGTTTTTTTGCTATGAACTTTTGTTATGGTCTTTTTAGTGAAATTGGTGAGCTTTTTTTCACTTGGAACTTTTATTATGGTTTTTATAGTGAAATTGGTGAGTTTTTTGACTTGGAACTTTTGTAATGGTCTTTATAGTGAAATTGGTGAGCATTTTTACTCGAAACTTTTGTAAATGGTATTTATAGTGAAATTGGTGAGTTTTTAAAATCTTAACTCCCATAATGGTCTTTGTTGTGAAATTGGTGATTTTTTGACTTGGATGTCCTGTAACGGCCTCTCTAGTGAAATTGGTGAGTTTTTTAACTTTCAACTTTTGTTATGGTCTTTATAGTTAAATTGGAGATAATTTTGACTCGAAACTATTGAAATGGTCTTTATAGTGAAATTGGTGAGTTTATTCTTTTGGAACTTTTGTCATGGTTTTGTTGTGAAATTGGGGAGTTTTTCAACTTTGAACATTTTTTGAGTTTTTGAGTGAAATCGATGAGCTTTTTAACATTGAACTTTTATTTTGGTTTTTATAGTGAAATTGTGAAATAGGCGAGTTTTTTTAACTTAGATCTTTTATTTTTGTTTTTATAGTGAAATTGCTGATTTTTTTTACTTGAAAATTTTTTTATGGTTTTTATAGTGAAGTTGCTGATTTTTTTACTTGGAAATTTTTTTATGGTTTTTATAGTGAAATTGATGAGTTTTTAAACTTTGAACTGTTGTTATTGTTTATAGAATGAAATTTGTGAGTTTTTTCACTTTGAACTTTTGTTATGGTCTTTTTTGTGAAATTGGTGAGTTTTTTTCACTTGGAACTTTTATTATGGTTTTTATAGTGAAATTGGTGAGTTTTTTTGACTTGTAACTTTTGTAATGGTCTTTGTAATGAAATTGGTGAGCATTTTTACTCGAAACTTTTGTAAATGGTCTTCATAGTGAAATTGGCGAGTTTATAAAATTTGAACTCCCATAATGGTCTTTGTTGTCAAATTGGTGATTTTTTGACTTGGATGTTCTGTAATGGCCTTTATAGTGAAATTGGTGAGTTTTTTCACTTTCAACTTTTTTTATGGTCTTTATAGTCAAATTGGAGATAATTTTGACTTGAAAATATTGAAATGGTCTTTATAGTGAAATTGGTGAGTTTTTTCTTTTGGAACTTTAGTCATGGTTTTGTTGTGAAATTGGGGAGTTTTTCAATTTTGAACATTTTTATGAGTTTTTGAGTGAAATCGATGAGCTTTTTAACATTGAACTTTTATTTTGGTTTTTATAGTGTAATTGTGAAATAGGCGAGTTTTTTTAACTTAGATCTTTTATTTTTATTTTTATAGTGAAATTGCTGATTTTTTGACTTGGAAATTTTTTTATGGTTTTTATAGTGAAATTGATGAATTTTTAAACTTTGAACTGTTGGTGTTGTTTATAGAATGAAATTTGTGAGTTTTTTCACTATGAACTTTTGTCATGGTCTTTTTAGTGAAATTGGTGAGCTTTTTTTCACTTGGAACTTTTATTATGGTTTTTATAGTGAAATTGGTGAGTTTTTTGACTTGGAACTTTTGTAATGGTCTTTATAGTGAAATTGGTGAGCATTTTTACTCGAAACTTTTGTAAATGGTCTTCATAGTGAAATTGGCGAGTTTTTAAAATTTGAACTCCCATAATGGTCTTTGTTGTCAAATTGGTGATTTTTTGACTTGGATGTCCTGTAATGGTCTTTATAGTGAAATTGGTGAGTTTTTTGACTTTCAACTTTTGTTATGGTCTTTATAGTCAAATTGGAGATAATTTTGACTTGAAACTATTGAAATGGTGTTTATAGTGAAATTGGTGAGTTTTTTCCTTTGGAACTTTTGTCATGGTTTTGTTTTGAAATTGGGGAGTTTTTCAACTTTGAACATTTTTATGAGTTTTTGAGTGAAATCGATGAGGTTTTTAACATTGAACTTTTATTTTGATTTTTATAGTGAAATTGTGAAATAGGCGAGTTTTTTTAACTTAGATCTTTTATTTTTGTTTTTATAGTGAAATTGCTGATTTTTTGACTTGGAAATTTTTTTATTGTTTATATAGTGAAATTGATGAGTTTTTAAACTTTGAACTGTTGTTATTGTTTATAGAATGAAATTTGTGAGTTTTTTCACTTTGAACTTTTGTTATGGTCTTTTTAGTGAAATTGGTGAGTTTTTTTTCACTTGGAACTTTTATTATGGTTTTTATAGTGAAATTGGTGAGTTTTTTGACTTGTAACTTTTGTAATGGTCTTTGTAGTGAAATTGGTGAGCTTTTTAACTTGAAAGTTTAGTAAATGGTCTTTATAGTGAAATTGGTGAGTTTTTATAATCTGAAATCTCATAATGGTCTTTGTTGTGAAATTGGTGATTTTATGACTTGGATGTTCTGTAATGGTTTTTATAGTGAAATTGGTGAGTTTTTTCACTTTCAACTTTTGTTATGGTCTTTATAGTCAAATTGGAGATAATTTTGACTTGAAACTATTGAAATGGTCTTTATAGTGAAATTAGTGAGTTTTTTCACTTTGAACTTTTGTCATGGTTTTGTTGTGAAATTGGGGTGTTTTTCAACTTTGAACATTTTTATGAGTTTTTGAGTGAAATCGATGAGGTTTTTAACATTGAACTTTTATTTTTGTTTTTATTGTGAAATTGTGAAATAGGCGAGTTTTTTAACTTAGATCTTTTATTTTTGTTTTTATAGTGAAATTGCTGATTTTTTGACTAGGAAATTTTTTAATGGTTTTTATAGTGAAATTGATGAGTTTTTAAACTTTGAACTGTTGTTATGATTTATAGAATGAAATTTGTGAGTTTTTTCACTTTGAACTTTTGTTATGGTCTTTTTAGTGAAATTGGTGAGTTTTTTTCACTTGGAACTTTTATTATGGTTTTTATAGTGAAATTGGTGAGTTTTTTGACTAGTAACTTTTGTAATGGTTTTTGTAGTGAAATTGGTGAGCTTTTTAACTTGAAAGTTTATTAAATGGTCTTTATAGTGAAATTGGTGAGTTTTTATAATCTGAACTCTCGTAATGGTCTTTGTTGTGAAATTGGTGATTTTTTGACTTGGATGTTTTGTTATGGTCTTTATAGTGAAATTGGTTAGTTTTTTCACTTTCAAATTTTGTTATGGTCTTTATAGTCAAATTGGAGATAATTTTGACTTGAAACTATTGAAATGGTCTTTATAGTAAAATTGGTGAGTTTTTTCTTTTAGAACTTCAGTCATGGTTTTGTTGTGAAATTGGTGAGTTTTTTCACTTTGAACTTTTTTATGGTCTTTTAAGTGAAATTGGTGAACTTTTTTTCACTTGGAACTTTTATTATGGTTTTTAAAGTGAAATTGGTGAGTTTTTTGACTTGTACCTTTTGTAATGGTCTTTGTAGTGAAATTGGTGAGCTTTTTAACTTGAAAGTTTAGTAAATGGTCTTTATAGTGAAATTGGTGAGTTTTTATAATCTGAACTCTCGTAATGGTCTTTGTTGTGAAATTTGTGATTATTTGACTTGGATGTTTTGTAATGGTCTTTATTGTGAAATTGGTGAGTTTTTTCACTTTCAACTTTTGTCATGGTCTTTATAGTCAAATTAGTGATATTCTTAACTTAAAACTATTGAAATGGTCTTTATAGTGAAATTGGTGAGTTTTTTCTTTTGGAACGTTTTTCATGGTTTTATAGTGAAATTGAAGAGTTTTTCAACTTTGAACATTTTTATGAGTTTTTGAGTGAAATCGATGAGGTTTTTAACATTGAACTTTTATTTTGGTTTTTATAGTGAAATTGTGAAATAGGCGAGTTTTTTTAACTTAGATCTTTTATTTTTGTTTTTATAGTGAAATTGCTGATTTTTTGACTTGGAAATTTTTTTATGGTTTTTATAGTGAAATTGATGAGTTTTTAAACTTTGAGCTGTTGTTATGGTTTATAGAATGAAATTTGTGAGTTTTTTCACTTAGAACTTTTGTTATGGTCTTTTTAGTGAAATTGGTGAGTTTTTTTTCACTTGGAACTTTTATTATGGTTTTTATAGTGAAATTGGTGAGTTTTTTGACTTGTAACTTTTGTAATGGTCTTTGTAGTGAAATTGGTGAGCTTTTTAACTTGAAAGTTTAGTAAATGGTCTTTATAGTGAAATTGGTGAGTTTTTATAATTTGAACTCTCGTAATGGTCTTTGTTGTGAAATTGGTGATTTTTTGACTTGGATGTTCTGTAATGGTCTTTATAGTGAAATTGGTGAGTTTCTTCATTTTCAAATTTTGTTATGGTCTTTATAGTCAAATTGGAGATAATTTTGACTTGAAACTATTGAAATGGTCTTTATAGTAAAATTGGTGAGTTTTTTCTTTTGGAACTTTAGTCATGGATTTATTGTGAAATTGGTGAGTTTTTTAACTTTGAACTTTTTTATGGTCTTTTAAGTGAAATTGGTGAATTTTTTTCACTTGGAACTTTTATTATGGTTTTTATAGTGAAATTGGTGAGTTTTTTGACTTGTAACTTTTGTAATGGTCTTTATAATGAAATTGGTGAGCTTTTTAACTTGAAACTTTTGTAAATGGTCTTTATAGTGAAATTGGTGAGTTTTTAAAATCTGAACTCTCGTAATGGTCTTTGTTGTGAAATTTGTGATTTTTTGACTTGGATGTTTTGTAATGGTCTTTATTGTGAAATTGGAGAGTTTTTTCACTTTCAACTTTTGTCATGGTCTTTATAGTCAAATTAGTGATATTCTTAACTTAAAACTATTGAAATGGTCTTTATAGTGAAATTGGTGAGTTTTTTCTTTTGGAACTTTTTTCATGGTTTTATAGTGAAATTGAAGGGTTTTTCAACTTTGAACATTTTTATGAGTTTTTGAGTGAAATCGATGAGGTTTTTAACATTGAACTTTTATTTTGGTTTTTATAGTGAAATTGTGAAATAGGCGAGTTTTTTTAAACTTAGATCTTTTATTTTTGTTTTTATAGTGAAATTGCTGATTTTTTGACTTGGAAATTTTTTTATGGTTTTTATAGTGAAATTGATGAGTTTTTAAACTTTGAACTGTTGTTATTGTTTATAGAATGAAATTTGTGAGTTTTTTCACTTTGAACTTTTGTTATGGTCTTTTTAGTGAAATTGGTGAGTTTTTTTTCACTTGGAACTTTTATTATAGTTTTTATAGTGAAATTGGTGAGTTTTTTGACTTGTAACTTTTGTAATGGTCTTTGTAGTGAAATTGGTGAGCTTTTTAACTTGAAAGTTTAGTAAATGGTCGTTATAGTGAAATTGGTGAGTTTTTATAATCTGAACTCTCGTAATGGTCTTTGTTGTGAAATTGGTGATTTTTTGACTTGGATGTTCTGTAATGGTCTTTAAGTGAAATTGGTGAGTTTTTTCACTTTCAACATTTGTTATGGTCTTTATAGTCAAATTGGAGATAATTTTGACTTGAAACTATTGAAATGGTCTTTATAGTGAAATTGGTGAGTTTTTTCTTTTGGAACTTTTGTCATGGTTTTGTTGTGAAATTTGGGAGTTTTTCAACTTTGTCATGTTTAACTTAGATCTTTTATTTTGGTTTTTATAGTGAAATTGTTGATTTTTTGACTTGGAAATTTTGTTATGGTTTTTATATTGAAATTGGTGAGTTTTTTAACTTTTAACTGTTGTTATTGTTTATAGAATGAAATTGGTGAGTTTTTTCACTTGGAACCTTTTTATGGTCTATAGAGTGAAATTGAGGAGTTTTTTAGTTTTTATGTTTTGTTATCCTTTTTAAAAAGAAATTATATGTTTTTTGTTTTGAACTTTTATTATGGTTTTTATAGTTAAATTGGTGAGTTTTTTGACTTGGAACTTTTGTAATGGTCTTTATAGTGAAATTTGTGAGCTTTTTAACTTTAAACTTTTGTAAATGGTCTTTATAGTGAAATTGGTGAGTTTTTAATATCTGAACTCTCGTAATGGTCTTTGTTGTGAAATTGGTGATTTTCTGACTTGGATGTTCTGTAATGGTCTTTATAGTGAAATTGGTGAGTTTTTTCACTTTCAACTTTTGTTATGGTCTTTATAGTCAAATTAGTGATATTCTTAACTTGAAACTATTGAAATGGTCTTTATAGTGAAATTGGTGAGTTTTTTCTTTTGGAACTTTTTTCATGGTTTTATAGTGAAATTGACGAGTTTTTCAACTTTGGTCATTTTTACGAGTTTTTAAGTGAAATCGATGAGCTTTTTAACATTGAACTGTTATTTAGGTTTTTATAGTGAAATTGTGAAATAGGCGAGTTTTTTTGATTTAGATCTTTTATTTTTGTTTTTATAGTGAAATTGCTGATTTTTTGACTTGGAAATTTTTTTATGGTTTTTATAGTGAAATTGATGAGTTTTTAAACTTTGAACTGTTGTTATTGTTTATAGAATGAAATTTGTCAGTTTTTTCACTTTGAACTTTTGTTATGGTCTTTTTAGTGAAATTGGTGAGTTTTTTTTCACTTGGAACTTTTATTATGGTTTTTATAGTGAAATTGGTGAGTTTTTTGACTTGTAACTTTTGTAATGGTCGTTGTAGTGAAATTGGTGAGCTTTTTAACTTGAAAGTTTAGTAAATGGTCTTTATAGTGAAATTGGTGAGTTTTTATAATCTGAACTCTCGTAATGGTCTTTGTTGTGAAATTGCTGATTTTTTGACTTGGATGTTCTATAATGGCCTTTATAGTGAAATTGGTGAGTTTTTCACTTTCAACTTTTGTTATGGTCTTTATAGTCAAATTGTAGATAATTTTGACTTGAAACTATTGAAATGGTCTTTATAGTGAAATTGGTGAGTTTTTTCTTTTGGAACTTTAGTCATGGTTTTGTTGTGAAATTGGGGAGTTTTTCAACTTTGAACATTTTTATGAGTTTTTTGAGTTAAATCGATGAGCTTTTTAACATTGAACTTTTATTTTGGTTTTTATAGTGAAATTGTGAAATAGGCGAGTTGTTTAACTTAGATCTTTTATTTTGGTTTTTATAGTGAAATTGTTGATTTTTTGACTTGGAAATTTGTTATGGTTTTTATATTGAAATTGGTGAGTTTTTTAACTTTGAACTATTGTTATTGTTTATAGAATAAAATTGGTGAGTTTTTTCACTTTGAAGTTTTTTATGGTCTTTTAAGTGAAATTGGTGAATTTTTTTTTCACTTGGAACTTTTATTATGGTCTATAGAGTGAAAATGAGTAGTTTTTTTAGTTTTTATGTTTTGTTATCCTTTTTAGAGTGAAATTGATATGTTTTTTATTTTGAACTTTTATTATGGTTTTTATAGCGAAATTGGTGAGTTTTTGGACTTAGAACTTTTGTAATGGTCTTTATAATGAAATTTTGAGCTTTTTAACTTGAAACTTTTGTAAATGGTCTTTATAGTGAAATTGGTGAGTTTTTAAAATCTGAACTCTCGTAATGGTCTTTGTTGTGAAATTTGTGATTTTTTGACTTGGATGTTTTGTAATGATCTTTATTGTGAAATTGGTGAGTTTTTTCACTTTCAACTTTTGTCATGGTCTTTATAGTCAAATTAGTGATATTCTTAACTTAAAACTATTGAAATGGTCTTTATAGTGAAATTGGTGAGTGTTTTCTTTTGGAACTTTTTTCATGGTTTTATGGTGAAATTGAAGAGTTTTTCAACTTTGAACATTTTTATGAGTTTTTGAGTGAAATCGATGAGGTTTTTAACATTGAACTTTTATTTTGGTTTTTATAGTGAAATTGTGAAATAGGCGAGTTTTTTTAACTTAGATCTTTTATTTGTTTTTATCGTGAAATTGCTGATTTTTTGACTTGGAAATTTTTTTATGGTTTTTATAGTGAAATTGATGAGTTTTTAAACTTTGAACTGTTGTTATTGTTTCTAGAATGAAATTTGTGAGTTTTTTCACTTTGAACTTTTGTTATGGTCTTTTTAGTGAAATTACTAAGTTTTTTTTCACTTGGAACTTTTATTATGGTTTTTATAGTGAAATTGGTGAGTTTTTTGACTTGGAACTTTTGTAATGGTCTTTGTAGTGAAATTGGTGAGCTTTTTAACTTGAAAGTTTTGTAAATGGTGTTTATAGTGAAATCAGTGAGTTTTTAAAATCTGAACTCTCGTAATGGTCTTTGTTGTGAAATTGGTGATTTTTTGACTTGGATGTTCTGTAATAGCCTTTATAGTGAAATTGGTGAGTTTTTTCACTTTCAAATTTTATTATGGTCTTTATAGTCAAATTGGAGATAATTTTGACTTGAAACTATTGAAATGGTCTTTATAGTGAAATTGGTGAGTTTTTTCTTTTGGAACTTTTGTCATGGTTTTGTTGTGAAATTGGGGAGTTTTTCAACTTTGAACATTTTTATGAGTTTTTGTGTGAAATCGATGAGCTTTTTAACATTGAACTTTTATTTTGGTTTTTATAGTGAAATTGTGAAATAGGCGAGTTGTTTAACTTAGATCTTTTATTTTGGTTTTTACAGTGAAATTGTTGATTTTTTGACTTGGAAATTTTGTTATGGTTTTTATATTAAAATTGGTGAGTTTTTTAACTTTGAACTGTTGTTATTGTTTATAGAATGAAATTGGTGAGTTTTTTCATTTTGAACTTTTTCATGGTCTTTTAAGTGAAATTGGTGAACTTTTTTTCTCTTGGAACTTTTATTATGGTCTATAGAGTGAAATTGAGGAGTTTTTTAGTTTTTATGTTTTGTTATCCTTTTTAAATAGAAATTATATGTTTTTTATTTTGAACTTTTATTATGGTTTTTATAGTTAAATTGGTGAGTTTTTTGACTTGGATCTTTTGTAACGGTCTTTATAGTGAAATTGTTGAGCTTTTTAACTTGAAACATTTGTAAATGGTCTTTATAGTGAAATTGGTGAGTTTTTAAAATCTGAACTCTCGTAATGGTGTTTGTTGTGAAATTGGTGATTTTTTGACTTGGATGTTCAGTAATGGTCTTTATAGTGAAATTGGTGAGTTTTTTCACTTTCAACTTTTGTTATGGTCTTTATAGTCAAATTAGTGATATTCTTAACTTGAAACTATTGTAATTGTCTTTATGATGAAATTGGTGAGTTTTTTCTTTTGGAACTTTTTTCATGGTTTTATAGTGAAATTGAAGAGTTTTTCAACTTTGAACATTTTTATTAGTTTTTGAGTGAAATCGATGAGCTTTTTAACATTGAACTTTTATTTTGGTTTTTATAGTGAAATTGTGAAATAGGCTAGTTTTTTTTAACTTAGATCTTTTATTTTTGTTTTTATAGTGGAATTGCTGATTTTTTGACTTGGAATTTTTTTAGGGTTTTTATAGTGAAATTGATGAGTTTTTAAACTTTGAACTGTTGTTATGATTTATAGAATGAAATTGCTGACCATTTACAAAAGTTTCAAGTTAAAAAGCTCACCAATTTCCCTACAAAGACCATTACAAAAGTTCCAAGACAAAAAACTCACCAATTACACTATAAAAACCATAGTAAAAGTTCCAAGTGAAAAAAAACTCACAAATTTCATTCTATAAACAATAACAACAGTTCAAAGTTTAAAAACTCATCAATTTCATTATAAAAACCATAAAAAAATTCCAAGTCAAAAAATCAGCAATTTCACTATAATTAAAAAAAACTCGCCTATTTCACAATTTCACTATAAAAACCAAATTAAAAGTTCAATGTTAAAAAGCTCATCGACTTCACTCAAAAACTCATAAAAATGTTCAATGTTGAAAAACTCTTCAATTTCACTATAAAACCATGAAAAAAGTTCCAAAAGAAAAAACTCACCAATTTCACTATAAAGACCATTTCAGTAGTTTCAAGTTAAGAATATCACTAATTTGACTATAAAGACCATAACAAAAGTTGAAATTGAAAAAACTCACCAATTTCACTATAAAGACCATTCCAGAACATCCAAGTCAAAAAATCACCAATTTCACAACAAAGACCATTACGAGAGTTCAGATTTTAAAAACTCACCAATTTCACTATAAAGACCATTTACAAAAGTTTCAAGTTAAAAAGCTCACCAATTTCACTACAAAGACCATTACAAAATTTCCAAGTCAAAAAACTCACCAATTTCACTATAAAAACCATAATAAAAGTTCCAAGTGAAAAAAAACTCACCAATTTCACTAAAAAGACCATAACAAAAGTTCAAAGTGAAAAAACTCACAAATTTCACTATAAAGAGCATTACAGAACATCCAAGTCAAAAAAACCACCAATTTCACAACAAAGACCATTACGAGATTTCAGGTTTTAAAAACTCACCAATTTCACTATAAAGACCATTTACAAAAGTTTCAAGTTAAAAAGCTCACCAATTTCACCATAAAGACCATTACAAAAGTTCCAAGTCGAAAAACTCACCAATTTCACTATAAAAACCATAATAAAAGTTCAAAATTAAAAACATATCACTTTCACTCTAAAAAGGATAACAAAACCTAAAAACTAAAAAACTCCTCAATTTCACTATATGGACCAAAATAAAAGTTCCTAGTGAAAAAAAATTCACCAATTTCACTTAAAAGACTATAAAAAAGTTCAAAGTGAAAAAACTCAGCAATTTCATTCTATAAACAATAACAAGAGTTCAAAGTTAAAAAACTCACAAATTTCAATATAAAAACCATAACAAAATGTCTAAGTCAAAAAATCAACAATTTCACTATAAAAACCAAAATAAAAGATCTAAGTTAAACAACTCGCCTATTTCACAATTTCACTATAAAAACCAAAATAAAAGTTCAATGTTAAAAATCTCATCGATTTCACTCAAAAACTCATAAAAATGTCCAAAGTTGAAAGACTCCCCAATTTCACAACAAAACCATGACTAAAGTTCTAAAAGAAAAAACTCACCAACTTCACTATAAAGACCATTTCAATAGTTTCAAGTCAAAATTATCTCCAATTTGACTATAAAGACCGTAACAAAAGTTGAAAGTGAAAAAACCACCAATTTCACTCTAAAGGCCATTACAGAACATCCAAGTCAAAAAATCTCCAATTTCACAACAAAGACCATTACGAGAGTTTAGATTTTAAAAACTCACCAATTTCACTATAAAGACCATTTACAAAAGTTTCAAGTTAAAAAGCTCACCAATTTCACTACAAAGACCGTTACAAAAGTTCCAAGTCAAAAAACTCACCAATTTCATTATAAAAACCATAATAAAAGTTCCAAGAGAAAAAAAGTCACCAATTTCAATAAAAAGACCATAAAAAAGTTCAAAGTGAAAAAACTCACCAATTTCATCCTATAAACAATAACAAGAGTTCAAAGTTTAAAAACTCATCAATTTCACTATAAAAACCATAAAAAAATTTGCAAGTCAAAAAATCGGCAATTTCAGTATAAAAACAAAAATAAAAGATCTAAGTTAAAAAAACTCGCCTATTTCACAATTTCACTATAAAAACCAAAATAAAAGTTCAATGTTAAAAATCTCATCGATTTCACTCAAAAACTAATAAAAATGTTCAAAGTTGAAAAACTCTTCAATTTCACTATAAAACCATGAAAAAAGTTCCAAAAGAAAAAACTCACCAATTTCACTATAAAGACCATTTCAATAGTTTCAAATTAAGAATATCACTAATTTGACTATAAAGACCATAACAAAAGTTGAAAGTGAAAAAACTCGCCAATTTCACTATAAAGACCATTATAGAACATCCAAGTCAAAAAAACCACCAATTTCACAACAAAGACCATTACGAGAGTTCAGATTTTAAAAACTCACCAATTTCACTATAAAGACCATTTACAAAAGTTTCAAGTTAAAAAGCTCACCAATTTCACCATAAAGACCGTTACAAAAGTTCCAAGTCAAAAAACTCACCAATTTCACTATAAAAACCATAATAAAAGTTCAAAATTAAAAACATATCAATTTCACTCTAAAAAGGATAACAAAACCTAAAAACTAAAAAACTCCTCAATTTCACTATATGGACCAAAATAAAAGTTCCAAGGGAAAAAAAAACTCACCAATTTCACTAAAAAGACCATAACAAAAGTTCAAAGTGAAAAAACTCACAAATTTCATCCTATAAACAATAACAACAGTTCAAAGTTTAAAAACTCATCAATTTCAATATAAAAACCATAAAAAAATTCCCAAGTCAAAAAATCAGCAATTTCACTATAAAAACAAAAATAAAAGATCTAAGTTAAAAAAACTCTCCTATTTCACAATTTCACTATAAAAACCAAAATAAAAGTTCAATGTTAAAAAGCTCATCGATTTCACTCAAAAACTTATAAAAATGTTCAAAGTTGAAAAACTCTTCAATTTCACTATAAAACCATGAAAAAAGTTCCAAAAGAAAAAACTCACCAATTTCATCATAAAGACCATTTCAATAGTTTCAAGTTAAGAATATCACTAATTTGACTATAAAGACCATAACAAAAGTTGAAAGTGAAAAAACTCACCAATTTCACTATAAAGACCATTACTGAACATCCAAGTCAAAAAATCACCAATTTCACAACAAAGACCATTACGAGAGTTCAGATTTTAAAAACTCACCAATTTCACTATAAAGACCATTTACAAAAGTTTCAAGTTAAAAAGCTCACCAATTTCACTACAAAGACCATTACAAAAGTTCCAAGTCAAAAAACTCACCAATTTCATTATAAAAACCATAATAAAAGTTCCCAGTGAAAAAAAACTCACCAATTTCACTAAAAAGACCATAACAAAAGTTGAAAGTGAAAAAACTCACAAATTTCATCCTATAAACAATAACAACAGTTCAAAGTTTAAAAACTCATCAATTTCACTATAAAAACCATAAAAAAATTTCCAAGTCAAAAAATCAGCAATTTCACTATAAAAACAAAAATAAAAGATCTAAGTTAAAAAACTCGCCTATTTCACAATTTCACTATAAAAACCAAAATAAAAGTTCAATGTTAAAAAGCTCATCGATTTCACTCAAAAACTCATAAAAATGTTCAAAGTTGAAAAACTCTTCAATTTCACTATAAAACCATGAAAAAAGTTCCAAAAGAAAAAACTCACCAATTTCACTATAAAGACCATTTCAATAGTTTCAAGTTAAGAATATCACTAATTTGACTATAAAGACCATAACAAAAGTTGAATGTGAAAAAACTCACCAATTTCACTATAAAGACCATTACAGAACATCCAAGTCAAAAAATCACCAATTTCACAACAAAGACCATTACGAGAGTTCAGATTTAAAAAACTCACCAATTTCACTATAAAGACCATTTACAAAAGTTCCAAGTCAAAAAACTCACCAATTTCAATATAAAAACCATAATAAAAGTTCAAAATTAAAAACATATCAATTTCACTCTAAAAAGGATAACAAAACCTAAAAACTAAAAAACTCCTCAATTTCACTATATGGACCAAAATAAAAGTTCCAAGTGAAAAAAAATTCACCAATTTCACTTAAAAGACCATAAAAAAGTTCAAAGTGAAAAAACTCACCAATTTCATTCTATAAACAATAACAAGAGTTCAAAGTTAAAAAACTCACAAATTTCAATATAAAAACCATAACAAATATTCCAAGTCAAAAAATCAACAATTTCTATATAAAAACAAAAATAAAAGATCTAAGTTAAACAACTCGCCTATTTCACAATTTCACTATAAAAACCAAAATAAAAGTTCAATGTTAAAAATCTCATCGATTTCACTCAAAAACTCATAAAAAAGTTCAAAGTTGAAAGACTCCCCAATTTCACAACAAAACCATGACTAAAGTTCAAAAATAAAAAACTCACCAACTTCACTATAAAGACCATTTCAATAGTTTCAAGTCAAAATTATCTCTAGTTTGACTATAAAGACCATAACAAAAGTTGAAAGTGAAAAAACTCACCAATTTCACTATAAAGGCCATTAGAGAACATCCAAGTCAAAATATCACCAATTTCACAACAAAGACCATTACGAGAGTTCAGATTTTAAAAACTCACCAATTTCACTATAAAGACCATTTACAAAAGTTTCAAGTTAAAAAGCTCACCAATTTCACTACAAAGACCATTATAAAAGTTCCAAGTCAAAAAACTCACCAATTTCATTAGAAAAACCATAATAAAAGTTCCAAGTGAAAAAAAACTCACCAATTTCACTAAAAAGACCATAACAAAAGTTCAAAGTGAAAAAACTCACAAATTTCATCCTATAAACAATAACAACAGTTCAAAGTTTAAAAACTCATCAATTTCACTATAAAAACCATAAAAAAAATTTCCAAGTCAAAAAATCAGCAATTTCACTATAAAAACAAAAATAAAAGATCTAAGTTAAAAAAACTCTCCTATTTCACAATTTCACTATAAAAACCAAAATAAAAGTTCAATGTTAAAAAGCTCATCGATTTCACTCAAAAACTCATAAAAATGTTCAAAGTTGAAAAACTCTTCAATTTCACTATAAAACCATGAAAAAAGTTCCAAAAGAAAAAACTCACCAATTTCATCATAAAGACCATTTCAATAGTTTCAAGTTAAGAATATCACTAATTTGACTATAAAGACCATAACAAAAGTTGAAAGTGAAAAAACTCACCAATTTCACTATAAAGACCATTACTGAACATCCAAGTCAAAAAATCACCAATTTCACAACAAAGACCATTACGAGAGTTCAGATTTTAAAAACTCACCAATTTCACTATAAAGACCATTTACAAAAGTTTCAAGTTAAAAAGCTCACCAATTTCACTACAAAGACCATTACAAAAGTTCCAAGTCAAAAAACTCACCAATTTCATTATAAAAACCATAATAAAAGTTCCCAGTGAAAAAAAACTCACCAATTTCACTAAAAAGACCATAACAAAAGTTGAAAGTGAAAAAACTCACAAATTTCATCCTATAAACAATAACAACAGTTCAAAGTTTAAAAACTCATCAATTTCACTATAAAAACCATAAAAAAATTTCCAAGTCAAAAAATCAGCAATTTCACTATAAAAACAAAAATAAAAGATCTAAGTTAAAAAACTCGCCTATTTCACAATTTCACTATAAAAACCAAAATAAAAGTTCAATGTTAAAAAGCTCATCGATTTCACTCAAAAACTCATAAAAATGTTCAAAGTTGAAAAACTCTTCAATTTCACTATAAAACCATGAAAAAAGTTCCAAAAGAAAAAACTCACCAATTTCACTATAAAGACCATTTCAATAGTTTCAAGTTAAGAATATCACTAATTTGACTATAAAGACCATAACAAAAGTTGAAAGTGAAAAAACTCACCAATTTCACTATAAAGACCATTACAGAACATCCAAGTCAAAAAATCACCAATTTCACAACAAAGACCATTACGAGAGTTCAGATTTAAAAAACTCACCAATTTCACTATAAAGACCATTTACAAAAGTTCCAAGTCAAAAAACTCACCAATTTCAATATAAAAACCATAATAAAAGTTCAAAATTAAAAACATATCAATTTCACTCTAAAAAGGATAACAAAACCTAAAAACTAAAAAACTCCTCAATTTCACTATATGGACCAAAATAAAAGTTCCAAGTGAAAAAAAATTCACCAATTTCACTTAAAAGACCATAAAAAAGTTCAAAGTGAAAAAACTCACCAATTTCATTCTATAAACAATAACAAGAGTTCAAAGTTAAAAAACTCACAAATTTCAATATAAAAACCATAACAAATATTCCAAGTCAAAAAATCAACAATTTCTATATAAAAACAAAAATAAAAGATCTAAGTTAAACAACTCGCCTATTTCACAATTTCACTATAAAAACCAAAATAAAAGTTCAATGTTAAAAATCTCATCGATTTCACTCAAAAACTCATAAAAAAGTTCAAAGTTGAAAGACTCCCCAATTTCACAACAAAACCATGACTAAAGTTCAAAAATAAAAAACTCACCAACTTCACTATAAAGACCATTTCAATAGTTTCAAGTCAAAATTATCTCTAGTTTGACTATAAAGACCATAACAAAAGTTGAAAGTGAAAAAACTCACCAATTTCACTATAAAGGCCATTACAGAACATCCAAGTCAAAAAATCACCAATTTCACAACAAAGACCATTACGAGAGTTCAGATTTTAAAAACTCACCAATTTCACTATAAAGACCATTTACAAAAGTTTCAAGTTAAAAAGCTCACCAATTTCACTACAAAGACCATTATAAAAGTTCCAAGTCAAAAAACTCACCAATTTCATTAGAAAAACCATAATAAAAGTTCCAAGTGAAAAAAAACTCACCAATTTCACTAAAAAGACCATAACAAAAGTTCAAAGTGAAAAAACTCACAAATTTCATCCTATAAACAATAACAACAGTTCAAAGTTTAAAAACTCATCAATTTCACTATAAAAACCATAAAAAAAATTTCCAAGTCAAAAAATCAGCAATTTCACTATAAAAACAAAAATAAAAGATCTAAGTTAAAAAAACTCGCCTATTTCACAATTTCACTATAAAAACCAAAATAAAAGTTCAATGTTAAAAAGCTCATCGATTTCACTCAAAAACTCATAAAAATGTTCAAAGTTGAAAAACTCTTCAATTTCACTATAAAACCATGAAAAAAGTTCCAAAAGAAAAAACTCACCAATTTCATCATAAAGACCATTTCAATAGTTTCAAGTTAAGAATATCACTAATTTGACTATAAAGACCATAACAAAAGTTGAAAGTGAAAAAACTCACCAATTTCACTATAAAGACCATTACAGAACATCCAAGTCAAAAAATCACCAATTTCACAACAAAGACCATTACGAGAGTTCAGATTTTAAAAACTCACCAATTTCACTATAAAGACCATTTACAAAAGTTTCAAGTTAAAAAGCTCACCAATTTCACTACAAAGACCATTATAAAAGTTCCAAGTCAAAAAACTCACCAATTTCATTAGAAAAACCATAATAAAAGTTCCAAGTGAAAAAAAACTCGCCAATTTCACTAAAAAGACCATAACAAAAGTTCAAAGTGAAAAAACTCACAAATTTCATCCTATAAACAATAACAACAGTTCAAAGTTTAAAAACTCATCAATTTCACTATAAAAACCATAAAAAAATTTCCAAGTCAAAAAATCAGCAATTTCACTATAAAAACAAAAATAAAAGATCTAAGTTAAAAAAACTCGCCTATTTCACAATTTCACTATAAAAACCAAAATAAAAGTTCAATGTGAAAAAGCTCATCGATTTCACTCAAAAACTCATAAAAATGTTCAAAGTTGAAAAACTCTTCAATTTCACTATAAAACCATGAAAAAAGTTCCAAAAGAAAAAACTCACCAATTTCATCATAAAGACCATTTCAATAGTTTCAAGTTAAGAATATCACTAATTTGACTATAAAGACCATAACAAAAGTTGAAAGTGAAAAAACTCACCAATTTCACTATAAAGACCACTACTGAACATCCAAGTCAAAAAATCACCAATTTCACAACAAAGACCATTACGAGAGTTCAGATTTAAAAAACTCACCAATTTCACTATAAAGACCATTTACAAAAGTTCCAAGTCAAAAAACTCACCAATTTCAATATAAAAACCATAATAAAAGTTCAAAATTAAAAACATATCAATTTCACTCTAAAAAGGATAACAAAACCTAAAAACTAAAAAACTCCTCAATTTCACTATATGGACCAAAATAAAAGTTCCAAGTGAAAAAAAATTCACCAATTTCACTTAAAAGACCATAAAAAAGTTCAAAGTGAAAAAACTCACCAATTTCATTCTATAAACAATAACAAGAGTTCAAAGTTAAAAAACTCACAAATTTCAATATAAAAACCATAACAAATATTCCAAGTCAAAAAATCAACAATTTCTATATAAAAACAAAAATAAAAGATCTAAGTTAAACAACTCGCCTATTTCACAATTTCACTATAAAAACCAAAATAAAAGTTCAATGTTAAAAATCTCATCGATTTCACTCAAAAACTCATAAAAAAGTTCAAAGTTGAAAGACTCCCCAATTTCACAACAAAACCATGACTAAAGTTCAAAAATAAAAAACTCACCAACTTCACTATAAAGACCATTTCAATAGTTTCAAGTCAAAATTATCTCTAGTTTGACTATAAAGACCATAACAAAAGTTGAAAGTGAAAAAACTCACCAATTTCACTATAAAGGCCATTACAGAACATCCAAGTCAAAAAATCACCAATTTCACAACAAAGACCATTACGAGAGTTCAGATTTTAAAAACTCACCAATTTCACTATAAAGACCATTTACAAAAGTTTCAAGTTAAAAAGCTCACCAATTTCACTACAAAGACCATTATAAAAGTTCCAAGTCAAAAAACTCACCAATTTCATTAGAAAAACCATAATAAAAGTTCCAAGTGAAAAAAAACTCACCAATTTCACTAAAAAGACCATAACAAAAGTTCAAAGTGAAAAAACTCACAAATTTCATCCTATAAACAATAACAACAGTTCAAAGTTTAAAAACTCATCAATTTCACTATAAAAACCATAAAAAAAATTTCCAAGTCAAAAAATCAGCAATTTCACTATAAAAACAAAAATAAAAGATCTAAGTTAAAAAAACTCGCCTATTTCACAATTTCACTATAAAAACCAAAATAAAAGTTCAATGTTAAAAAGCTCATCGATTTCACTCAAAAACTCATAAAAATGTTCAAAGTTGAAAAACTCTTCAATTTCACTATAAAACCATGAAAAAAGTTCCAAAAGAAAAAACTCACCAATTTCATCATAAAGACCATTTCAATAGTTTCAAGTTAAGAATATCACTAATTTGACTATAAAGACCATAACAAAAGTTGAAAGTGAAAAAACTCACCAATTTCACTATAAAGACCATTACAGAACATCCAAGTCAAAAAATCACCAATTTCACAACAAAGACCATTACGAGAGTTCAGATTTTAAAAACTCACCAATTTCACTATAAAGACCATTTACAAAAGTTTCAAGTTAAAAAGCTCACCAATTTCACTACAAAGACCATTATAAAAGTTCCAAGTCAAAAAACTCACCAATTTCATTAGAAAAACCATAATAAAAGTTCCAAGTGAAAAAAAACTCGCCAATTTCACTAAAAAGACCATAACAAAAGTTCAAAGTGAAAAAACTCACAAATTTCATCCTATAAACAATAACAACAGTTCAAAGTTTAAAAACTCATCAATTTCACTATAAAAACCATAAAAAAATTTCCAAGTCAAAAAATCAGCAATTTCACTATAAAAACAAAAATAAAAGATCTAAGTTAAAAAAACTCGCCTATTTCACAATTTCACTATAAAAACCAAAATAAAAGTTCAATGTGAAAAAGCTCATCGATTTCACTCAAAAACTCATAAAAATGTTCAAAGTTGAAAAACTCTTCAATTTCACTATAAAACCATGAAAAAAGTTCCAAAAGAAAAAACTCACCAATTTCATCATAAAGACCATTTCAATAGTTTCAAGTTAAGAATATCACTAATTTGACTATAAAGACCATAACAAAAGTTGAAAGTGAAAAAACTCACCAATTTCACTATAAATACCACTACTGAACATCCAAGTCAAAAAATCACCAATTTCACAACAAAGACCATTACGAGAGTTCAGATTTTAAAAACTCACCAATTTCACTATAAAGACCATTTACAAAAGTTCCAAGTCAAAAAACTCACCAATTTCAATATAAAAACCATAATAAAAGTTCAAAATTAAAAACATATCAATTTCACTCTAAAAAGGATAACAAAACCTAAAAACTAAAAAACTCCTCAATTTCACTATATGGACCAAAATAAAAGTTCCAAGTGAAAAAAAATTCACCAATTTCACTTAAAAGACCATAAAAAAGTTCAAAGTGAAAAAACTCACCAATTTCATTCTATAAACAATAACAAGAGTTCAAAGTTAAAAAACTCACAAATTTCAATATAAAAACCATAACAAATATTCCAAGTCAAAAAATCAACAATTTCTATATAAAAACAAAAATAAAAGATCTAAGTTAAACAACTCGCCTATTTCACAATTTCACTATAAAAACCAAAATAAAAGTTCAATGTTAAAAATCTCATCGATTTCACTCAAAAACTCATAAAAAAGTTCAAAGTTGAAAGACTCCCCAATTTCACAACAAAACCATGACTAAAGTTCAAAAATAAAAAACTCACCAACTTCACTATAAAGACCATTTCAATAGTTTCAAGTCAAAATTATCTCTAGTTTGACTATAAAGACCATAACAAATGTTGAAAGTGAAAAAACTCACCAATTTCACTATAAAGGCCATTACAGAACATCCAAGTCAAAAAATCACCAATTTCACAACAAAGACCATTACGAGAGTTCAGATTTTAAAAACTCACCAATTTCACTATAAAGACCATTTACAAAAGTTTCAAGTTAAAAAGCTCACCAATTTCACTACAAAGACCATTATAAAAGTTCCAAGTCAAAAAACTCACCAATTTCATTAGAAAAACCATAATAAAAGTTCCAAGTGAAAAAAAACTCACCAATTTCACTAAAAAGACCATAACAAAAGTTCAAAGTGAAAAAACTCACAAATTTCATCCTATAAACAATAACAACAGTTCAAAGTTTAAAAACTCATCAATTTCACTATAAAAACCATAAAAAAAATTTCCAAGTCAAAAAATCAGCAATTTCACTATAAAAACAAAAATAAAAGATCTAAGTTAAAAAAACTCGCCTATTTCACAATTTCACTATAAAAACCAAAATAAAAGTTCAATGTTAAAAAGCTCATCGATTTCACTCAAAAACTCATAAAAATGTTCAAAGTTGAAAAACTCTTCAATTTCACTATAAAACCATGAAAAAAGTTCCAAAAGAAAAAACTCACCAATTTCATCATAAAGACCATTTCAATAGTTTCAAGTTAAGAATATCACTAATTTGACTATAAAGACCATAACAAAAGTTGAAAGTGAAAAAACTCACCAATTTCACTATAAAGACCATTACAGAACATCCAAGTCAAAAAATCACCAATTTCACAACAAAGACCATTACGAGAGTTCAGATTTTAAAAACTCACCAATTTCACTATAAAGACCATTTACAAAAGTTTCAAGTTAAAAAGCTCACCAATTTCACTACAAAGACCATTATAAAAGTTCCAAGTCAAAAAACTCACCAATTTCATTAGAAAAACCATAATAAAAGTTCCAAGTGAAAAAAAACTCGCCAATTTCACTAAAAAGACCATAACAAAAGTTCAAAGTGAAAAAACTCACAAATTTCATCCTATAAACAATAACAACAGTTCAAAGTTTAAAAACTCATCAATTTCACTATAAAAACCATAAAAAAATTTCCAAGTCAAAAAATCAGCAATTTCACTATAAAAACAAAAATAAAAGATCTAAGTTAAAAAAACTCGCCTATTTCACAATTTCACTATAAAAACCAAAATAAAAGTTCAATGTGAAAAAGCTCATCGATTTCACTCAAAAACTCATAAAAATGTTCAAAGTTGAAAAACTCTTCAATTTCACTATAAAACCATGAAAAAAGTTCCAAAAGAAAAAACTCACCAATTTCATCATAAAGACCATTTCAATAGTTTCAAGTTAAGAATATCACTAATTTGACTATAAAGACCATAACAAAAGTTGAAAGTGAAAAAACTCACCAATTTCACTATAAAGACCACTACTGAACATCCAAGTCAAAAAATCACCAATTTCACAACAAAGACCATTACGAGAGTTCAGATTTTAAAAACTCACCAATTTCACTATAAAGACCATTTACAAAAGTTTCAAGTTAAAAAGCTCACCAATTTCACTACAAAGACCATTACAAAAGTTCCAAGTCAAAAAACTCACCAATTTCATTATAAAAACCATAATAAAAGTTCCCTATGAAAAAAAACTCACCAATTTCACTAAAAAGACCATAACAAAAGTTGAAAGTGAAAAAACTCACAAATTTCATCCTATAAACAATAACAACAGTTCAAAGTTTAAAAACTCATCAATTTCACTATAAAAACCATAAAAAAATTTCCAAGTCAAAAAATCAGCAATTTCATTATAAAAACAAAAATAAAAGATCTAAGTTAAAAAAACTCGCCTATTTCACAATTTCACTATAAAAACCAAAATAAAAGTTCAATGTTAAAAAGCTCATCGATTTCACTCAAAAACTCATAAAAATGTTCAAAGTTGAAAAACTCTTCAATTTCACTATAAAACCATGAAAAAAGTTCCAAAAGAAAAAACTCACCAATTTCATCATAAAGACCATTTCAAAGGTTTCAAGTTAAGAATATCACTAATTTGACTATAAAGACCATAACAAAAGTTGAAAGTGAAAAAACTCACCAATTTCACTATAAAGACCATTACAGAACATCCAAGTCAAAAAATCACCAATTTCACAACAAAGACCATTACGAGAGTTCAGATTTTAAAAACTCACCAATTTCACTATAAAGACCATTTACAAAAGTTTCAAGTTAAAAAGCTCACCAATTTCACTACAAAGACCATTACAAAAGTTCCAAGTCAAAAAACTCACCAATTTCATTATAAAAACCATAATAAAAGTTCCCAGTGAAAAAAAACTCACCAATTTCACTAAAAAGACCATAAAAAAAGTTCAAAGTGAAAAAACTCACAAATTTCATCCTATAAACAATAACAACAGTTCAAAGTTTAAAAACTCATCAATTTCACTATAAAAACCATAAAAAAATTTCCAAGTAAAAAAATCAGCAATTTCACTATAAAAACAAAAATAAAAGATCTAAGTTAAAAAAACTCGCCTATTTCACAATTTCCCTATAAAAACCAAAATAAAAGTTCAATGTTAAAAATCTCATCGATTTCACTCAAAAATTAATAAAAATGTTCAAAGTTGAAAGACTCCCCAATTTGACAACAAAACCATGACTAAAGTTCCAAAAGAAAACACTCACCAATTTCACTATAAAGACCATAACAAAAGTTGAAAGTGAAAAAACTCACCAATTTCACTATAAAGACCATTACAGAACATCCAAGTCAAAAAATCACCAATTTCACAACAAAGACCATTACGAGAGTTCAGATTTTAAAAACTCACCAATTTCACTATAAAGACCATTTACAAAAGTTTCAAGTTAAAAAGCTCACCAATTTCACTACAAAGACCATTATAAAAGTTCCAAGTCAAAAAACTCACCAATTTCATTAGAAAAACCATAATAAAAGTTCCAAGTGAAAAAAAACTCACCAATTTCACTAAAAAGACCATAACAAAAGTTCAAAGTGAAAAAACTCACAAATTTCATCCTATAAACAATAACAACAGTTCAAAGATTAAAAACTCATCAATTTCACTATAAAAACCATAAAAAAATTTCCAAGTCAAAAAATCAGCAATTTCACTATAAAAACAAAAATAAAAGATCTAAGTTAAAAAAACTCGCCTATTTCACAATTTCACTATATAAACCAAAATAAAAGTTCAATGTTAAAAAGCTCATCGATTTCACTCAAAAACTCATAAAAATGTTCAAAGTTGAAAAACTCTTCAATTTCACTATAAAACCAT
Organism: Lathyrus sativus; assembly: GCA_963859935.3. NCBI lineage: Eukaryota > Viridiplantae > Streptophyta > Magnoliopsida > Fabales > Fabaceae > Lathyrus > Lathyrus sativus. The sequence continues at coordinate 446,038 of CAWUDS030001007.1, read as the reverse complement.
GAAAAAAGTTCCAAAAGAAAAAACTCACCAATTTCATCATAAAGACCATTTCAATAGTTTCAAGTTAAGAATATCACTAATTTGACTATAAAGACCATAACAAAAGTTGAAAGTGAAAAAACTCACCAATTTCACTATAAAGACCATTACTGAACATCCAAGTCAAAAAATCACCAATTTCACAACAAAGACCATTACGAGAGTTCAGATTTTAAAAACTCACCAATTTCACTATAAAGACCATTTTCAAAAGTTTCAAGTTAAAAAGCTCACCAATTTCACTACAAAGACCATTACAAAAGTTCCAAGTCAAAAAACTCACCAATTTCATTATAAAAACCATAATAAAAGTTCCAAGTGAAAAAAAACTCACCAATTTCACTAAAAAGACCATAACAAAAGTTGAAATTGAAAAAACTCACAAATTTCATCCTATAAACAATAACAACAGTTCAAAGTTAAAAAACTCATCAATTTCACTATAAAAACCATAAAAAAATTTCCAAGTCAAAAAATCAGCAATTTCACTATAAAAACAAAAATAAAAGATCTAAGTTAAAAAAACTCGCCTATTTCACAATTTCACTATAAAAACCAAAATAAAAGTTCAATGTTAAAAATCTCATCGATTTCACTCAAAAATTAATAAAAATGTTCAAAGTTGAAATACTCCCCCAATTTCACAACAAAACCATGACTAAAGTTCCAAAAGAAAAAACTCACCAATTTCACTATAAAGACCATTTCAATAGTTTCAAGTTAAGAATATCACTAATTTGACTATAAAGACCATAACAAAAGTTGAAAGTGAAAAAACTCACCAATTTCACTATAAAGACCATTACAGAACATCCAAGTCAAAAAATCACCAATTTCACAACAAAGACCATTACGAGAGTTCAGATTTTAAAAACTCACCAATTTCACTATAAAGACCATTTACAAAAGTTCCAAGTCAAAAAACTCACCAATTTCAATATAAAAACCATAATAAAAGTTCAAAATTAAAAACATATCAATTTCACTCTAAAAAGGATAACAAAACCTAAAAACTAAAAAACTCCTCAATTTCACTATATGGACCAAAATAAAAGTTCCAAGTGAAAAACAATTCACCAATTTCACTTAAAAGACCATAAAAAAGTTCAAAGTGAAAAAACTCACCAATTTCATTCTATAAACAATAACAAGAGTTCAAAGTTAAAAAACTCACAAATTTCAATATAAAAACCATAACAAATATTCCAAGTCAAAAAATCAACAATTTCTATATAAAAACAAAAATAAAAGATCTAAGTTAAACAACTCGCCTATTTCACAATTTCACTATAAAAACCAAAATAAAAGTTCAATGTTAAAAATCTCATCGATTTCACTCAAAAACTCATAAAAAAGTTCAAAGTTGAAAGACTCCCCAATTTCACAACAAAACCATGACTAAAGTTCAAAAATAAAAAACTCACCAACTTCACTATAAAGACCATTTCAATAGTTTCAAGTCAAAATTATCTCTAGTTTGACTATAAAGACCATAACAAAAGTTGAAAGTGAAAAAACTCACCAATTTCACTATAAAGGCCATTACAGAACATCCAAGTCAAAAAATCACCAATTTCACAACAAAGACCATTACGAGAGTTCAGATTTTAAAAACTCACCAATTTCACTATAAAGACCATTTACAAAAGTTTCAAGTTAAAAAGCTCACCAATTTCACTACAAAGACAGTTATAAAAGTTCCAAGTCAAAAAACTCACCAATTTCATTAGAAAAACCATAATAAAAGTTCCAAGTGAAAAAAAACTCACCAATTTCACTAAAAAGACCATAACAAAAGTTCAAAGTGAAAAAACTCACAAATTTCATCCTATAAACAATAACAACAGTTCAAAGATTAAAAACTCATCAATTTCACTATAAAAACCATAAAAAAATTTCCAAGTCAAAAAATCAGCAATTTCACTATAAAAACAAAAATAAAAGATCTAAGTTAAAAAAACTCGCCTATTTCACAATTTCACTATAAAAACCAAAATAAAAGTTCAATGTTAAAAAGCTCATCGATTTCACTCAAAAACTCATAAAAATGTTCAAAGTTGAAAAACTCTTCAATTTCACTATAAAACCATGAAAAAAGTTCCAAAAGAAAAAACTCACCAATTTCATCATAAAGACCATTTCAATAGTTTCAAGTTAAGAATATCACTAATTTGACTATAAAGACCATAACAAAAGTTGAAAGTGAAAAAACTCACCAATTTCACTATAAAGACCATTATCGAACATCCAAGTCAAAAAATCACCAATTTCACAACAAAGACCATTACGAGAGTTCAGATTTTAAAAACTCACCAATTTCACTATAAAGACCATTTACAAAAGTTTCAAGTTAAAAAGCTCACCAATTTCACTACAAAGACCATTACAAAAGTTCCAAGTCAAAAAACTCACCAATTTCATTATAAAAACCATAATAAAAGTTCCAAGTGAAAAAAAACTCACCAATTTCACTAAAAAGACCATAACAAAAGTTGAAATTGAAAAAACTCACAAATTTCATCCTATAAACAATAACAACAGTTCAAAGTTTAAAAACTCATCAATTTCACTATAAAAACCATAAAAAAATTTCCAAGTCAAAAAATCAGCAATTTCACTATAAAAACAAAAATAAAAGATCTAAGTTAAAAAAACTCGCCTATTTCACAATTTCACTATAAAAACCAAAATAAAAGTTCAATGTTAAAAATCTCATCGATTTCACTCAAAAATTAATAAAAATGTTCAAAGTTGAAATACTCCCCCAATTTCACAACAAAACCATGACTAAAGTTCCAAAAGAAAAAACTCACCAATTTCACTATAAAGACCATTTCAATAGTTTCAAGTTAAGAATATCACTAATTTGACTATAAAGACCATAACAAAAGTTGAAAGTGAAAAAACTCACCAATTTCACTATAAAGACCATTACAGAACATCCAAGTCAAAAAATCACCAATTTCACAACAAAGACCATTACGAGAGTTCAGATTTTAAAAACTCACCAATTTCACTATAAAGACCATTTACAAAAGTTCCAAGTCAAAAAACTCACCAATTTCAATATAAAAACCATAATAAAAGTTCAAAATTAAAAACATATCAATTTCACTCTAAAAAGGATAACAAAACCTAAAAACTAAAAAACTCCTCAATTTCACTATATGGACCAAAATAAAAGTTCCAAGTGAAAAACAATTCACCAATTTCACTTAAAAGACCATAAAAAAGTTCAAAGTGAAAAAACTCACCAATTTCATTCTATAAACAATAACAAGAGTTCAAAGTTAAAAAAACTCACAAATTTCAATATAAAAACCATAACAAATATTCCAAGTCAAAAAATCAACAATTTCTATATAAAAACAAAAATAAAAGATCTAAGTTAAACAACTCGCCTATTTCACAATTTCACTATAAAAACCAAAATAAAAGTTCAATGTTAAAAATCTCATCGATTTCACTCAAAAACTCATAAAAAAGTTCAAAGTTGAAAGACTCCCCAATTTCACAACAAAACCATGACTAAAGTTCAAAAAGAAAAAACTCACCAACTTCACTATAAAGACCATTTCAATAGTTTCAAGTCAAAATTATCTCTAGTTTGACTATAAAGACCATAACAAAAGTTGAAAGTGAAAAAACTCACCAATTTCACTATAAAGGCCATTACAGAACATCCAAGTCAAAAAATCACCAATTTCACAACAAAGACCATTACGAGAGTTCAGATTTTAAAAACTCACCAATTTCACTATAAAGACCATTTACAAAAGTTTCAAGTTAAAAAGCTCACCAATTTCACTACAAAGACAGTTATAAAAGTTCCAAGTCAAAAAACTCACCAATTTCATTAGAAAAACCATAATAAAAGTTCCAAGTGAAAAAAAACTCACCAATTTCACTAAAAAGACCATAACAAAAGTTCAAAGTGAAAAAACTCACAAATTTCATCCTATAAACAATAACAACAGTTCAAAGATTAAAAACTCATCAATTTCACTATAAAAACCATAAAAAAATTTCCAAGTCAAAAAATCAGCAATTTCACTATAAAAACAAAAATAAAAGATCTAAGTTAAAAAAACTCGCCTATTTCACAATTTCACTATAAAAACCAAAATAAAAGTTCAATGTTAAAAAGCTCATCGATTTCACTCAAAAACTCATAAAAATGTTCAAAGTTGAAAAACTCTTCAATTTCACTATAAAACCATGAAAAAAGTTCCAAAAGAAAAAACTCACCAATTTCATCATAAAGACCATTTCAATAGTTTCAAGTTAAGAATATCACTAATTTGACTATAAAGACCATAACAAAAGTTGAAAGTGAAAAAACTCACCAATTTCACTATAAAGACCATTACCGAACATCCAAGTCAAAAAATCACCAATTTCACAACAAAGACCATTACGAGAGTTCAGATTTTAAAAACTCACCAATTTCACTATAAAGACCATTTACAAAAGTTTCAAGTTAAAAAGCTCACCAATTTCACTACAAAGACCATTACAAAAGTTCCAAGTCAAAAAACTCACCAATTTCATTATAAAAACCATAATAAAAGTTCCAAGTGAAAAAAAACTCACCAATTTCACTAAAAAGACCATAACAAAAGTTGAAATTGAAAAAACTCACAAATTTCATCCTATAAACAATAACAACAGTTCAAAGTTTAAAAACTCATCAATTTCACTATAAAAACCATAAAAAAATTTCCAAGTCAAAAAATCAGCAATTTCACTATAAAAACAAAAATAAAAGATCTAAGTTAAAAAAACTCGCCTATTTCACAATTTCACTATAAAAACCAAAATAAAAGTTCAATGTTAAAAATCTCATCGATTTCACTCAAAAATTAATAAAAATGTTCAAAGTTGAAATACTCCCCCAATTTCACAACAAAACCATGACTAAAGTTCCAAAAGAAAAAACTCACCAATTTCACTATAAAGACCATTTCAATAGTTTCAAGTTAAGAATATCACTAATTTGACTATAAAGACCATAACAAAAGTTGAAAGTGAAAAAACTCACCAATTTCACTATAAAGACCATTACAGAACATCCAAGTCAAAAAATCACCAATTTCACAACAAAGACCATTACGAGAGTTCAGATTTTAAAAACTCACCAATTTCACTATAAAGACCATTTACAAAAGTTCCAAGTCAAAAAACTCACCAATTTCAATATAAAAACCATAATAAAAGTTCAAAATTAAAAACATATCAATTTCACTCTAAAAAGGATAACAAAACCTAAAAACTAAAAAACTCCTCAATTTCACTATATGGACCAAAATAAAAGTTCCAAGTGAAAAACAATTCACCAATTTCACTTAAAAGACCATAAAAAAGTTCAAAGTGAAAAAACTCACCAATTTCATTCTATAAACAATAACAAGAGTTCAAAGTTAAAAAACTCACAAATTTCAATATAAAAACCATAACAAATATTCCAAGTCAAAAAATCAACAATTTCTATATAAAAACAAAAATAAAAGATCTAAGTTAAACAACTCGCCTATTTCACAATTTCACTATAAAAACCAAAATAAAAGTTCAATGTTAAAAATCTCATCGATTTCACTCAAAAACTCATAAAAAAGTTCAAAGTTGAAAGACTCCCCAATTTCACAACAAAACCATGACTAAAGTTCAAAAATAAAAAACTCACCAACTTCACTATAAAGACCATTTCAATAGTTTCAAGTCAAAATTATCTCTAGTTTGACTATAAAGACCATAACAAAAGTTGAAAGTGAAAAAACTCACCAATTTCACTATAAAGGCCATTACAGAACATCCAAGTCAAAAAATCACCAATTTCACAACAAAGACCATTACGAGAGTTCAGATTTTAAAAACTCACCAATTTCACTATAAAGACCATTTACAAAAGTTTCAAGTTAAAAAGCTCACCAATTTCACTACAAAGACAGTTATAAAAGTTCCAAGTCAAAAAACTCACCAATTTCATTAGAAAAACCATAATAAAAGTTCCAAGTGAAAAAAAACTCACCAATTTCACTAAAAAGACCATAACAAAAGTTCAAAGTGAAAAAACTCACAAATTTCATCCTATAAACAATAACAACAGTTCAAAGATTAAAAACTCATCAATTTCACTATAAAAACCATAAAAAAATTTCCAAGTCAAAAAATCAGCAATTTCACTATAAAAACAAAAATAAAAGATCTAAGTTAAAAAAACTCGCCTATTTCACAATTTCACTATAAAAACCAAAATAAAAGTTCAATGTTAAAAAGCTCATCGATTTCACTCAAAAACTCATAAAAATGTTCAAAGTTGAAAAACTCTTCAATTTCACTATAAAACCATGAAAAAAGTTCCAAAAGAAAAAACTCACCAATTTCATCATAAAGACCATTTCAATAGTTTCAAGTTAAGAATATCACTAATTTGACTATAAAGACCATAACAAAAGTTGAAAGTGAAAAAACTCACCAATTTCACTATAAAGACCATTACTGAACATCCAAGTCAAAAAATCACCAATTTCACAACAAAGACCATTACGAGAGTTCAGATTTTAAAAACTCACCAATTTCACTATAAAGACCATTTACAAAAGTTTCAAGTTAAAAAGCTCACCAATTTCACTACAAAGACCATTACAAAAGTTCCAAGTCAAAAAACTCACCAATTTCATTATAAAAACCATAATAAAAGTTCCCAGTGAAAAAAAACTCACCAATTTCACTAAAAAGACCATAACAAAAGTTGAAAGTGAAAAAACTCACAAATTTCATCCTATAAACAATAACAACAGTTCAAAGTTTAAAAACTCATCAATTTCACTATAAAAACCATAAAAAAATTTCCAAGTCAAAAAATCAGCAATTTCACTATAAAAACAAAAATAAAAGATCTAAGTTAAAAAAACTCGCCTATTTCACAATTTCACTATAAAAACCAAAATAAAAGTTCAATGTTAAAAATCTCATCGATTTCACTCAAAAATTAATAAAAATGTTCAAAGTTGAAATACTCCCCAATTTCACAACAAAACCATGACTAAAGTTCCAAAAGAAAAAACTCACCAATTTCACTATAAAGACCATTTCAATAGTTTCAAGTTAAGAATATCACTAATTTGACTATAAAGACCATAACAAAAGTTGAAAGTGAAAAAACTCACCAATTTCACTATAAAGACCATTACAGAACATCCAAGTCAAAAAATCACCAATTTCACAACAAAGACCATTACGAGAGTTCAGATTTTAAAAACTCACCAATTTCACTATAAAGACCATTTACAAAAGTTTCAAGTTAAAAAGCTCACCAATTTCACTACAAAGACCATTATAAAAGTTCCAAGTCAAAAAACTCACCAATTTCATTACAAAAACTATAATAAAAGTTCCAAGTGAAAAAAAACTCACCAATTTCACTAAAAAGACCATAACAAAAGTTCAAAGTGAAAAAACTCACAAATTTCATCCTATAAACAATAACAACAGTTCAAAGTTTAAAAACTCATCAATTTCACTATAAAAACCATAAAAAAATTTCCAAGTCAAAAAATCAGCAATTTCACTATAAAAACAAAAATAAAAGATCTAAGTTTAAAAAACTCGCCTATTTCACAATTTCACTATAAAAACCAAAATAAAAGTTCAATGTTAAAAAGCTCATCGATTTCACTCAAAAACTCATAAAAATGTTCAAAGTTGAAAAACTCTTCAATTTCACTATAAAACCATGAAAAAAGTTCCAAAAGAAAAAACTCACCAATTTCATCATAAAGACCATTTCAATAGTTTCAAGTTAAGAATATCACTAATTTGACTATAAAGACCATAACAAAAGTTGAAAGTGAAAAAACTCACCAATTTCACTATAAAGACCATTACTGAACATCCAAGTCAAAAAATCACCAATTTCACAACAAAGACCAGTACGAGAGAGTTCAGATTTTAAAAACTCACCAATTTCACTATAAAGACCATTTACAAAAGTTTCAAGTTAAAAAGCTCACCAATTTCACTACAAAGACCATTACAAAAGTTCCAAGTCAAAAAACTCACCAATTTCATTATAAAAACCATAATAAAAGTTCCCTGTGAAAAAAAACTCACCAATTTCACTAAAAAGACCATAACAAAAGTTGAAAGTGAAAAAACTCACAAATTTCATCCTATAAACAATAACAACAGTTCAAAGTTTAAAAACTCATCAATTTCACTATAAAAACCATAAAAAAATTTCCAAGTCAAAAAATCAGCAATTTCACTATAAAAACAAAAATAAGAGATCTAAGTTAAAAAACTCGCCTATTTCACAATTTCACTATAAAAACCAAAATAAAAGTTCAATGTTAAAAAGCTCATCGATTTCACTCAAAAACTCGTAAAAATGTTCAAAGTTGAAAAACTCTTCAATTTCACTATAAAACCATGAAAAAAGTTCCAAAAGAAAAAACTCACCAATTTCATCATAAAGACCATTTCAATAGTTTCAAGTTAAGAATATCACTAATTTGACTATAAAGACCATAACAAAAGTTGAAAGTGAAATAACTCACCAATTTCACTATAAAGACCATTACAGAACATCCAAGTCAAAAAATCACCAATTTCACAACAAAGACCATTACGAGAGTTCAGATTTTAAAAACTCACCAATTTCACTATAAAGACCATTTACAAAAGTTTCAAGTTAAAAAGCTCACCAATATCACTACAAAGACCATTACAAAAGTTCCAAGTCAAAAAACTCACCAATTTCATTATAGAAACCATAATAAAAGTTCCCAGTGAAAAAAAACTCAACAATTTCACTAAAAAGACCATAACAAAATTTCAAAGTGAAAAAACTCACAAAGTTTATCCTATAAACAATAACAACAGTTCAAAGTTTAAAAACACATCAATTTCACTATAAAAACCATAAAAAAATTTCCAAGTCAAAAAATCAGCAATTTCACTATAAAAACAAAAATAAAAGATCTAAGGTAAAAAAAACTCGCCTATTTCACAATTTCACTATAAAAACCAAAATAAAAGTTCAATGTTAAAAAGCTCATCGATTTCACTCAAAAACTCGTAAAAATGTTCAAAGTTGAAAAACTCTTCAATTTCACTATAAAACCATGAAAAAAGTTCCAAAAGAAAAAACTCACCAATTTCACTATAAAGACCATTTCAATAGTTTCAAGTTAAGAATATCACTAATTTGACTATAAAGACCATAACAAAAGTTGAAAGTGAAAAAACTCACCAATTTCACTATAAAGACCATTACAGAACATCCAAGTCAAAAAATCACCAATTTCACAACAAAGACCATTACGAGAGTTCAGATTTTAAAAACTCACCAATTTCACTATAAAGACCATTTACAAAAGTTCCAAGTCAAAAAACTCACCAATTTCAATATAAAAACCATAATAAAGTTCAAAATTAAAAACATATCAATTTCACTCTAAAAAGGATAACAAAACCTAAAAACTAAAAAACTCCTCAATTTCACTATATGGACCAAAATAAAAGTTCCAAGTGAAAAAAAATTCACCAATTTCACTTAAAAGACCATAAAAAAGTTCAAAGTGAAAAAACTCACCAATTTCATTCTATAAACAATAACAAGAGTTCAAAGTTAAAAAACTCACAAATTTCAATATAAAAACCATAACAAATATTCCAAGTCAAAAAATCAACAATTTCTATATAAAAACAAAAATAAAAGATCTAAGTTAAACAACTCGCCTATTTCACAATTTCACTATAAAAACCAAAATAAAAGTTCAATGTTAAAAATCTCATCGATTTCACTCAAAAACTCATAAAAAAGTTCAAAGTTGAAAGACTCCCCAATTTCACAACAAAACCATGACTAAAGTTCAAAAATAAAAAACTCACCAACTTCACTATAAAGACCATTTCAATAGTTTCAAGTCAAAATTATCTCTAGTTTGACTATAAAGACCATAACAAAAGTTGAAAGTGAAAAAACTCACCAATTTCACTATAAAGGCCATTACAGAACATCCAAGTCAAAATATCACCAATTTCACAACAAAGACCATTACGAGAGTTCAGATTTTAAAAACTCACCAATTTCACTATAAAGACCATTTACAAAAGTTTCAAGTTAAAAAGCTCACCAATTTCACTACAAAGACCGTTACAAAAGTTCCAAGTCAAAAAACTCACCAACTTCATTATAAAAACCATAATAAAAGTTCCAAGTGAAAAAAAACTCACCAATTTCACTAAAAAGACCATAACAAAAGTTCAAAGTGAAAAAACTCACAAATTTCATCCTATAAACAATAACAACAGTTCAAAGTTTAAAAACTCATCAATTTCACTATAAAAACCATAAAAAAATTTGCAAGTCAAAAAATCAGCAATTTCACTATAAAAAAAAAATAAAAGATCTAAGTTAAAAAAAACTCGCCTATTTCACAATTTTGCTATAAAAACCAAAATAAAAATTCAATGTTAAAAAGCTCATCAATTTCACTCAAAAACTCATAAAAATGTTAAAAGTTGACAAACTCTTCAATTTCACTATAAAACCATGAAAAAAGTTCCAAAAGAAAAAACTCATCAATTTCATCATAAAGACCATTTCAATAGTTTCAAGTTAAGAATATCACTAATTTGACTATAAAGACCATAACAAAAGTTGAAAGTGAAAAAACTTACCAATTTCACTATAAAGACCATTACAGAACATCCAAGTCAAAAAATCACCAATTTCACAATAAAGACCATTACGAGAGTTCAGATTTTAAAAACTCACCAATTTCACTATAAAGACCATTTACAAAAGTTTCAAGTTAAAAAGCTCACCAATATCACTACAAAGACCATTACAAAAGTTCCAAGTCAAAAAACTCACCAATTTCATTATAGAAACCATAATAAAAGTTCCCACTGAAAAAAAACTCAACAATTTCACTAAAAAGACCATAACAAAATTTCAAAGTGAAAAAACTCACAAATTTTATCCTATAAACAATAACAACAGTTCAAAGTTTAAAAACACATCAATTTCACTATAAAAACCATAAAAAAATTTGCAAGTCAAAAAATCAGCAATTTCACTATAAAAACAAAAATAAAAGATCTAAGGTAAAAAAACTCGCCTATTTCACAATTTCACTATAAAAACCAAAATAAAAGTTCAATGTTAAAAAGCTCATCGATTTCACTCAAAAACTCGTAAAAATGTTCAAAGTTGAAAAACTCTTCAATTTCACTATAAAACCATGAAAAAAGTTCCAAAAGAAAAAACTCACCAATTTCACTATAAAGACCATTTCAATAGTTTCAAGTTAAGAATATCACTAATTTGACTATAAAGACCATAACAAAAGTTGAAAGTGAAAAAACTCACCAATTTCACTATAAAGACCATTACAGAACATCCAAGTCAAAAAATCACCAATTTCACAACAAAGACCATTACGAGAGTTCAGATTTTAAAAACTCACCAATTTCACTATAAAGACCATTTACAAAAGTTCCAAGTCAAAAAACTCACCAATTTCAATATAAAAACCATAATAAAAGTTCAAAATTAAAAACATATCAATTTCACTCTAAAAAGGATAACAAAACCTAAAAACTAAAAAACTCCTCAATTTCACTATATGGACCAAAATAAAAGTTCCAAGTGAAAAAAAATTCACCAATTTCACTTAAAAGACCATAAAAAAGTTCAAAGTGAAAAAACTCACCAATTTCATTCTATAAACAATAACAAGAGTTCAAAGTTAAAAAACTCACAAATTTCAATATAAAAACCATAACAAATATTCCAAGTCAAAAAATCAACAATTTCTATATAAAAACAAAAATAAAAGATCTAAGTTAAACAACTCGCCTATTTCACAATTTCACTATAAAAACCAAAATAAAAGTTCAATGTTAAAAATCTCATCGATTTCACTCAAAAACTCATAAAAAAGTTCAAAGTTGAAAGACTCCCCAATTTCACAACAAAACCATGACTAAAGTTCAAAAATAAAAAACTCACCAACTTCACTATAAAGACCATTTCAATAGTTTCAAGTCAAAATTATCTCTAGTTTGACTATAAAGACCATAACAAAAGTTGAAAGTGAAAAAACTCACCAATTTCACTATAAAGGCCATTACAGAACATCCAAGTCAAAATATCACCAATTTCACAACAAAGACCATTACGAGAGTTCAGATTTTAAAAACTCACCAATTTCACTATAAAGACCATTTACAAAAGTTTCAAGTTAAAAAGCTCACCAATTTCACTACAAAGACCGTTACAAAAGTTCCAAGTCAAAAAACTCACCAACTTCATTATAAAAACCATAATAAAAGTTCCAAGTGAAAAAAAACTCACCAATTTCACTAAAAAGACCATAACAAAAGTTCAAAGTGAAAAAACTCACAAATTTCATCCTATAAACAATAACAACAGTTCAAAGTTTAAAAACTCATCAATTTCACTATAAAAACCATAAAAAAATTTGCAAGTCAAAAAATCAGCAATTTCACTATAAAAAAAAAATAAAAGATCTAAGTTAAAAAAAACTCGCCTATTTCACAATTTTGCTATAAAAACCAAAATAAAAATTCAATGTTAAAAAGCTCATCAATTTCACTCAAAAACTCATAAAAATGTTAAAAGTTGACAAACTCTTCAATTTCACTATAAAACCATGAAAAAAGTTCCAAAAGAAAAAACTCATCAATTTCATCATAAAGACCATTTCAATAGTTTCAAGTTAAGAATATCACTAATTTGACTATAAAGACCATAACAAAAGTTGAAAGTGAAAAAACTTACCAATTTCACTATAAAGACCATTACAGAACATCCAAGTCAAAAAATCACCAATTTCACAATAAAGACCATTACGAGAGTTCAGATTTTAAAAACTCACCAATTTCACTATAAAGACCATTTACAAAAGTTTCAAGTTAAAAAGCTCACCAATATCACTACAAAGACCATTACAAAAGTTCCAAGTCAAAAAACTCACCAATTTCATTATAGAAACCATAATAAAAGTTCCCACTGAAAAAAAACTCAACAATTTCACTAAAAAGACCATAACAAAATTTCAAAGTGAAAAAACTCACAAATTTTATCCTATAAACAATAACAACAGTTCAAAGTTTAAAAACACATCAATTTCACTATAAAAACCATAAAAAAATTTGCAAGTCAAAAAATCAGCAATTTCACTATAAAAACAAAAATAAAAGATCTAAGGTAAAAAAACTCGCCTATTTCACAATTTCACTATAAAAACCAAAATAAAAGTTCAATGTTAAAAAGCTCATCGATTTCACTCAAAAACTCGTAAAAATGTTCAAAGTTGAAAAACTCTTCAATTTCACTATAAAACCATGAAAAAAGTTCCAAAAGAAAAAACTCACCAATTTCACTATAAAGACCATTTCAATAGTTTCAAGTTAAGAATATCACTAATTTGACTATAAAGACCATAACAAAAGTTGAAAGTGAAAAAACTCACCAATTTCACTATAAAGACCATTACAGAACATCCAAGTCAAAAAATCACCAATTTCACAACAAAGACCATTACGAGAGTTCAGATTTTAAAAACTCACCAATTTCACTATAAAGACCATTTACAAAAGTTCCAAGTCAAAAAACTCACCAATTTCAATATAAAAACCATAATAAAAGTTCAAAATTAAAAACATATCAATTTCACTCTAAAAAGGATAACAAAACCTAAAAACTAAAAAACTCCTCAATTTCACTATATGGACCAAAATAAAAGTTCCAAGTGAAAAAAAATTCACCAATTTCACTTAAAAGACCATAAAAAAGTTCAAAGTGAAAAAACTCACCAATTTCATTCTATAAACAATAACAAGAGTTCAAAGTTAAAAAACTCACAAATTTCAATATAAAAACCATAACAAATATTCCAAGTCAAAAAATCAACAATTTCTATATAAAAACAAAAATAAAAGATCTAAGTTAAACAACTCGCCTATTTCACAATTTCACTATAAAAACCAAAATAAAAGTTCAATGTTAAAAATCTCATCGATTTCACTCAAAAACTCATAAAAAAGTTCAAAGTTGAAAGACTCCCCAATTTCACAACAAAACCATGACTAAAGTTCAAAAATAAAAAACTCACCAACTTCACTATAAAGACCATTTCAATAGTTTCAAGTCAAAATTATCTCTAGTTTGACTATAAAGACCATAACAAAAGTTGAAAGTGAAAAAACTCACCAATTTCACTATAAAGGCCATTACAGAACATCCAAGTCAAAATATCACCAATTTCACAACAAAGACCATTACGAGAGTTCAGATTTTAAAAACTCACCAATTTCACTATAAAGACCATTTACAAAAGTTTCAAGTTAAAAAGCTCACCAATTTCACTACAAAGACCGTTACAAAAGTTCCAAGTCAAAAAACTCACCAACTTCATTATAAAAACCATAATAAAAGTTCCAAGTGAAAAAAAACTCACCAATTTCACTAAAAAGACCATAACAAAAGTTCAAAGTGAAAAAACTCACAAATTTCATCCTATAAACAATAACAACAGTTCAAAGTTTAAAAACTCATCAATTTCACTATAAAAACCATAAAAAAATTTGCAAGTCAAAAAATCAGCAATTTCACTATAAAAACAAAAATAAAAGATCTAAGTTAAAAAAAACTCGCCTATTTCACAATTTCGCTATAAAAACCAAAATAAAAGTTCAATGTTAAAAAGCTCATCGATTTCACTCAAAAACTCATAAAAATGTTAAAAGTTGACAAACTCTTCAATTTCACTATAAAACCATGAAAAAAGTTCCAAAAGAAAAAACTCACCAATTTCATCATAAAGACCATTTCAATAGTTTAAAGTTAAGAATATCACTAATTTGACTATAAAGACCATAACAAAAGTTGAAAGTGAAAAGATTACCAATTTCACTATAAAGACCATTACAGAACATCCAAGTCAAAAAATCACCAATTTCACAACAAAGACCATTACGAGAGTTCAGATTTTAAAAACTCACCAATTTCACTATAAAGACCATTTACAAAAGTTTCAAGTTAAAAAGCTCACCAATATCACTACAAAGACCATTACAAAAGTTCCAAGTCAAAAAACTCACCAATTTCATTATAGAAACCATAATAAAAGTTCCCAGTGAAAAAAAACTCAACAATTTCACTAAAAAGACCATAACAAAATTTCAAAGTGAAAAAACTCACAAATTTTATCCTATAAACAATAACAACAGTTCAAAGTTTAAAAACACATCAATTTCACTATAAAAACCATAAAAAAATTTCCAAGTCAAAAAATCAGCAATTTCACTATAAAAACAAAAATAAAAGATCTAAGGTAAAAAAACTCGCCTATTTCACAATTTCACTATAAAAACCAAAATAAAAGTTCAATGTTAAAAAGCTCATCGATTTCACTCAAAAACTCGTAAAAATGTTCAAAGTTGAAAAACTCTTCAATTTCACTATAAAACCATGAAAAAAGTTCCAAAAGAAAAAACTCACCAATTTCACTATAAAGACCATTTCAATAGTTTCAAGTTAAGAATATCACTAATTTGACTATAAAGACCATAACAAAAGTTGAAAGTGAAAAAACTCACCAATTTCACTATAAAGACCATTACAGAACATCCAAGTCAAAAAATCACCAATTTCACAACAAAGACCATTACGAGAGTTCAGATTTTAAAAACTCACCAATTTCACTATAAAGACCATTTACAAAAGTTCCAAGTCAAAAAACTCACCAATTTCAATATAAAAACCATACTAAAAGTTCAAAATTAAAAACATATCAATTTCACTCTAAAAAGGATAACAAAACCTAAAAACTAAAAAACTCCTCAATTTCACTATATGGACCAAAATAAAAGTTCCAAGTGAAAAAAAATTCACCAATTTCACTTAAAAGACCATAAAAAAGTTCAAAGTGAAAAAACTCACCAATTTCATTCTATAAACAATAACAAGAGTTCAAAGTTAAAAAACTCACAAATTTCAATATAAAAACCATAACAAATATTCCAAGTCAAAAAATCAACAATTTCTATATAAAAACAAAAATAAAAGATCTAAGTTAAACAACTCGCCTATTTCACAATTTCACTATAAAAACCAAAATAAAAGTTCAATGTTAAAAATCTCATCGATTTCACTCAAAAACTCATAAAAAAGTTCAAAGTTGAAAGACTCCCCTCCCCAATTTCACAACAAAACCATGACTAAAGTTCAAATATAAAAAACTCACCAACTTCACTATAAAGACCATTTCAATAGTTTCAAGTCAAAATTATCTCTAGTTTGACTATAAAGACCATAACAAAAGTTGAAAGTGAAAAAACTCACCAATTTCACTATAAAGGCCATTACAGAACATCCAAGTCAAAATATCACCAATTTCACAACAAAGACCATTACGAGAGTTCAGATTTTAAAAACTCACCAATTTCACTATAAAGACCATTTACAAAAGTTTCAAGTTAAAAAGCTCACCAATTTCACTACAAAGACCGTTACAAAAGTTCCAAGTCAAAAAACTCACCAAATTCATTATAAAAACCATAATAAAAGTTCCAAGTGAAAAAAAACTCACCAATTTCACTAAAAAGACCATAACAAAAGTTCAAAGTGAAAAAACTCACAAATTTCATCCTATAAACAATAACAACAGTTCAAAGTTTAAAAACTCATCAATTTCACTATAAAAACCATAAAAAAATTTGCAAGTCAAAAAATCAGCAATTTCACTATAAAAACAAAAATAAAAGATCTAAGTTAAAAAAAACTCGCCTATTTCACAATTTCGCTATAAAAACCAAAATAAAAGTTCAATGTTAAAAAGCTCATCAATTTCACTCAAAAACTCATAAAAATGTTAAAAGTTGACAAACTCTTCAATTTCACTATAAAACCATGAAAAAAGTTCCAAAAGAAAAAACTCATCAATTTCATCATAAAGACCATTTCAATAGTTTCAAGTTAAGAATATCACTAATTTGACTATAAAGACCATAACAAAAGTTGAAAGTGAAAAAACTTACCAATTTCACTATAAAGACCATTACAGAACATCCAAGTCAAAAAATCACCAATTTCACAACAAAGACCATTACGAGAGTTCAGATTTTAAAAACTCACCAATTTCACTATAAAGACCATTTACAAAAGTTTCAAGTTAAAAAGCTCACCAATATCACTACAAAGACCATTACAAAAGTTCCAAGTCAAAAAACTCACCAATTTCATTATAGAAACCATAATAAAAGTTCCCACTGAAAAAAAACTCAACAATTTCACTAAAAAGACCATAACAAAATTTCAAAGTGAAAAAACTCACAAATTTTATCCTATAAACAATAACAACAGTTCAAAGTTTAAAAACACATCAATTTCACTATAAAAACCATAAAAAAATTTGCAAGTCAAAAAATCAGCAATTTCACTATAAAAACAAAAATAAAAGATCTAAGGTAAAAAAACTCGCCTATTTCACAATTTCACTATAAAAACCAAAATAAAAGTTCAATGTTAAAAAGCTCATCGATTTCACTCAAAAACTCGTAAAAATGTTCAAAGTTGAAAAACTCTTCAATTTCACTATAAAACCATGAAAAAAGTTCCAAAAGAAAAAACTCACCAATTTCACTATAAAGACCATTTCAATAGTTTCAAGTTAAGAATATCACTAATTTGACTATAAAGACCATAACAAAAGTTGAAAGTGAAAAAACTCACCAATTTCACTATAAAGACCATTACAGAACATCCAAGTCAAAAAATCACCAATTTCACAACAAAGACCATTACGAGAGTTCAGATTTTAAAAACTCACCAATTTCACTATAAAGACCATTTACAAAAGTTCCAAGTCAAAAAACTCACCAATTTCAATATAAAAACCATAATAAAAGTTCAAAATTAAAAACATATCAATTTCACTCTAAAAAGGATAACAAAACCTAAAAACTAAAAAACTCCTCAATTTCACTATATGGACCAAAATAAAAGTTCCAAGTGAAAAAAATTCACCAATTTCACTTAAAAGACCATAAAAAAGTTCAAAGTGAAAAAACTCACCAATTTCATTCTATAAACAATAACAAGAGTTCAAAGTTAAAAAACTCACAAATTTCAATATAAAAACCATAACAAATATTCCAAGTCAAAAAATCAACAATTTCTATATAAAAACAAAAATAAAAGATCTAAGTTAAACAACTCGCCTATTTCATAATTTCACTATAAAAACCAAAATAAAAGTTCAATGTTAAAAATCTCATCGATTTCACTCAAAAACTCATAAAAAAGTTCAAAGTTGAAAGACTCCCCAATTTCACAACAAAACCATGACTAAAGTTCAAAAATAAAAAACTCACCAACTTCACTATAAAGACCATTTCAATAGTTTCAAGTCAAAATTATCTCTAGTTTGACTATAAAGACCATAACAAAAGTTGAAAGTGAAAAAACTCACCAATTTCACTATAAAGGCCATTACAGAACATCCAAGTCAAAATATCACCAATTTCACAACAAAGACCATTACGAGAGTTCAGATTTTAAAAACTCACCAATTTCACTATAAAGACCATTTACAAAAGTTTCAAGTTAAAAAGCTCACCAATTTCACTACAAAGACCGTTACAAAAGTTCCAAGTCAAAAAACTCACCAACTTCATTATAAAAACCATAATAAAAGTTCCAAGTGAAAAAAAACTCACCAATTTCACTAAAAAGACCATAACAAAAGTTCAAAGTGAAAAAACTCACAAATTTCATCCTATAAACAATAACAACAGTTCAAAGTTTAAAAACTCATCAATTTCACTATAAAAACCATAAAAAAATTTGCAAGTCAAAAAATCAGCAATTTCACTATAAAAACAAAAATAAAAGATCTAAGTTAAAAAAAACTCGCCTATTTCACAATTTCACTATAAAAACCAAAATAAAAGTTCAATGTTAAAAAGCTCATCGATTTCACTCAAAAACTCATAAAAATGTTAAAAGTTGACAAACTCTTCAATTTCACTATAAAACCATGAAAAAAGTTCCAAAAGAAAAAACTCACCAATTTCATCATAAAGACCATTTCAATAGTTTCAAGTTAAGAATATCACTAATTTGACTATAAAGACCATAACAAAAGTTGAAAGTTAAAAAATTACCAATTTCACTATAAAGACCATTACAGAACATCCAAGTCAAAAAATCACCAATTTCACAACAAAGACCATTACGAGAGTTCAGATTTTAAAAACTCACCAATTTCACTATAAAGACCATTTACAAAAGTTTCAAGTTAAAAAGCTCACCAATATCACTACAAAGACCATTACAAAAGTTCCAAGTCAAAAAACTCACCAATTTCATTATAGAAACCATAATAAAAGTTCCCAGTGAAAAAAAACTCAACAATTTCACTAAAAAGACCATAACAAAATTTCAAAGTGAAAAAACTCACAAATTTTATCCTATAAACAATAACAACAGTTCAAAGTTTAAAAACACATCAATTTCACTATAAAAACCATAAAAAAATTTCCAAGTCAAAAAATCAGCAATTTCACTATAAAAACAAAAATAAAAGATCTAAGGTAAAAAAACTCGCCTATTTCACAATTTCACTATAAAAACCAAAATAAAAGTTCAATGTTAAAAAGCTCATCGATTTCACTCAAAAACTCGTAAAAATGTTCAAAGTTGAAAAACTCTTCAATTTCACTATAAAACCATGAAAAAAGTTCCAAAAGAAAAAACTCACCAATTTCACTATAAAGACCATTTCAATAGTTTCAAGTTAAGAATATCACTAATTTGACTATAAAGACCATAACAAAAGTTGAAAGTGAAAAAACTCACCAATTTCACTATAAAGACCATTACAGAACATCCAAGTCAAAAAATCACCAATTTCACAACAAAGACCATTACGAGAGTTCAGATTTTAAAAACTCACCAATTTCACTATAAAGACCATTTACAATAGTTCCAAGTCAAAAAACTCACCAATTTCAATATAAAAACCATAATAAAAGTTCAAAATTAAAAACATATCAATTTCACTCTAAAAAGGATAACAAAACCTAAAAACTAAAAAACTCCTCAATTTCACTATATGGACCAAAATAAAAGTTCCAAGTGAAAAAAAATTCACCAATTTCACTTAAAAGACCATAAAAAAGTTCAAAGTGAAAAAACTCACCAATTTCATTCTATAAACAATAACAAGAGTTCAAAGTTAAAAAATTCACAAATTTCAATATAAAAACCATAACAAATATTCCAAGTCAAAAAATCAACAATTTCTATATAAAAACAAAAATAAAAGATCTAAGTTAAACAACTCGCCTATTTCACAATTTCACTATAAAAACCAAAATAAAAGTTCAATGTTAAAAATCTCATCGATTTCACTCAAAAACTCATAAAAAAGTTCAAAGTTGAAAGACTCCCCAATTTCACAACAAAACCATGACTAAAGTTCAAAAATAAAAAACTCACCAACTTCACTATAAAGACCATTTCAATAGTTTCAAGTCAAAATTATCTCTAGTTTGACTATAAAGACCATAACAAAAGTTGAAAGTGAAAAAACTCACCAATTTCACTATAAAGGCCATTACAGAACATCCAAGTCAAAATATCACCAATTTCACAACAAAGACCATTACGAGAGTTCAGATTTTAAAAACTCACCAATTTCACTATAAAGACCATTTACAAAAGTTTCAAGTTAAAAAGCTCACCAATTTCACTACAAAGACCGTTACAAAAGTTCCAAGTCAAAAAACTCACCAACTTCATTATAAAAACCATAATAAAAGTTCCAAGTGAAAAAAAACTCACCAATTTCACTAAAAAGACCATAACAAAAGTTCAAAGTGAAAAAACTCACAAATTTCATCCTATAAACAATAACAACAGTTCAAAGTTTAAAAACTCATCAATTTCACTATAAAAACCATAAAAAAATTTGCAAGTCAAAAAATCAGCAATTTCACTATAAAAACAAAAATAAAAGATCTAAGTTAAAAAAAACTCACCTATTTCACAATTTCACTATAAAAACCAAAATAAAAGTTCAATGTTAAAAAGCTCATCGATTTCACTCAAAAACTCATAAAAATGTTAAAAGTTGACAAACTCTTCAATTTCACTATAAAACCATGAAAAAAGTTCCAAAAGAAAAAACTCACCAATTTCATCATAAAGACCATTTCAATAGTTTCAAGTTAAGAATATCACTAATTTGACTATAAAGACCATAACAAAAGTTGAAAGTGAAAAAACTTACCAATTTCACTATAAAGACCATTACAGAACATCCAAGTCAAAAAATCACCAATTTCACAACAAAGACCATTACGAGAGTTCAGATTTTAAAAACTCACCAATTTCACTATAAAGACCATTTACAAAAGTTTCAAGTTAAAAAGCTCACCAATATCACTACAAAGACCATTACAAAAGTTCCAAGTCAAAAAACTCACCAATTTCATTATAGAAACCATAATAAAAGTTCCCAGTGAAAAAAAACTCAACAATTTCACTAAAAAGACCATAACAAAATTTCAAAGTGAAAAAACTCACAAATTTTATCCTATAAACAATAACAACAGTTCAAAGTTTAAAAACACATCAATTTCACTATAAAAACCATAAAAAAATTTCCAAGTCAAAAAATCAGCAATTTCACTATAAAAACAAAAATAAAAGATCTAAGGTAAAAAAACTCGCCTATTTCACAATTTCACTATAAAAACCAAAATAAAAGTTCAATGTTAAAAAGCTCATCGATTTCACTCAAAAACTCGTAAAAATGTTCAAAGTTGAAAAACTCTTCAATTTCACTATAAAACCATGAAAAAAGTTCCAAAAGAAAAAGCTCACCAATATCACTACAAAGACCATTACAAAAGTTCCAAGTCAAAAAACTCACCAATTTCATTATAGAAACCATAATAAAAGTTCCCAGTGAAAAAAAACTCAACAATTTCACTAAAAAGACCATAACAAAATTTCAAAGTGAAAAAACTCACAAATTTTATCCTATAAACAATAACAACAGTTCAAAGTTTAAAAACACATCAATTTCACTATAAAAACCATAAAAAAATTTCCAAGTCAAAAAATCAGCAATTTCACTATAAAAACAAAAATAAAAGATCTAAGGTAAAAAAACTCGCCTATTTCACAATTTCACTGTAAAAACCAAAATAAAATTTCAATGTTAAAAAGCTCATCGATTTCACTCAAAAACTCGTAAAAATGTTCAAAGTTGAAAAACTCTTCAATTTCACTATAAAACCATGAAAAAAGTTCCAAAAGAAAAAACTCACCAATTTCACTATAAAGACCATTTCAATAGTTTCAAGTTAAGAATATCACTAATTTGACTATAAAGACCATAACAAAAGTTGAAAGTGAAAAAACTCACCAATTTCACTATAAAGACCATTACAGAACATCCAAGTCAAAAAATCACCAATTTCACAACAAAGACCATTACGAGAGTTCAGATTTTAAAAACTCACCAATTTCACTATAAAGACCATTTACAAAAGTTCCAAGTCAAAAAACTCACCAATTTCAATATAAAAACCATAATAAAAGTTCAAAATTAAAAACATATCAATTTCACTCTAAAAAGGATAACAAAACCTAAAAACTAAAAAACTCCTCAATTTCACTATATGGACCAAAATAAAAGTTCCAAGTGAAAAAAAATTCACCAATTTCACTTAAAAGACCATAAAAAAGTTCAAAGTGAAAAAACTCACCAATTTCATTCTATAAACAATAACAAGAGTTCAAAGTTAAAAAACTCACAAATTTTAATATAAAAACCATAACAAATATTCCAAGTCAAAAAATCAACAATTTCTATATAAAAACAAAAATAAAAGATCTAAGTTAAACAACTCGCCTATTTCACAATTTCACTATAAAAACCAAAATAAAAGTTCAATGTTAAAAATCTCATCGATTTCACTCAAAAACTCATAAAAAAGTTCAAAGTTGAAAGACTCCCCAATTTCACAACAAAACCATGACTAAAGTTCAAATATAAAAAACTCACCAACTTCACTATAAAGACCATTTCAATAGTTTCAAGTCAAAATTATCTCTAGTTTGACTATAAAGACCATAACAAAAGTTGAAAGTGAAAAAACTCACCAATTTCACTATAAAGGCCATTACAGAACATCCAAGTCAAAATATCACCAATTTCACAACAAAGACCATTACGAGAGTTCAGATTTTAAAAACTCACCAATTTCACTATAAAGACCATTTACAAAAGTTTCAAGTTAAAAAGCTCACCAATTTCACTACAAAGACCGTTACAAAAGTTCCAAGTCAAAAAACTCACCAACTTCATTATAAAAACCATAATAAAAGTTCCAAGTGAAAAAAAACTCACCAATTTCACTAAAAAGACCATAACAAAAGTTCAAAGTGAAAAAACTCACAAATTTCATCCTATAAACAATAACAACAGTTCAAAGTTTAAAAACTCATCAATTTCACTATAAAAACCATAAAAAAATTTGCAAGTCAAAAAATCAGCAATTTCACTATAAAAACAAAAATAAAAGATCTAAGTTAAAAAAAACTCGCCTATTTCACAATTTCACTATAAAAACCAAAATAAAAGTTCAATGTTAAAAAGCTCATCGATTTCACTCAAAAACTCATAAAAATGTTAAAAGTTGACAAACTCTTCAATTTCACTATAAAACCATGAAAAAAGTTCCAAAAGAAAAAACTCACCAATTTCATCATAAAGACCATTTCAATAGTTTCAAGTTAAGAATATCACTAATTTGACTATAAAGACCATAACAAAAGTTGAAAGTGAAAAAACTTACCAATTTCACTATAAAGACCATTACAGAACATCCAAGTCAAAAAATCACCAATTTCACAACAAAGACCATTACGAGAGTTCAGATTTTAAAAACTCACCAATTTCACTATAAAGACCATTTACAAAAGTTTCAAGTTAAAAAGCTCACCAATATCACTACAAAGACCATTACAAAAGTTCCAAGTCAAAAAACTCACCAATTTCATTATAGAAACCATAATAAAAGTTCCCAGTGAAAAAAAACTCAACAATTTCACTAAAAAGACCATAACAAAATTTCAAAGTGAAAAAACTCACAAATTTTATCCTATAAACAATAACAACAGTTCAAAGTTTAAAAACACATCAATTTCACTATAAAAACCATAAAAAAATTTCCAAGTCAAAAAATCAGCAATTTCACTATAAAAACAAAAATAAAAGATCTAAGGTAAAAAAACTCGCCTATTTCACAATTTCACTATAAAAACCAAAATAAAAGTTCAATGTTAAAAAGCTCATTGATTTCACTCAAAAACTCGTAAAAATGTTCAAAGTTGAAAAACTCTTCAATTTCACTATAAAACCATGAAAAAAGTTCCAAAAGAAAAAACTCACCAATTTCACTATAAAGACCATTTCAATAGTTTCAAGTTAAGAATATCACTAATTTGACTATAAAGACCATAACAAAAGTTGAAAGTGAAAAAACTCACCAATTTCACTATAAAGACCATTACAGAACATCCAAGTCAAAAAATCACCAATTTCACAACAAAGACCATTACGAGAGTTCAGATTTTAAAAACTCACCAATTTCACTATAAAGACCATTTACAAAAGTTCCAAGTCAAAAAACTCACCAATTTCAATATAAAAACCATAATAAAAGTTCAAAATTAAAAACATATCAATTTCACTCTAAAAAGGATAACAAAACCTAAAAACTAAAAAACTCCTCAATTTCACTATATGGACCAAAATAAAAGTTCCAAGTGAAAAAAAATTCACCAATTTCACTTAAAAGACCATAAAAAAGTTCAAAGTGAAAAAACTCACCAATTTCATTCTATAAACAATAACAAGAGTTCAAAGTTAAAAAACTCACAAATTTCAATATAAAAACCATAACAAATATTCCAAGTCAAAAAATCAACAATTTCTATATAAAAACAAAAATAAAAGATCTAAGTTAAACAACTCGCCTATTTCACAATTTCACTATAAAAACCAAAATAAAAGTTCAATGTTAAAAATCTCATCGATTTCACTCAAAAACTCATAAAAAAGTTCAAAGTTGAAAGACTCCCCAATTTCACAACAAAACCATGACTAAAGTTCAAAAATAAAAAACTCACCAACTTCACTATAAAGACCATTTCAATAGTTTCAAGTCAAAATTATCTCTAGTTTGACTATAAAGACCATAACAAAAGTTGAAAGTGAAAAAACTCACCAATTTCACTATAAAGGCCATTACAGAACATCCAAGTCAAAATATCACCAATTTCACAACAAAGACCATTACGAGAGTTCAGATTTTAAAAACTCACCAATTTCACTATAAAGACCATTTACAAAAGTTTCAAGTTAAAAAGCTCACCAATTTCACTACAAAGACCGTTACAAAAGTTCCAAGTCAAAAAACTCACCAACTTCATTATAAAAACCATAATAAAAGTTCCAAGTGAAAAAAAACTCACCAATTTCACTAAAAAGACCATAACAAAAGTTCAAAGTGAAAAAACTCACAAATTTCATCCTATAAACAATAACAACAGTTCAAAGTTTAAAAACTCATCAATTTCACTATAAAAACCATAAAAAAATTTGCAAGTCAAAAAATCAGCAATTTCACTATAAAAACAAAAATAAAAGATCTAAGTTAAAAAAAACTCGCCTATTTCACAATTTCGCTATAAAAACCAAAATAAAAGTTCAATGTTAAAAAGCTCATCAATTTCACTCAAAAACTCATAAAAATGTTAAAAGTTGACAAACTCTTCAATTTCACTATAAAACCATGAAAAAAGTTCCAAAAGAAAAAACTCATCAATTTCATCATAAAGACCATTTCAATTTTCAAGTTAAGAATATCACTAATTTGACTATAAAGACCATAACAAAAGTTGAAAGTGAAAAAACTTACCAATTTCACTATAAAGACCATTACAGAACATCCAAGTCAAAAAATCACCAATTTCACAACAAAGACCATTACGAGAGTTCAGATTTTAAAAACTCACCAATTTCACTATAAAGACCATTTACAAAAGTTTCAAGTTAAAAAGCTCACCAATATCACTACAAAGACCATTACAAAAGTTCCAAGTCAAAAAACTCACCAATTTCATTATAGAAACCATAATAAAAGTTCCCAGTGAAAAAAAACTCAACAATTTCACTAAAAAGACCATAACAAAATTTCAAAGTGAAAAAACTCACAAATTTTATCCTATAAACAATAACAACAGTTCAAAGTTTAAAAACACATCAATTTCACTATAAAAACCATAAAAAAATTTCCAAGTCAAAAAATCAGCAATTTCACTATAAAAACAAAAATAAAAGATCTAAGGTAAAAAAACTCGCCTATTTCACAATTTCACTATAAAAACCAAAATAAAAGTTCAATGTTAAAAAGCTCATCGATTTCACTCAAAAACTCGTAAAAATGTTCAAAGTTGAAAAACTCTTCAATTTCACTATAAAACCATGAAAAAAGTTCCAAAAGAAAAAGCTCACCAATATCACTACAAAGACCATTACAAAAGTTCCAAGTCAAAAAACTCACCAATTTCATTATAGAAACCATAATAAAAGTTCCCAGTGAAAAAAAACTCAACAATTTCACTAAAAAGACCATAACAAAATTTCAAAGTGAAAAAACTCACAAATTTTATCCTATAAACAATAACAACAGTTCAAAGTTTAAAAACACATCAATTTCACTATAAAAACCATAAAAAAATTTCCAAGTCAAAAAATCAGCAATTTCACTATAAAAACAAAAATAAAAGATCTAAGGTAAAAAAACTCGCCTATTTCACAATTTCACTGTAAAAACCAAAATAAAATTTCAATGTTAAAAAGCTCATCGATTTCACTCAAAAACTCGTAAAAATGTTCAAAGTTGAAAAACTCTTCAATTTCACTATAAAACCATGAAAAAAGTTCCAAAAGAAAAAACTCACCAATTTCACTATAAAGACCATTTCAATAGTTTCAAGTTAAGAATATCACTAATTTGACTATAAAGACCATAACAAAAGTTGAAAGTGAAAAAACTCACCAATTTCACTATAAAGACCATTACAGAACATCCAAGTCAAAAAATCACCAATTTCACAACAAAGACCATTACGAGAGTTCAGATTTTAAAAACTCACCAATTTCACTATAAAGACCATTTACAAAAGTTCCAAGTCAAAAAACTCACCAATTTCAATATAAAAACCATAATAAAAGTTCAAAATTAAAAACATATCAATTTCACTCTAAAAAGGATAACAAAACCTAAAAACTAAAAAACTCCTCAATTTCACTATATGGACCAAAATAAAAGTTCCAAGTGAAAAAAAATTCACCAATTTCACTTAAAAGACCATAAAAAAGTTCAAAGTGAAAAAACTCACCAATTTCATTCTATAAACAATAACAAGAGTTCAAAGTTAAAAAACTCACAAATTTTAATATAAAAACCATAACAAATATTCCAAGTCAAAAAATCAACAATTTCTATATAAAAACAAAAATAAAAGATCTAAGTTAAACAACTCGCCTATTTCACAATTTCACTATAAAAACCAAAATAAAAGTTCAATGTTAAAAATCTCATCGATTTCACTCAAAAACTCATAAAAAAGTTCAAAGTTGAAAGACTCCCCAATTTCACAACAAAACCATGACTAAAGTTCAAATATAAAAAACTCACCAACTTCACTATAAAGACCATTTCAATAGTTTCAAGTCAAAATTATCTCTAGTTTGACTATAAAGACCATAACAAAAGTTGAAAGTGAAAAAACTCACCAATTTCACTATAAAGGCCATTACAGAACATCCAAGTCAAAATATCACCAATTTCACAACAAAGACCATTACGAGAGTTCAGATTTTAAAAACTCACCAATTTCACTATAAAGACCATTTACAAAAGTTTCAAGTTAAAAAGCTCACCAATTTCACTACAAAGACCGTTACAAAAGTTCCAAGTCAAAAAACTCACCAACTTCATTATAAAAACCATAATAAAAGTTCCAAGTGAAAAAAAACTCACCAATTTCACTAAAAAGACCATAACAAAAGTTCAAAGTGAAAAAACTCACAAATTTCATCCTATAAACAATAACAACAGTTCAAAGTTTAAAAACTCATCAATTTCACTATAAAAACCATAAAAAAATTTGCAAGTCAAAAAATCAGCAATTTCACTATAAAAACAAAAATAAAAGATCTAAGTTAAAAAAAACTCGCCTATTTCACAATTTCACTATAAAAACCAAAATAAAAGTTCAATGTTAAAAAGCTCATCGATTTCACTCAAAAACTCATAAAAATGTTAAAAGTTGACAAACTCTTCAATTTCACTATAAAACCATGAAAAAAGTTCCAAAAGAAAAAACTCACCAATTTCATCATAAAGACCATTTCAATAGTTTCAAGTTAAGAATATCACTAATTTGACTATAAAGACCATAACAAAAGTTGAAAGTGAAAAAACTTACCAATTTCACTATAAAGACCATTACAGAACATCCAAGTCAAAAAATCACCAATTTCACAACAAAGACCATTACGAGAGTTCAGATTTTAAAAACTCACCAATTTCACTATAAAGACCATTTACAAAAGTTTCAAGTTAAAAAGCTCACCAATATCACTACAAAGACCATTACAAAAGTTCCAAGTCAAAAAACTCACCAATTTCATTATAGAAACCATAATAAAAGTTCCCAGTGAAAAAAAACTCAACAATTTCACTAAAAAGACCATAACAAAATTTCAAAGTGAAAAAACTCACAAATTTTATCCTATAAACAATAACAACAGTTCAAAGTTTAAAAACACATCAATTTCACTATAAAAACCATAAAAAAATTTCCAAGTCAAAAAATCAGCAATTTCACTATAAAAACAAAAATAAAAGATCTAAGGTAAAAAAACTCGCCTATTTCACAATTTCACTATAAAAACCAAAATAAAAGTTCAATGTTAAAAAGCTCATTGATTTCACTCAAAAACTCGTAAAAATGTTCAAAGTTGAAAAACTCTTCAATTTCACTATAAAACCATGAAAAAAGTTCCAAAAGAAAAAACTCACCAATTTCACTATAAAGACCATTTCAATAGTTTCAAGTTAAGAATATCACTAATTTGACTATAAAGACCATAACAAAAGTTGAAAGTGAAAAAACTCACCAATTTCACTATAAAGACCATTACAGAACATCCAAGTCAAAAAATCACCAATTTCACAACAAAGACCATTACGAGAGTTCAGATTTTAAAAACTCACCAATTTCACTATAAAGACCATTTACAAAAGTTCCAAGTCAAAAAACTCACCAATTTCAATATAAAAACCATAATAAAAGTTCAAAATTAAAAACATATCAATTTCACTCTAAAAAGGATAACAAAACCTAAAAACTAAAAAACTCCTCAATTTCACTATATGGACCAAAATAAAAGTTCCAAGTGAAAAAAAATTCACCAATTTCACTTAAAAGACCATAAAAAAGTTCAAAGTGAAAAAACTCACCAATTTCATTCTATAAACAATAACAAGAGTTCAAAGTTAAAAAACTCACAAATTTCAATATAAAAACCATAACAAATATTCCAAGTCAAAAAATCAACAATTTCTATATAAAAACAAAAATAAAAGATCTAAGTTAAACAACTCGCCTATTTCACAATTTCACTATAAAAACCAAAATAAAAGTTCAATGTTAAAAATCTCATCGATTTCACTCAAAAACTCATAAAAAAGTTCAAAGTTGAAAGACTCCCCAATTTCACAACAAAACCATGACTAAAGTCCAAAAATAAAAAACTCACCAACTTCACTATAAAGACCATTTCAATAGTTTCAAGTCAAAATTATCTCTAGTTTGACTATAAAGACCATAATAAAAGTTGAAAGTGAAAAAACTCACCAATTTCACTATAAAGGCCATTACAGAACATCCAAGTCAAAATATCACCAATTTCACAACAAAGACCATTACGAGAGTTCAGATTTTAAAAACTCACACATTTCACTATAAAGACCATTTACAAAAGTTTCAAGTTAAAAAGCTCACCAATTTCACTACAAAGACCGTTACAAAAGTTCCAAGTCAAAAAACTCACCAACTTCATTATAAAAACCATAATAAAAGTTCCAATTGAAAAAAAACTCACCAATTTCACTAAAAAGACCATAACAAAAGTTCAAAGTGAAAAAACTCACAAATTTCATCCTATAAACAATAACAACAGTTCAAAGTTTAAAAACTCATCAATTTCACTATAAAAACCATAAAAAAATTTGCAAGTCAAAAAATCAGCAATTTCACTATAAAAACAAAAATAAAAGATCTAAGTTAAAAAAAACTCGCCTATTTCACAATTTCACTATAAAAACCAAAATAAAAGTTCAATGTTAAAAAGCTCATCGATTTCACTCAAAAACTCATAAAAATGTTAAAAGTTGACAAACTCTTCAATTTCACTATAAAACCATGAAAAAAGTTCCAAAAGAAAAAACTCACCAATTTCATCATAAAGACCATTTCAATAGTTTCAAGTTAAGAATATCACTAATTTGACTATAAAGACCATAACAAAAGTTGAAAGTGAAAAAACTTACCAATTTCACTATAAAGACCATTACAGAACATCCAAGTCAAAAAATCACCAATTTCACAACAAAGACCATTACGAGAGTTCAGATTTTAAAAACTCACCAATTTCACTATAAAGACCATTTACAAAAGTTTCAAGTTAAAAAGCTCACCAATATCACTACAAAGACCATTACAAAAGTTCCAAGTCAAAAAACTCACCAATTTCATTATAGAAACCATAATAAAAGTTCCCAGTGAAAAAAAACTCAACAATTTCACTAAAAAGACCATAACAAAATTTCAAAGTGAAAAAACTCACAAATTTTATCCTATAAACAATAACAACAGTTCAAAGTTTAAAAACACATCAATTTCACTATAAAAACCATAAAAAAATTTCCAAGTCAAAAAATCAGCAATTTCACTATAAAAACAAAAATAAAAGATCTAAGGTAAAAAAACTCGCCTATTTCACAATTTCACTGTAAAAACCAAAATAAAATTTCAATGTTAAAAAGCTCATCGATTTCACTCAAAAACTCGTAAAAATGTTCAAAGTTGAAAAACTCTTCAATTTCACTATAAAACCATGAAAAAAGTTCCAAAAGAAAAAACTCACCAATTTCACTATAAAGACCATTTCAATAGTTTCAAGTTAAGAATATCACTAATTTGACTATAAAGACCATAACAAAAGTTGAAAGTGAAAAAACTCACCAATTTCACTATAAAGACCATTACAGAACATCCAAGTCAAAAAATCACCAATTTCACAACAAAGACCATTACGAGAGTTCAGATTTTAAAAACTCACCAATTTCACTATAAAGACCATTTACAAAAGTTCCAAGTCAAAAAACTCACCAATTTCAATATAAAAACCATAATAAAAGTTCAAAATTAAAAACATATCAATTTCACTCTAAAAAGGATAACAAAACCTAAAAACTAAAAAACTCCTCAATTTCACTATATGGACCAAAATAAAAGTTCCAAGTGAAAAAAAATTCACCAATTTCACTTAAAAGACCATAAAAAAGTTCAAAGTGAAAAAACTCACCAATTTCATTCTATAAACAATAACAAGAGTTCAAAGTTAAAAAACTCACAAATTTTAATATAAAAACCATAACAAATATTCCAAGTCAAAAAATCAACAATTTCTATATAAAAACAAAAATAAAAGATCTAAGTTAAACAACTCGCCTATTTCACAATTTCACTATAAAAACCAAAATAAAAGTTCAATGTTAAAAATCTCATCGATTTCACTCAAAAACTCATAAAAAAGTTCAAAGTTGAAAGACTCCCCAATTTCACAACAAAACCATGACTAAAGTTCAAATATAAAAAACTCACCAACTTCACTATAAAGACCATTTCAATAGTTTCAAGTCAAAATTATCTCTAGTTTGACTATAAAGACCATAACAAAAGTTGAAAGTGAAAAAACTCACCAATTTCACTATAAAGGCCATTACAGAACATCCAAGTCAAAATATCACCAATTTCACAACAAAGACCATTACGAGAGTTCAGATTTTAAAAACTCACCAATTTCACTATAAAGACCATTTACAAAAGTTTCAAGTTAAAAAGCTCACCAATTTCACTACAAAGACCGTTACAAAAGTTCCAAGTCAAAAAACTCACCAACTTCATTATAAAAACCATAATAAAAGTTCCAAGTGAAAAAAAACTCACCAATTTCACTAAAAAGACCATAACAAAAGTTCAAAGTGAAAAAACTCACAAATTTCATCCTATAAACAATAACAACAGTTCAAAGTTTAAAAACTCATCAATTTCACTATAAAAACCATAAAAAAATTTGCAAGTCAAAAAATCAGCAATTTCACTATAAAAACAAAAATAAAAGATCTAAGTTAAAAAAAACTCGCCTATTTCACAATTTCACTATAAAAACCAAAATAAAAGTTCAATGTTAAAAAGCTCATCGATTTCACTCAAAAACTCATAAAAATGTTAAAAGTTGACAAACTCTTCAATTTCACTATAAAACCATGAAAAAAGTTCCAAAAGAAAAAACTCACCAATTTCATCATAAAGACCATTTCAATAGTTTCAAGTTAAGAATATCACTAATTTGACTATAAAGACCATAACAAAAGTTGAAAGTGAAAAAACTTACCAATTTCACTATAAAGACCATTACAGAACATCCAAGTCAAAAAATCACCAATTTCACAACAAAGACCATTACGAGAGTTCAGATTTTAAAAACTCACCAATTTCACTATAAAGACCATTTACAAAAGTTTCAAGTTAAAAAGCTCACCAATATCACTACAAAGACCATTACAAAAGTTCCAAGTCAAAAAACTCACCAATTTCATTATAGAAACCATAATAAAAGTTCCCACTGAAAAAAAAACTCAACAATTTCACTAAAAAGACCATAACAAAATTTCAAAGTGAAAAAACTCACAAATTTTATCCTATAAACAATAACAACAGTTCAAAGTTTAAAAACACATCAATTTCACTATAAAAACCATAAAAAAATTTGCAAGTCAAAAAATCAGCAATTTCACTATAAAAACAAAAATAAAAGATCTAAGGTAAAAAAACTCGCCTATTTCACAATTTCACTATAAAAACCAAAATAAAAGTTCAATGTTAAAAAGCTCATCGATTTCACTCAAAAACTCGTAAAAATGTTCAAAGTTGAAAAACTCTTCAATTTCACTATAAAACCATGAAAAAAGTTCCAAAAGAAAAAACTCACCAATTTCACTATAAAGACCATTTCAATAGTTTCAAGTTAAGAATATCACTAATTTGACTATAAAGACCATAACAAAAGTTGAAAGTGAAAAAACTCACCAATTTCACTATAAAGACCATTACAGAACATCCAAGTCAAAAAATCACCAATTTCACAACAAAGACCATTACGAGAGTTCAGATTTTAAAAACTCACCAATTTCACTATAAAGACCATTTACAAAAGTTCCAAGTCAAAAAACTCACCAATTTCAATATAAAAACCATAATAAAAGTTCAAAATTAAAAACATATCAATTTCACTCTAAAAAGGATAACAAAACCTAAAAACTAAAAAACTCCTCAATTTCACTATATGGACCAAAATAAAAGTTCCAAGTGAAAAAAAATTCACCAATTTCACTTAAAAGACCATAAAAAAGTTCAAAGTGAAAAAACTCACCAATTTCATTCTATAAACAATAACAAGAGTTCAAAGTTAAAAAACTCACAAATTTCAATATAAAAACCATAACAAATATTCCAAGTCAAAAAATCAACAATTTCTATATAAAAACAAAAATAAAAGATCTAAGTTAAACAACTCGCCTATTTCACAATTTCACTATAAAAACCAAAATAAAAGTTCAATGTTAAAAATCTCATCGATTTCACTCAAAAACTCATAAAAAAGTTCAAAGTTGAAAGACTCCCCAATTTCACAACAAAACCATGACTAAAGTCCAAAAATAAAAAACTCACCAACTTCACTATAAAGACCATTTCAATAGTTTCAAGTCAAAATTATCTCTAGTTTGACTATAAAGACCATAATAAAAGTTGAAAGTGAAAAAACTCACCAATTTCACTATAAAGGCCATTACAGAACATCCAAGTCAAAATATCACCAATTTCACAACAAAGACCATTACGAGAGTTCAGATTTTAAAAACTCACACATTTCACTATAAAGACCATTTACAAAAGTTTCAAGTTAAAAAGCTCACCAATTTCACTACAAAGACCATTACAAAAGTTCCAAGTCAAAAAACTCACCAACTTCATTATAAAAACCATAATAAAAGTTCCAATTGAAAAAAAACTCACCAATTTCACTAAAAAGACCATAACAAAAGTTCAAAGTGAAAAAACTCACAAATTTCATCCTATAAACAATAACAACAGTTCAAAGTTTAAAAACTCATCAATTTCACTATAAAAACCATAAAAAAATTTGCAAGTCAAAAAATCAGCAATTTCACTATAAAAACAAAAATAAAAGATCTAAGTTAAAAAAAACTCGCCTATTTCACAATTTCACTATAAAAACCAAAATAAAAGTTCAATGTTAAAAAGCTCATCGATTTCACTCAAAAACTCATAAAAATGTTAAAAGTTGACAAACTCTTCAATTTCACTATAAAACCATGAAAAAAGTTCCAAAAGAAAAAACTCACCAATTTCATCATAAAGACCATTTCAATAGTTTCAAGTTAAGAATATCACTAATTTGACTATAAAGACCATAACAAAAGTTGAAAGTGAAAAAACTTACCAATTTCACTATAAAGACCATTACAGAACATCCAAGTCAAAAAATCACCAATTTCACAACAAAGACCATTACGAGAGTTCAGATTTTAAAAACTCACCAATTTCACTATAAAGACCATTTACAAAAGTTTCAAGTTAAAAAGCTCACCAATATCACTACAAAACCATTACAAAAGTTCCAAGTCAAAAAACTCACCAATTTCATTATAGAAACCATAATAAAAGTTCCCAGTGAAAAAAAACTCAACAATTTCACTAAAAAGACCATAACAAAATTTCAAAGTGAAAAAACTCACAAATTTTATCCTATAAACAATAACAACAGTTCAAAGTTTAAAAACACATCAATTTCACTATAAAAACCATAAAAAAATTTCCAAGTCAAAAAATCAGCAATTTCACTATAAAAACAAAAATAAAAGATCTAAGGTAAAAAAACTCTCCTATTTCACAATTTCACTATAAAAACCAAAATAAAAGTTCAATGTTAAAAAGCTCATCGATTTCAATCAAAAACTCGTAAAAATGTTCAAAGTTGAAAAACTCTTCAATTTCACTATAAAACCATGAAAAAAGTTCCAAAAGAAAAAGCTCACCAATATCACTACAAAGACCATTACAAAAGTTCCAAGTCAAAAAACTCACCAATTTCATTATAGAAACCATAATAAAAGTTCCCAGTGAAAAAAAACTCAACAATTTCACTAAAAAGACCATAACAAAATTTCAAAGTGAAAAAACTCACAAATTTTATCCTATAAACAATAACAACAGTTCAAAGTTTAAAAACACATCAATTTCACTATAAAAACCATAAAAAAATTTCCAAGTCAAAAAATCAGCAATTTCACTATAAAAACAAAAATAAAAGATCTAAGGTAAAAAAACTCGCCTATTTCACAATTTCACTATAAAAACCAAAATAAAAGTTCAATGTTAAAAAGCTCATTGATTTCACTCAAAAACTCGTAAAAATGTTCAATGTTGAAAAACTCTTCAATTTCACTATAAAACCATGAAAAAAGTTCCAAAAGAAAAAACTCACCAATTTCACTATAAAGACCATTTCAATAGTTTCAAGTTAAGAATATCACTAATTTGACTATAAAGACCATAACAAAAGTTGAAAGTGAAAAAACTCACCAATTTCACTATAAAGACCATTACAGAACATCCAAGTCAAAAAATCACCAATTTCACAACAAAGACCATTACGAGAGTTCAGATTTTAAAAACTCACCAATTTCACTATAAAGACCATTTACAAAAGTTCCAAGTCAAAAAACTCACCAATTTCAATATAAAAACCATAATAAAAGTTCAAAATTAAAAACATATCAATTTCACTCTAAAAAGGATAACAAAACCTAAAAACTAAAAAACTCCTCAATTTCACTATATGGACCAAAATAAAAGTTCCAAGTGAAAAAAATTTCACCAATTTCACTTAAAAGACCATAAAAAAGTTCAAAGTGAAAAAACTCACCAATTTCATTCTATAAACAATAACAAGAGTTCAAAGTTAAAAAACTCACAAATTTCAATATAAAAACCATAACAAATATTCCAAGTCAAAAAATCAACAATTTCTATATAAAAACAAAAATAAAAGATCTAAGTTAAACAACTCGCCTATTTCACAATTTCACTATAAAAACCAAAATAAAAGTTCAATGTTAAAAATCTCATCGATTTCACTCAAAAACTCATAAAAAAGTTCAAAGTTGAAAGACTCCCCAATTTCACAACAAAACCATGACTAAAGTTCAAAAATAAAAAACTCACCAACTTCACTATAAAGACCATTTCAATAGTTTCAAGTCAAAATTATCTCTAGTTTGACTATAAAGACCATAACAAAAGTTGAAAGTGAAAAAACTCACCAATTTCACTATAAAGGCCATTACAGAACATCCAAGTCAAAATATCACCAATTTCACAACAAAGACCATTACGAGAGTTCAGATTTTAAAAACTCACCAATTTCACTATAAAGACCATTTACAAAAGTTTCAAGTTAAAAAGCTCACCAATTTCACTACAAAGACCGTTACAAAAGTTCCAAGTCAAAAAACTCACCAACTTCATTATAAAAACCATAATAAAAGTTCCAAGTGAAAAAAAACTCACCAATTTCACTAAAAAGACCATAACAAAAGTTCAAAGTGAAAAAACTCACAAATTTCATCCTATAAACAATAACAACAGTTCAAAGTTTAAAAACTCATCAATTTCACTATAAAAACCATAAAAAAATTTGCAAGTCAAAAAATCAGCAATTTCACTATAAAAACAAAAATAAAAGATCTAAGTTAAAAAAAACTCGCCTATTTCACAATTTCACTATAAAAACCAAAATAAAAGTTCAATGTTAAAAAGCTCATCGATTTCACTCAAAAACTCATAAAAATGTTAAAAGTTGACAAACTCTTCAATTTCACTATAAAACCATGAAAAAAGTTCCAAAAGAAAAAACTCACCAATTTCATCATAAAGACCATTTCAATAGTTTCAAGTTAAGAATATCACTAATTTGACTATAAAGACCATAACAAAAGTTGAAAGTGAAAAAACTTACCAATTTCACTATAAAGACCATTACAGAACATCCAAGTCAAAAAATCACCAATTTCACAACAAAGACCATTACGAGAGTTCAGATTTTAAAAACTCACCAATTTCACTATAAAGACCATTTACAAAAGTTTCAAGTTAAAAAGCTCACCAATATCACTACAAAGACCATTACAAAAGTTCCAAGTCAAAAAACTCACCAATTTCATTATAGAAACCATAATAAAAGTTCCCAGTGAAAAAAAACTCAACAATTTCACTAAAAAGACCATAACAAAATTTCAAAGTGAAAAAACTCACAAAGTTTATCCTATAAACAATAACAACAGTTCAAAGTTTAAAAACACATCAATTTCACTATAAAAACCATAAAAAAATTTCCAAGTCAAAAAATCAGCAATTTCACTATAAAAACAAAAATAAAAGATCTAAGGTAAAAAAAACTCGCCTATTTCACAATTTCACTATAAAAACCAAAATAAAAGTTCAATGTTAAAAAGCTCATCGATTTCACTCAAAAACTCGTAAAAATGTTCAAAGTTGAAAAACTCTTCAATTTCACTATAAAACCATGAAAAAAGTTCCAAAAGAAAAAACTCACCAATTTCACTATAAAGACCATTTCAATAGTTTCAAGTTAAGAATATCACTAATTTGACTATAAAGACCATAACAAAAGTTGAAAGTGAAAAAACTCACCAATTTCACTATAAAGACCATTACAGAACATCCAAGTCAAAAAATCACCAATTTCACAACAAAGACCATTACGAGAGTTCAGATTTTAAAAACTCACCAATTTCACTATAAAGACCATTTACAAAAGTTCCAAGTCAAAAAACTCACCAATTTCAATATAAAAACCATAATAAAAGTTCAAAATTAAAAACATATCAATTTCACTCTAAAAAGGATAACAAAACCTAAAAACTAAAAAACTCCTCAATTTCACTATATGGACCAAAATAAAAGTTCCAAGTGAAAAAAAATTCACCAATTTCACTTAAAAGACCATAAAAAAGTTCAAAGTGAAAAAACTCACCAATTTCATTCTATAAACAATAACAAGAGTTCAAAGTTAAAAAACTCACAAATTTCAATATAAAAACCATAACAAATATTCCAAGTCAAAAAATCAACAATTTCTATATAAAAACAAAAATAAAATATCTAAGTTAAACAACTCGCCTATTTCACAATTTCACTATAAAAACCAAAATAAAAGTTCAATGTTAAAAATCTCATCGATTTCACTCAAAAACTCATAAAAAAGTTCAAAGTTGAAAGACTCCCCAATTTCACAACAAAACCATGACTAAAGTTCAAAAATAAAAAACTCACCAACTTCACTATAAAGACCATTTCAATAGTTTCAAGTCAAAATTATCTCTAGTTTGACTATAAAGACCATAACAAAAGTTGAAAGTGAAAAAACTCACCAATTTCACTATAAAGGCCATTACAGAACATCCAAGTCAAAATATCACCAATTTCACAACAAAGACCATTACGAGAGTTCAGATTTTAAAAACTCACCAATTTCACTATAAAGACCATTTACAAAAGTTTCAAGTTAAAAAGCTCACCAATTTCACTACAAAGACCGTTACAAAAGTTCCAAGTCAAAAAACTCACCAACTTCATTATAAAAACCATAATAAAAGTTCCAAGTGAAAAAAAACTCACCAATTTCACTAAAAAGACCATAACAAAAGTTCAAAGTGAAAAAACTCACAAATTTCATCCTATAAACAATAACAACAGTTCAAAGTTTAAAAACTCATCAATTTCACTATAAAAACCATAAAAAAATTTGCAAGTCAAAAAATCAGCAATTTCACTATAAAAACAAAAATAAAAGATCTAAGTTAAAAAAAACTCGCCTATTTCACAATTTCACTATAAAAACCAAAATAAAAGTTCAATGTTAAAAAGCTCATCGATTTCACTCAAAAACTCATAAAAATGTTAAAAGTTGACAAACTCTTCAATTTCACTATAAAACCATGAAAAAAGTTCCAAAAGAAAAAACTCACCAATTTCATCATAAAGACCATTTC
Source organism: Lathyrus sativus (assembly GCA_963859935.3). Taxonomy (NCBI): domain Eukaryota; kingdom Viridiplantae; phylum Streptophyta; class Magnoliopsida; order Fabales; family Fabaceae; genus Lathyrus; species Lathyrus sativus. The sequence goes on along the minus strand of CAWUDS030001007.1, from coordinate 406,363 downwards.
AATAGTTTCAAGTTAAGAATATCATTAATTTGACTATAAAGACCATAACAAAAGTTGAAAGTGAAAAAACTTACCAATTTCACTATAAAGACCATTACAGAACATCCAAGTCAAAAAATCACCAATTTCACAACAAAGACCATTACGAGAGTTCAGATTTTAAAAACTCACCAATTTCACTATAAAGACCATTTACAAAAGTTTCAAGTTAAAAAGCTCACCAATATCACTACAAAGACCATTACAAAAGTTCCAAGTCAAAAAACTCACCAATTTCATTATAGAAACCATAATAAAAGTTCCCAGTGAAAAAAAACTCAACAATTTCACTAAAAAGACCATAACAAAATTTCAAAGTGAAAAAACTCACAAATTTTATCCTATAAACAATAAAAACAGTTCAAAGTTTAAAAACACATCAATTTCACTATAAAAACCATAAAAAAATTTCCAAGTCAAAAAATCAGCAATTTCACTATAAAAACAAAAATAAAAGATCTAAGGTAAAAAAACTCGCCTATTTCACAATTTCACTATAAAAACCAAAATAAAAGTTCAATGTTAAAAAGCTCATCGATTTCACTCAAAAACTCGTAAAAATGTTCAAAGTTGAAAAACTCTTCAATTTCACTATAAAACCATGAAAAAAGTTCCAAAAGAAAAAACTCACCAATTTCACTATAAAGACCATTTCAATAGTTTCAAGTTAAGAATATCACTAATTTGACTATAAAGACCATAACAAAAGTTGAAAGTGAAAAAACTCACCAATTTCACTATAAAGACCATTACAGAACATCCAAGTCAAAAAATCACCAATTTCACAACAAAGACCATTACGAGAGTTCAGATTTTAAAAACTCACCAATTTCACTATAAAGACCATTTACAAAAGTTCCAAGTCAAAAAACTTACCAATTTCAATATAAAAACCATAATAAAAGTTCAAAATTAAAAACATATCAATTTCACTCTAAAAAGGATAACAAAACCTAAAAACTAAAAAACTCCTCAATTTCACTATATGGACCAAAATAAAAGTTCCAAGTGAAAAAAAATTCACCAATTTCACTTAAAAGACCATAAAAAAGTTCAAAGTGAAAAAACTCACCAATTTCATTCTATAAACAATAACAAGAGTTCAAAGTTAAAAAACTCACAAATTTCAATATAAAAACCATAACAAATATTCCAAGTCAAAAAATCAACAATTTCTATATAAAAACAAAAATAAAAGATCTAAGTTAAACAACTCGCCTATTTCACAATTTCACTATAAAAACCAAAATAAAAGTTCAATGTTAAAAATCTCATCGATTTCACTCAAAAACTCATAAAAAAGTTCAAAGTTGAAAGACTCCCCAATTTCACAACAAAACCATGACTAAAGTTCAAAAATAAAAAAACTCACCAACTTCACTATAAAGACCATTTCAATAGTTTCAAGTCAAAATTATCTCTAGTTTGACTATAAAGACCATAACAAAAGTTGAAAGTGAAAAAACTCACCAATTTCACTATAAAGGCCATTACAGAACATCCAAGTCAAAATATCACCAATTTCACAACAAAGACCATTACGAGAGTTCAGATTTTAAAAACTCACCAATTTCACTATAAAGACCATTTACAAAAGTTTCAAGTTAAAAAGCTCACCAATTTCACTACAAAGACCGTTACAAAAGTTCCAAGTCAAAAAACTCACCAACTTCATTATAAAAACCATAATAAAAGTTCCAAGTGAAAAAAAACTCACCAATTTCACTAAAAAGACCATAACAAAAGATCAAAGTGAAAAAACTCACAAATTTCATCCTATAAACAATAACAACAGTTCAAAGTTTAAAAACTCATCAATTTCACTATAAAAACCATAAAAAAATTTGCAAGTCAAAAAATCAGCAATTTCACTATAAAAACAAAAATAAAAGATCTAAGTTAAAAAAAACTCGCCTATTTCACAATTTCACTATAAAAACCAAAATAAAAGTTCAATGTTAAAAAGCTCATCGATTTCACTCAAAAACTCATAAAAATGTTCAAAGTTGACAAACTCTTCAATTTCACTATAAAACCATGAAAAAAGTTCCAAAAGAAAAAACTCACCAATTTCATCATAAAGACCATTTCAATAGTTTCAAGTTAAGAATATCACTAATTTGACTATAAAGACGATAACAAAAGTTGAAAGTGAAAAAACTTACCAATTTCACTATAAAGACCATTACAGAACATCCAAGTCAAAAAATCACCAATTTCACAACAAAGACCATTACGAGAGTTCAGATTTTAAAAACTCACCAATTTCACTATAAAGACCATTTACAAAAGTTTCAAGTTAAAAAGCTCACCAATTTACCTTCAAAGACCGTTACAAAAGTTCCAAGTCAAAAAACTCACCAACTTCATTATAAAAACCATAATAAAAGTTCCAAGTGAAAAAAAACTCACCAATTTCACTAAAAAGACCATAACAAAAGTTCAAAGTGAAAAAACTCACAAATTTCATCCTATAAACAATAACAACAGTTCAAAGTTTAAAAACTCATCAATTTCACTGTAAAAACCATAAAAAAATTTGCAAGTCAAAAAATCAGCAATTTCACTATAAAAACAAAAATAAAAGATCTAAGTTAAAAAAAAACTCGCCTATTTCACAATTTCACTATAAAAACCAATATAAAAGTTCAATGTTAAAAAGCTCATTGATTTCACTCAAAAACTCATAAAAATGTTCAAAGTTGACAAACTCTTCAATTTCACTATAAAACCATGAAAAAGTTCCAAAAGAAAAAACTCACCAATTTCATCATAAAGACCATTTCAATAGTTTCAAGTTAAGAATATCACTAATTTGACTATAAAGACCATAACAAAAGTTGAAAGTGAAAAAACTCACCAATTTCACTATAAAGACCATTACAGAACATCCAAGTCAAAAAATCACCAATTTCACTATAAAGACCATTTACAAAAGTTCCAAGTCAAAAAACTTACCAATTTCAATATAAAAACCATAATAAAAGTTCAAAATTAAAAACATATCAATTTCACTCTAAAAAGGATAACAAAACCTAAAAACTAAAAAACTCCTCAATTTCACTATATGGACCAAAATAAAAGTTCCAAGTGAAAAAAAATTCACCAATTTCACTTAAAAGACCATAAAAAAGTTCAAAGTGAAAAAACTCACCAATTTCATTCTATAAACAATAACAAGAGTTCAAAGTTTAAAAACTCACAAATTTCAATATAAAAACCATAACAAATATTCCAAGTCAAAAAATCAACAATTTCTATATAAAAACAAAAATAAAAGATCTAAGTTAAACAATTCGCCTATTTCACAATTTCACTTTAAAAACCAAAATAAAAGTTCAATGTTAAAAATCTCATCGATTTCACTCAAAAACTCATAAAAATTTTCAAAGTTGAAAGACTCCCCAATTTCGCAACAAAACCTTGACTAAAGTTCCAAAAGAAAAAACTCACCAACTTCACTATAAAGACCATTTCAATAGTTTCAAGTCAAAATTATCTCCAATTTGACTATAAAGACCATAACAAATGTTGAAAGTGAAAAAACCACCAATTTCCCTATAAAGGCCATTACAAAACATCCAAGTCAAAAAATCACCAATTTCCCAACAAAGACCATTACGAGAGTTCAGATTATAAAAACTCACCAATTTCACTATAAAGACCATTTACAAAAGTTTCAAGTTAAAAAGCTCACCAATTTACCTTCAAAGACCGTTACAAAAGTTCCAAGTCAAAAAACTCACCAACTTCATTATAAAAACCATAATAAAAGTTCCAAGTGAAAAAAAACTCACCAATTTCACTAAAAAGACCATAACAAAAGTTCAAAGTGAAAAAACTCACAAATTTCATCCTATAAACAATAACAACAGTTCAAAGTTTAAAAACTCATCAATTTCACTATAAAAACCATAAAAAAATTTGCAAGTCAAAAAATCAGCAATTTCACTATAAAAACAAAAATAAAAGATCTAAGTTAAAAAAAAACTCGCCTATTTCACAATTTCACTATAAAAACCAATATAAAAGTTCAATGTTAAAAAGCTCATTGATTTCACTCAAAAACTCATAAAAATGTTCAAAGTTGACAAACTCTTCAATTTCACTATAAAACCATGAAAAAAGTTCCAAAAGAAAAAACTCACCAATTTCATCATAAAGACCATTTCAATAGTTTCAAGTTAAGAATATCACTAATTTGACTATAAAGACCATAACAAAAGTTGAAAGTGAAAAAACTCACCAATTTAACTATAAAGACCATTACAGAACAACCAAGTCAAAAAATCACCAATTTCACAACAAAGACCATTACGAGAGTTCAGATTTTAAAAACTCACCAATTTCACTATAAAGACCATTCACAAAAGTTCCAAGTTAAAAAGCTCACCAATTTCACTACAAAGACCATTACAAAAGTTCCAAGTCAAAAAACTCACCAATTTCACTATAAAAACCATAATAAAATTTCAAAATTAAAAACATATCCATTTCACTCTAAAAAGGATAACAAAACTTAAAAACTAAAAAACTCCTCAATTTCACTATATGGACCAAAATAAAAGTTCCTAGTGAAAAAAAATTCACCAATTTCACTTAAAAGACCATAAAAAAGTTCAAAGTGAAAAAACTCACCAATTTCATTCTATAAACAATAACAAGAGTTCAAAGTTAAAAAACTCACAAATTTCAATATAAAAACCATAACAGAATTTCCAAGTAAAAAAATCAACAATTTCACTATAAAAACAAAAATATAAGATCTAAGTTAAACAACTCGCCTATTTCACAATTTCACTATAAAAACCAAAATAAAAGTTCAATGTTAAAAATCTCACCGATTTCACTCAAAAACTCATAAAAATGTTCAAAGTTGAAAGACTCCCCAATTTCACAACAAAACCATGACTAAAGTTCCAAAAGAAAAAACTCACCAACTTCACTATAAAGACCATTTCAATAGTTTCAAGTCAAAATTATCTCCAGTTTGACTATAAAGACCATAACAAAAGTTGAAAGTGAAAAAACCACCAATTTCACTATAAAGGCCATTACAGAACATCCAAGTCAAAAAATCACCAATTTCACAACAAAGACCATTACGAGAGTTCAGATTTTAAAAACTCACCAATTTCACTTTAAAGACCATTTACAAAAGTTTCAAGTTAAAAAGCTCACCAATTTCCCTACAAAGACCGTTACAAAAGTTCCAAGTCAAAAAACTCACCAATTTCATTATAAAAACCATAATAAAAGTTCCAAGTGAAAAAAAACTCACCAATTTCACTAAAAAGACCATAACAAAATTTCAAAGTGAAAAAACTCACAAATTTCATCCTATAAACAATAACAACTGTTCAAAGTTTAAAAACTCATCAATTTCACTATAAAAACCATAAAAAAAAATTTCCAAGTCAAAAAATCAACAATTTCTATATAAAAACAAAAATAAAAGATCTAAGTTAAACAATTCGCCTATTTCACAATTTCACTTTAAAAACCAAAATAAAAGTTCAATGTTAAAAATCTCATCGATTTCACTCAAAAACTCATAAAAATTTTCAAAGTTGAAAGACTCCCCAATTTCGCAACAAAACCTTGACTAAAGTTCCAAAAGAAAAAACTCACCAACTTCACTATAAAGACCATTTCAATAGTTTCAAGTCAAAATTATCTCCAATTTGACTATAAAGACCATAACAAATGTTGAAAGTGAAAAAACCACCAATTTCCCTATAAAGGCCATTACAAAACATCCAAGTCAAAAAATCACCAATTTCCCAACAAAGACCATTACGAGAGTTCAGATTATAAAAACTCACCAATTTCACTATAAAGACCATTTACAAAAGTTTCAAGTTAAAAAGCTCACCAATTTACCTTCAAAGACCGTTACAAAAGTTCCAAGTCAAAAAACTCACCAACTTCATTATAAAAACCATAATAAAAGTTCCAAGTGAAAAAAAACTCACCAATTTCACTAAAAAGACCATAACAAAAGTTCAAAGTGAAAAAACTCACAAATTTCATCCTATAAACAATAACAACAGTTCAAAGTTTAAAAACTCATCAATTTCACTGTAAAAACCATAAAAAAATTTGCAAGTCAAAAAATCAGCAATTTCACTATAAAAACAAAAATAAAAGATCTAAGTTAAAAAAAAACTCGCCTATTTCACAATTTCACTATAAAAACCAATATAAAAGTTCAATGTTAAAAAGCTCATTGATTTCACTCAAAAACTCATAAAAATGTTCAAAGTTGACAAACTCTTCAATTTCACTATAAAACCATGAAAAAGTTCCAAAAGAAAAAACTCACCAATTTCATCATAAAGACCATTTCAATAGTTTCAAGTTAAGAATATCACTAATTTGACTATAAAGACCATAACAAAAGTTGAAAGTGAAAAAACTCACCAATTTCACTATAAAGACCATTACAGAACATCCAAGTCAAAAAATCACCAATTTCACTATAAAGACCATTTACAAAAGTTCCAAGTCAAAAAACTTACCAATTTCAATATAAAAACCATAATAAAAGTTCAAAATTAAAAACATATCAATTTCACTCTAAAAAGGATAACAAAACCTAAAAACTAAAAAACTCCTCAATTTCACTATATGGACCAAAATAAAAGTTCCAAGTGAAAAAAAATTCACCAATTTCACTTAAAAGACCATAAAAAAGTTCAAAGTGAAAAAACTCACCAATTTCATTCTATAAACAATAACAAGAGTTCAAAGTTTAAAAACTCACAAATTTCAATATAAAAACCATAACAAATATTCCAAGTCAAAAAATCAACAATTTCTATATAAAAACAAAAATAAAAGATCTAAGTTAAACAATTCGCCTATTTCACAATTTCACTTTAAAAACCAAAATAAAAGTTCAATGTTAAAAATCTCATCGATTTCACTCAAAAACTCATAAAAATTTTCAAAGTTGAAAGACTCCCCAATTTCGCAACAAAACCTTGACTAAAGTTCCAAAAGAAAAAACTCACCAACTTCACTATAAAGACCATTTCAATAGTTTCAAGTCAAAATTATCTCCAATTTGACTATAAAGACCATAACAAATGTTGAAAGTGAAAAAACCACCAATTTCCCTATAAAGGCCATTACAAAACATCCAAGTCAAAAAATCACCAATTTCCCAACAAAGACCATTACGAGAGTTCAGATTATAAAAACTCACCAATTTCACTATAAAGACCATTTACAAAAGTTTCAAGTTAAAAAGCTCACCAATTTACCTTCAAAGACCGTTACAAAAGTTCCAAGTCAAAAAACTCACCAACTTCATTATAAAAACCATAATAAAAGTTCCAAGTGAAAAAAAAACTCACCAATTTCACTAAAAAGACCATAACAAAAGTTCAAAGTGAAAAAACTCACAAATTTCATCCTATAAACAATAACAACAGTTCAAAGTTTAAAAACTCATCAATTTCACTATAAAAACCATAAAAAAATTTGCAAGTCAAAAAATCAGCAATTTCACTATAAAAACAAAAATAAAAGATCTAAGTTAAAAAAAAACTCGCCTATTTCACAATTTCACTATAAAAACCAATATAAAAGTTCAATGTTAAAAAGCTCATTGATTTCACTCAAAAACTCATAAAAATGTTCAAAGTTGACAAACTCTTCAATTTCACTATAAAACCATGAAAAAAGTTCCAAAAGAAAAAACTCACCAATTTCATCATAAAGACCATTTCAATAGTTTCAAGTTAAGAATATCACTAATTTGACTATAAAGACCATAACAAAAGTTGAAAGTGAAAAAACTCACCAATTTAACTATAAAGACCATTACAGAACAACCAAGTCAAAAAATCACCAATTTCACAACAAAGACCATTACGAGAGTTCAGATTTTAAAAACTCACCAATTTCACTATAAAGACCATTCACAAAAGTTCCAAGTTAAAAAGCTCACCAATTTCACTACAAAGACCATTACAAAAGTTCCAAGTCAAAAAACTCACCAATTTCACTATAAAAACCATAATAAAATTTCAAAATTAAAAACATATCCATTTCACTCTAAAAAGGATAACAAAACTTAAAAACTAAAAAACTCCTCAATTTCACTATATGGACCAAAATAAAAGTTCCTAGTGAAAAAAAATTCACCAATTTCACTTAAAAGACCATAAAAAAGTTCAAAGTGAAAAAACTCACCAATTTCATTCTATAAACAATAACAAGAGTTCAAAGTTAAAAAACTCACAAATTTCAATATAAAAACCATAACAGAATTTCCAAGTAAAAAAATCAACAATTTCACTATAAAAACAAAAATATAAGATCTAAGTTAAACAACTCGCCTATTTCACAATTTCACTATAAAAACCAAAATAAAAGTTCAATGTTAAAAATCTCACCGATTTCACTCAAAAACTCATAAAAATGTTCAAAGTTGAAAGACTCCCCAATTTCACAACAAAACCATGACTAAAGTTCCAAAAGAAAAAACTCACCAACTTCACTATAAAGACCATTTCAATAGTTTCAAGTCAAAATTATCTCCAGTTTGACTATAAAGACCATAACAAAAGTTGAAAGTGAAAAAACCACCAATTTCACTATAAAGGCCATTACAGAACATCCAAGTCAAAAAATCACCAATTTCACAACAAAGACCATTACGAGAGTTCAGATTTTAAAAACTCACCAATTTCACTTTAAAGACCATTTACAAAAGTTTCAAGTTAAAAAGCTCACCAATTTCCCTACAAAGACCGTTACAAAAGTTCCAAGTCAAAAAACTCACCAATTTCATTATAAAAACCATAATAAAAGTTCCAAGTGAAAAAAAACTCACCAATTTCACTAAAAAGACCATAACAAAATTTCAAAGTGAAAAAACTCACAAATTTCATCCTATAAACAATAACAACTGTTCAAAGTTTAAAAACTCATCAATTTCACTATAAAAACCATAAAAAAAAATTTCCAAGTCAAAAAATCAACAATTTCTATATAAAAACAAAAATAAAAGATCTAAGTTAAACAATTCGCCTATTTCACAATTTCACTTTAAAAACCAAAATAAAAGTTCAATGTTAAAAATCTCATCGATTTCACTCAAAAACTCATAAAAATTTTCAAAGTTGAAAGACTCCCCAATTTCGCAACAAAACCTTGACTAAAGTTCCAAAAGAAAAAACTCACCAACTTCACTATAAAGACCATTTCAATAGTTTCAAGTCAAAATTATCTCCAATTTGACTATAAAGACCATAACAAATGTTGAAAGTGAAAAAACCACCAATTTCCCTATAAAGGCCATTACAAAACATCCAAGTCAAAAAATCACCAATTTCCCAACAAAGACCATTACGAGAGTTCAGATTATAAAAACTCACCAATTTCACTATAAAGACCATTTACAAAAGTTTCAAGTTAAAAAGCTCACCAATTTACCTTCAAAGACCGTTACAAAAGTTCCAAGTCAAAAAACTCACCAACTTCATTATAAAAACCATAATAAAAGTTCCAAGTGAAAAAAAACTCACCAATTTCACTAAAAAGACCATAACAAAAGTTCAAAGTGAAAAAACTCACAAATTTCATCCTATAAACAATAACAACAGTTCAAAGTTTAAAAACTCATCAATTTCACTGTAAAAACCATAAAAAAATTTGCAAGTCAAAAAATCAGCAATTTCACTATAAAAACAAAAATAAAAGATCTAAGTTAAAAAAAAACTCGCCTATTTCACAATTTCACTATAAAAACCAATATAAAAGTTCAATGTTAAAAAGCTCATTGATTTCACTCAAAAACTCATAAAAATGTTCAAAGTTGACAAACTCTTCAATTTCACTATAAAACCATGAAAAAGTTCCAAAAGAAAAAACTCACCAATTTCATCATAAAGACCATTTCAATAGTTTCAAGTTAAGAATATCACTAATTTGACTATAAAGACCATAACAAAAGTTGAAAGTGAAAAAACTCACCAATTTCACTATAAAGACCATTACAGAACATCCAAGTCAAAAAATCACCAATTTCACTATAAAGACCATTTACAAAAGTTCCAAGTCAAAAAACTTACCAATTTCAATATAAAAACCATAATAAAAGTTCAAAATTAAAAACATATCAATTTCACTCTAAAAAGGATAACAAAACCTAAAAACTAAAAAACTCCTCAATTTCACTATATGGACCAAAATAAAAGTTCCAAGTGAAAAAAAATTCACCAATTTCACTTAAAAGACCATAAAAAAGTTCAAAGTGAAAAAACTCACCAATTTCATTCTATAAACAATAACAAGAGTTCAAAGTTTAAAAACTCACAAATTTCAATATAAAAACCATAACAAATATTCCAAGTCAAAAAATCAACAATTTCTATATAAAAACAAAAATAAAAGATCTAAGTTAAACAATTCGCCTATTTCACAATTTCACTTTAAAAACCAAAATAAAAGTTCAATGTTAAAAATCTCATCGATTTCACTCAAAAACTCATAAAAATTTTCAAAGTTGAAAGACTCCCCAATTTCGCAACAAAACCTTGACTAAAGTTCCAAAAGAAAAAACTCACCAACTTCACTATAAAGACCATTTCAATAGTTTCAAGTCAAAATTATCTCCAATTTGACTATAAAGACCATAACAAATGTTGAAAGTGAAAAAACCACCAATTTCCCTATAAAGGCCATTACAAAACATCCAAGTCAAAAAATCACCAATTTCCCAACAAAGACCATTACGAGAGTTCAGATTATAAAAACTCACCAATTTCACTATAAAGACCATTTACAAAAGTTTCAAGTTAAAAAGCTCACCAATTTACCTTCAAAGACCGTTACAAAAGTTCCAAGTCAAAAAACTCACCAACTTCATTATAAAAACCATAATAAAAGTTCCAAGTGAAAAAAAACTCACCAATTTCACTAAAAAGACCATAACAAAAGTTCAAAGTGAAAAAACTCACAAATTTCATCCTATAAACAATAACAACAGTTCAAAGTTTAAAAACTCATCAATTTCACTATAAAAACCATAAAAAAATTTGCAAGTCAAAAAATCAGCAATTTCACTATAAAAACAAAAATAAAAGATCTAAGTTAAAAAAAAACTCGCCTATTTCACAATTTCACTATAAAAACCAATATAAAAGTTCAATGTTAAAAAGCTCATTGATTTCACTCAAAAACTCATAAAAATGTTCAAAGTTGACAAACTCTTCAATTTCACTATAAAACCATGAAAAAAGTTCCAAAAGAAAAAACTCACCAATTTCATCATAAAGACCATTTCAATAGTTTCAAGTTAAGAATATCACTAATTTGACTATAAAGACCATAACAAAAGTTGAAAGTGAAAAAACTCACCAATTTAACTATAAAGACCATTACAGAACAACCAAGTCAAAAAATCACCAATTTCACAACAAAGACCATTACGAGAGTTCAGATTTTAAAAACTCACCAATTTCACTATAAAGACCATTCACAAAAGTTCCAAGTTAAAAAGCTCACCAATTTCACTACAAAGACCATTACAAAAGTTCCAAGTCAAAAAACTCACCAATTTCACTATAAAAACCATAATAAATTTTCAAAATTAAAAACATATCCATTTCACTCTAAAAAGGATAACAAAACTTAAAAACTAAAAAACTCCTCAATTTCACTATATGGACCAAAATAAAAGTTCCTAGTGAAAAAAAATTCACCAATTTCACTTAAAAGACCATAAAAAAGTTCAAAGTGAAAAAACTCACCAATTTCATTCTATAAACAATAACAAGAGTTCAAAGTTAAAAAACTCACAAATTTCAATATAAAAACCATAACAGAATTTCCAAGTAAAAAAATCAACAATTTCACTATAAAAACAAAAATATAAGATCTAAGTTAAACAACTCGCCTATTTCACAATTTCACTATAAAAACCAAAATAAAAGTTCAATGTTAAAAATCTCACCGATTTCACTCAAAAACTCATAAAAATGTTCAAAGTTGAAAGACTCCCCAATTTCACAACAAAACCATGACTAAAGTTCCAAAAGAAAAAACTCACCAACTTCACTATAAAGACCATTTCAATAGTTTCAAGTCAAAATTATCTCCAGTTTGACTATAAAGACCATAACAAAAGTTGAAAGTGAAAAAACCACCAATTTCACTATAAAGGCCATTACAGAACATCCAAGTCAAAAAATCACCAATTTCACAACAAAGACCATTACGAGAGTTCAGATTTTAAAAACTCACCAATTTCACTTTAAAGACCATTTACAAAAGTTTCAAGTTAAAAAGCTCACCAATTTCCCTACAAAGACCGTTACAAAAGTTCCAAGTCAAAAAACTCACCAATTTCATTATAAAAACCATAATAAAAGTTCCAAGTGAAAAAAAACTCACCAATTTCACTAAAAAGACCATAACAAAATTTCAAAGTGAAAAAACTCACAAATTTCATCCTATAAACAATAACAACTGTTCAAAGTTTAAAAACTCATCAATTTCACTATAAAAACCATAAAAAAAATTTCCAAGTCAAAAAATCAGCAATTTCACTATAAAAACAAAAATAAAAGATCTAAGTTAAAAAAACTCGCCTATGTCACAATTTCACTATAAAAACCAAAATAAAAGTTCAATGTTAAAAAGCTCATCCATTTCACTCAAAAACTCATAAAAATGTTCAAAGTTGAAAAACTCTTCAATTTCACTATAAAACCATGAAAAAAGTTCCAAAAGAAAAAACTCACCAATTTCACTATAAAGACCATTTCAATAGTTTCAAGTTAAGAATATCACTAATTTGACTATAAAGACCATAACAAAAGTTGAAAGTGAAAAAACTCACCAATTTCACTATAAAGACCATTACAGAACATCCAAGTCAAAAAATCACCAATTTCACAACAAAGACCATTACGATAGTTCAGATTTTAAAAACTCACCAATTTCACTATAAAGACCATTTACAAAAGTTTCAAGTTAAAAAGCTCGCCAATTTCACCATAAAGACCATTACAAAAGTTCCAAGTCAAAAAACTCACCAATTTCACTATAAAAACCATAATAAAATTTCAAAATTAAAAACATATAAATTTCACTCTAAAAAGGATAACAAAACTTAAAAACTAAAAAACTCCTCAATTTCACTATATGGACCAAAATAAAAGTTCCTAGTGAAAAAAATTCACCAATTTCACTTAAAAGACCATAAAAAAGTTCAAAGTGAAAAAACTCACCAATTTCATTCTATAAACAATAACAAGAGTTCAAAGTTAAAAAACTCACAAATTTCAATATAAAAACCATAACAAAATTTCCAAGTAAAAAAATCAACAATTTCACTATAAAAACAAAAATAAAAGATCTAAGTTAAACAACTCTCCTATTTCAGAATTTCACTATAAAAACCAAAATAAAAGTTCAATGTTAAAAATCTCATCGCTTTCACTCAAAAACTCATAAAAATGTTCAAAGTTGAAGGACTCCCCAATTTCACAACAAAACCATGATTAAAGTTCCAAAAGAAAAAACTCACCAACTTCACTATAAAGACCATTTCAATAGTTTCAAGTCAAAATTATCTCCAGTTTTACTATAAAGACCATAACAAAAGTTGAAAGTGAAAAAACCACCAATTTCCCTATAAAGGCCATTACGGAACATCCAAGTCAAAAAATCACCAATTTCACAACAAAGACCGTTACGAGAGTTCAGATTTTAAAAACTCACCAATTTCACTTTAAAGACCATTTACAAAAGTTTCAAGTTAAAAAGCTCACCAATTTCCCTACAAAGACCGTTACAAAAGTTCCAAGTCAAAAAACTCACCAATTTCATTATAAAAACCATAATAAAAGTTCCAAGTGAAAAAAAAACTCACCAATTTCACTAAAAGACCATAACAAAAGTTCAAAGTGAAAAAACTCACAAATTTCATCCTATAAACAATAACAACAGTTCAAAGTTTAAAAACTCATCAATTTCACTATAAAAACCATAAAAAAATTTCCAAGTCAAAAAATCAGCAATTTCACTATAAAAACAAAAATAAAAGATCTAAATTAAAAAAAACTCGCGTATTTCACAATTTCACTATAAAAACCAAAATAAAAGTTCAATGTTAAAAAGCTCATCGATTTCACTCAAAAACCCATAAAAATGTTCAAAGTTGAAAAACTCTTCAATTTCACTATAAAACCATGAAAAAAGTTCCAAAAGAAAAAATTCACCAATTTCACTATAAAGACCATTTCAATAGTTTCAAGTTAAGAATATCACTAATTTGACTATAAAGACCATAACAAAAGTTGAAAGTGAAAAAACTCACCAATTTCACTATAAAGACCATTACAGAACATCCAAGTCAAAAAATCACCAATTTCACAAAAAAGACCATTACGAGAGTTCAGATTTTAAAAACTCACCAATTTCACTATAAAGACCATTTACAAAAGTTTCAAGTTAAAAAGCTCGCCAATTTCACCATAAAGACCATTACAAAAGTTCCAAGTCAAAAAACTCACCAATTTCACTATAAAAACCATAATAAAAGTTCAAAATTAAAAACATATCAATTTCACTCTAAAAAGGATAACAAAACCTAAAAACTAAAAAACTCCTCAATTTCACTATATGGACCAAAGTAAAACGTCCTAGTGAATAAAATTCACCAATTTCACTTAAAAGACCATAAAAAAGTTCAAAGTGAAAAAACTCACCAATTTCATTCTATAAACAATAACAAGAGTTCAAAGTTAAAAAACTCACAAATTTCAATATAAAAACCATAACAAAATTTCCAAGTCAAAAAAATCAACAATTTCACTATAAAAACAAAAATAAAAGATCTAAGTTAAACAACTCGCCTATTTCACAATTTCACTATAAAAACCGAAATAAAAGTTCAATGTTAAAAATCTCATCGATTTAACTCAAAAACTCATAAAAATGTTCAAAGTTGAAAGACTCCCCAATTTCACAACAAAACCATGACTAAAGTTCCAAAAGAAAAAACTCACCAACTTCACTATAAAGACCATTTCAATAGTTTCAAGTAAAAATTATCTCCAATTTGACTATAAAGACCATAACAAAAGTTGAAAGTGAAAAAACCACCAATTTCACTATAAAGGCCCTTACAGAACATCCAAGTCAAAAAATCACCAATTTCACAACAAAGACCATTACGAGAGTTCAGATTTTAAAAACTCACCAATTTCACTTTAAAGACCATTTACAAAAGTTTCAAGTTAAAAAGCTCACCAATTTCATGATAAAAACCATAATAAAAGTTCCAAGTGAAAAAAAAACTCACCAATTTCACTAAAAAGACCATAACAAAAGTTCAAAGTGAAAAAAACTCACAAATTTCATCCTATAAACAATAACAACAATTTAAAGTTTAAAAACTCATCAATTTCACTATAAAAACCATAAAAAAAAATTCCAAGTCAAAAAATCAGCAATTTCACTATAAAAACAAAAATAAAAGATCTAAGTTAAAAAAACTCGCCTATTTCACAATTTCATTATATAAACCAAAATAAAAGTTCAATGTTAAAAAGCTCATCGATTTCACTAAAAAACTCATTAAAATGTTCAAAGTTGAAAAACTTCCCAATTTCACAACAATACCTGGACAAAAGTTCCAAAAAAAAAAACTCACCAATTTCACTATAAAGACCATTTCAATAGTTTCAAGTTAAGAATATCACTAATTTAACTATAAAGACAATAACAAAAGTTGAAAGTGAAAAAACTCACCAATTTCACTATAAAGACCATTATAGAACATCCAAGTCAAAAAATCACCAATTTCATAACAAAGACCATTACGAGAGTTCAGACTTTAAAAACTCACCAATTTCACTATAAAGACAATTTACAATAGTTTCAAGTTAAAAAGCTCACCAATTTCACTACAAAGACCATTACAAAAGTTCCAAGTCAAACAACTCACCAATTTCACTATAAAAACCATAATAAAAGTTCCAAGTGAAAAAAAACTCACCAATTTCACTAAAAATACCATAACAAAAGTTCAAAGTGAAAAAACTCACAAATTTCATCCTATAAACAATAACAACAGTTCAAAGTTTAAAAACTCATCAATTTCACTATAAAAACCATAAAAAAATTTCCAAGTCAAAAAATCAGCAATTTCACTATAAAAACAAAAATAAAAGATCTAAGTTAAAAAGAATCGGCCTATTTCACAATTTCACTAGAAAAACCAAAATAAAAGTTCAATGTTAAAAAGCTCATAGATTTCACTCATAAACTCATACAAATGTTTAAAGTTGAAAAATTCTTCAATTTCACTATAAAACCATGAAAAAAGTTCCAAAAGAAAAAACTCACCAATTTCACTATAAAGACCATTTCAATAGTTTCAAGTTAAGAATATCACTAATTTGACTATAAAGACCATAACAAAAGTTGAAAGTGAAAAAACTCACCAATTTCACTATAAAGACCATTACAGAACATCCAAGTCAAAAAATCACCAATTTCACAACAAAGACCATTACGATAGTTCAGATTTTAAAAACTCACCAATTTCACTATAAAGACCATTTACAAAAGTTTCAAGTTAAAAAGCTCGCCAATTTCACCATAAAGACCATTACAAAAGTTCCAAGTCAAAAAACTCACCAATTTCACTATAAAAACCATAATAAAATTTCAAAATTAAAAACATATCAATTTCACTCTAAAAAGGATAACAAAACTTAAAAACTAAAAAACTCCTCAATTTCACTATATGGACCAAAATAAAAGTTCCTAGTGAAAAAAATTCACCAATTTCACTTAAAAGACCATAAAAAAGTTCAAAGTGAAAAAACTCACCAATTTCATTCTATAAACAATAACAAGAGTTCTAAGTTAAAAAACTCACAAATTTCAATATAAAAACCATAACAAAATTTCCAAGTCAAAAAATCAACAATTTCACTATAAAAACAAAAATAAAAGATCTAAGTTAAACAACTCTCCTATTTCAGAATTTCACTATAAAAACCAAAATAAAAGTTCAATGTTAAAAATCTCATCGCTTTCACTCAAAAACTCATAAAAATGTTCAAAGTTGAAGGACTCCCCAATTTCACAACAAAACCATGATTAAAGTTCCAAAAGAAAAAACTCACCAACTTCACTATAAAGACCATTTCAATAGTTTCAAGTCAAAATTATCTCCAGTTTTACTATAAAGACCATAACAAAAGTTGAAAGTGAAAAAACCACCAATTTCCCTATAAAGGCCATTACGGAACATCCAAGTCAAAAAATCACCAATTTCACAACAAAGACCGTTACGAGAGTTCAGATTTTAAAAACTCACCAATTTCACTTTAAAGACCATTTACAAAAGTTTCAAGTTAAAAAGCTCACCAATTTCCCTACAAAGACCGTTACAAAAGTTCCAAGTCAAAAAACTCACCAATTTCATTATAAAAACCATAATAAAAGTTCCAAGTGAAAAAAAAACTCACCAATTTCACTAAAAGACCATAACAAAAGTTCAAAGTGAAAAAACTCACAAATTTCATCCAATAAACAATAACAACAGTTCAAAGTTTAAAAACTCATCAATTTCACTATAAAAACCATAAAAAAATTTCCAAGTCAAAAAATCAGCAATTTCACTATAAAAACAAAAATAAAAGATCTAAATTAAAAAAAACTCGCGTATTTCACAATTTCACTATAAAAACCAAAATAAAAGTTCAATGTTAAAAAGCTCATCGATTTCACTCAAAAACCCATAAAAATGTTCAAAGTTGAAAAACTCTTCAATTTCACTATAAAACCATGAAAAAAGTTCCAAAAGAAAAAATTCACCAATTTCACTATAAAGACCATTTCAATAGTTTCAAGTTAAGAATATCACTAATTTGACTATAAAGACCATAACAAAAGTTGAAAGTGAAAAAACTCACCAATTTCACTATAAAGACCATTACAGAACATCCAAGTCAAAAAATCACCAATTTCACAAAAAAGACCATTACGAGAGTTCAGATTTTAAAAACTCACCAATTTCACTATAAAGACCATTTACAAAAGTTTCAAGTTAAAAAGCTCGCCAATTTCACCATAAAGACCATTACAAAAGTTCCAAGTCAAAAAACTCACCAATTTCACTATAAAAACCATAATAAAAGTTCAAAATTAAAAACATATCAATTTCACTCTAAAAAGGATAACAAAACCTAAAAACTAAAAAACTCCTCAATTTCACTATATGGACCAAAGTAAAAGTTCCTAGTGAATAAAATTCACCAATTTCACTTAAAAGACCATAAAAAAGTTCAAAGTGAAAAAACTCACCAATTTCATTCTATAAACAATAACAAGAGTTCAAAGTTAAAAAACTCACAAATTTCAATATAAAAACCATAACAAAATTTCCAAGTCAAAAAAATCAACAATTTCACTATAAAAACAAAAATAAAAGATCTAAGTTAAACAACTCGCCTATTTCACAATTTCACTATAAAAACCGAAATAAAAGTTCAATGTTAAAAATCTCATCGATTTAACTCAAAAACTCATAAAAATGTTCAAAGTTGAAAGACTCCCCAATTTCACAACAAAACCATGACTAAAGTTCCAAAAGAAAAAACTCACCAACTTCACTATAAAGACCATTTCAATAGTTTCAAGTAAAAATTATCTCCAATTTGACTATAAAGACCATAACAAAAGTTGAAAGTGAAAAAACCACCAATTTCACTATAAAGGCCCTTACAGAACATCCAAGTCAAAAAATCACCAATTTCACAACAAAGACCATTACGAGAGTTCAGATTTTAAAAACTCACCAATTTCACTTTAAAGACCATTTACAAAAGTTTCAAGTTAAAAAGCTCACCAATTTCATGATAAAAACCATAATAAAAGTTCCAAGTGAAAAAAAAACTCACCAATTTCACTAAAAAGACCATAACAAAAGTTCAAAGTGAAAAAAACTCACAAATTTCATCCTATAAACAATAACAACAATTTAAAGTTTAAAAACTCATCAATTTCACTATAAAAACCATAAAAAAAAATTCCAAGTCAAAAAATCAGCAATTTCACTATAAAAACAAAAATAAAAGATCTAAGTTAAAAAAACTCGCCTATTTCACAATTTCATTATATAAACCAAAATAAAAGTTCAATGTTAAAAAGCTCATCGATTTCACTAAAAAACTCATTAAAATGTTCAAAGTTGAAAAACTTCCCAATTTCACAACAATACCTTGACAAAAGTTCCAAAAAAAAAAACTCACCAATTTCACTATAAAGACCATTTCAATAGTTTCAAGTTAAGAATATCACTAATTTAACTATAAAGACAATAACAAAAGTTGAAAGTGAAAAAACTCACCAATTTCACTATAAAGACCATTATAGAACATCCAAGTCAAAAAATCACCAATTTCATAACAAAGACCATTACGAGAGTTTAGACTTTAAAAACTCACCAATTTCACTATAAAGACAATTTACAATAGTTTCAAGTTAAAAAGCTCACCAATTTCACTACAAAGACCATTACAAAAGTTCCAAGTCAAACAACTCACCAATTTCACTATAAAAACCATAATAAAAGTTCCAAGTGAAAAAAAACTCACCAATTTCACTAAAAATACCATAACAAAAGTTCAAAGTGAAAAAACTCACAAATTTCATCCTATAAACAATAACAACAGTTCAAAGTTTAAAAACTCATCAATTTCACTATAAAAACCATAAAAAAATTTCCAAGTCAAAAAATCAGCAATTTCACTATAAAAACAAAAATAAAAGATCTAAGTTAAAAAGAATCGGCCTATTTCACAATTTCACTAGAAAAACCAAAATAAAAGTTCAATGTTAAAAAGCTCATAGATTTCACTCATAAACTCATACAAATGTTTAAAGTTGAAAAATTCTTCAATTTCACTATAAAACCATGAAAAAAGTTCCAAAAGAAAAAACTCACCAATTTCACTATAAAGACCATTTCAATAGTTTCAAGTTAAGAATATCTAATTTGACTATAAAGACCATACCAAAATTTGAAAGTGAAAAAGCTCACCAATTTCACTATAAAGACAATTACAGAACATCCAAGTAAAAAAATCACCAATTTCACAACAAAGACCATTTACAAAAGTTTCAAGTTAAAAAGCTCACCAATTTCACTACAAAGACCATTACAAAAGTTCCAAGTTAAAACACTCACCAATTTCACTATAAAAACCATAATAAAAGTTCCAAGTGAAAAAAAACTCACCAATTTCACTAAAAAGACCATAACAAAAGTTCAAAGTGAAAAAACTCACAAATTTCATCCTATAAACAATAACAACAGTTCAAAGTTTAAAAACTCATCAATTTCACTATAAAAACCATAAAAATATTTCCAAGTCAAAAAATCAGCAATTTCACTGTAAAAACAAAAAAAAAACTAAGTTAAAATACTCGCCTATTTCACAATTTCACTATAAAAACCAAAATAAAAGTTCAATGTTAAAAAGCTCATCGATTTCACTCAAAAACTCATAAAAATGTTCAAAGTTGAAAAACTCCCCAATTTCACAACAAAACCTTGACAAAAGTTCCAAAAGAAAAAACTCACCAAGTTCACTATAAAGACCATTTCAATAGTTTCAAGTCAAAATTATCTCCAGTTATACTATAAAGACCATAACAAAAGTTGAAAGTGAAAAAACTAACCAATTTCACTATAAAGGCCATTACAGAACATCCAAGTCAAAAAATCACCAATTTCACAACAAAGACCATTACGAGAGTTCAGATATTAAAAACTCACCAATTTCACTATAAAGACCATTTACAAAAAGTTTCAAGTTAAAAAGCACACCAATTTCACTACAAAGACCATTACAAAAGTTCCAAGTCAAAAAACTCACCAATTTCATTATAAAAACCATAGTAAAAGTTCCAAGTGAAAAAAACTCACCAATTTCACTAAAAAGACCATAACAAAAGTTCACAGTGAAAAAACTCACAAATTTCATCCTATAAACAATAAAAACAGTTAAAAGTTTAAAAACTCATCAATTTCACTATAAAAACCATAAAAAAAATTTCCAAGTCAAAAAATCAGCAATTTCACTATAAAAACAAAAATAAAAGATCTAAGTTAAAAAAACTCGCCTATTTCACAATTTCACTATAAAAACCAAAATAAAAGTTCAATGTTAAAAAGCTCATCGATTTCACTCAAAAACTCATAAAAATGTTCAAAGTTGAAAAACTCTTCAATTTCACTATAAAACCATGAAAAAAGTTCCCAAAGAAAAAACTCACCAATTTCACTATAAAGACCATTTCAATAGTTTCAAGTTAAGAATATCACTAGTTTGACTATAAAGACCATAACAAAAGTTGAAAGTGAAAAAACTCACCAATTTCACTATAAAGACCATTACAGAACATCCAAGTCAAAAAATCACCAATTACACAACAAAGACCATTACAATAGTTCAGATAATAAAAACTCACCAATTTCACTATAAAGACCATTTACAAAAGTTTCAAGTTAAAAAGCTCGCAAATTTCACCATAAAGACCATTACAAAAGTTCCAAGTCAAAAAACTCACCAATTTCATTATAAAAACCATAATAAAAGTTCCAAGTGAAAAAAAACTCACCAATTTCACTAAAAATACCATAACAAAAGTTCAAAGGGAAAAAACTCACAAATTTCATCCTATAAACAATAACAACAGTTCAAAGTTTAAAAACTCATCAATTTCACTATAAAAACCATAAAAAAATTTCCAAGTCAAAAAATCAGCAATTTCACTATAAAAACAAAAATAAAAGATCTAAGTTAAAAAGAATCGCCTATTTCACAATTTCACTATAAAAACCAAAATAAAAGTTCAATGTTAAAAAGCTCATCGATTTCACTCAAAAACTCATAAAAATGTTCAAAGTTGAAAAACTCTTCAATTTCAACATAAAACCATGAAAAAAGTTCCAAAAGAAAAAACTCACCAATTTCACTATAAAGACCATTTCAATAGTTTCAAGTTAAGAATATCACTAATTTGACTAGAAAGACCATAACAAAATTTGAAAGTGAAAAAGCTCACCATTTTCACTATAAAGACCATTACAGAACATCCAAGTCAAAAAATCACCAATTTCACAACAAAGACCATTACGAGAGTTCAGATATTAAAAACTCACCAATTTCACTATAAAGACCATTTACAAAAGTTTCAAGTTAAAAAGCTCACCAATTTCACTACAAAGACCATTACAAAAGTTCCAAGTCAAAAAACTCACCAATTTCATTATAAAAACCATAATAAAAGTTCCAAGTGAAAAAAACTCACCAATTTCACTAAAAAGACCATAACAAAAGTTCACAGTGAAAAAACTCACAAATTTCATCCTATAAACAATAACAACAGTTCAAAGTTTAAAAACTCATCAATTTCACTATAAAAACCATAAAAAAAATTTCCAAGTCAAAAAATCAGCAATTTCACTATAAAAACAAAAATAAAAGATCTAAGTTAAAAAAACTCGCCTATTTCACAATTTCACTATAAAAACCAAAATAAAAGTTCAATGTTAAAAAGCTCATCGATTTCACTCAAAAACTCATAAAAATGTTCAAAGTTGAAAAACTCTTCAATTTCACTATAAAACCATGAAAAAAGTTCCCAAAGAAAAAACTCACCAATTTCACTATAAAGACAATTTCAATAGTTTCAAGTTAAGAATATCACTAGTTTGACTATAAAGACCATAACAAAAGTTGAAAGTGAAAAAACTCACCAATTTCACTATAAAGACCATTACAGAACATCCAAGTCAAAAAATCACCAATTTCACAACAAAGACCATTACAATAGTTCAGATAATAAAAACTCACCAATTTCACTATAAAGACCATTTACAAAAGTTTCAAGTTAAAAAGCTCGCCAATTTCACCATAAAGACCATTACAAAAGTTCCAAGTCAAAAAACTCACCAATTTCACTATAAAAACCATAATAAAAGTTCCAAGTGAAAAAAAAACTCACCAATTTCACTAAAAATACCATAACAAAAGTTCAAAGGGAAAAAACTCACAAATTCCATCCTATAAACAATAACAACAGTTCAAAGTTTAAAAATTCATCAATTTCACTATAAAAACCATAAAAAAATTTCCAAGTCAAAAAATCAGCAATTTCACTATAAAAACAAAAATAAAAGATCTAAGTTAAAAAGAATCGCCTATTTCACAATTTCACTATAAAAACCAAAATAAAAGTTCAATGTTAAAAAGCTCATCGATTTCACTCAAAAACTCATAAAAATGTTCAAAGTTGAAAAACTCTTCAATTTCAACATAAAACCATGAAAAAAGTTCCAAAAGAAAAAACTCACCAATTTCACTATAAAGACCATTTCAATAGTTTCAAGTTAAGAATATCACTAATTTGACTAGAAAGACCATAACAAAATTTGAAAGTGAAAAAGCTCACCAATTTCACTATAAAGACCATTACAGAACATCCAAGTCAAAAAATCACCAATTTCACAACAAAGACCATTACGAGAGTTCAGATATTAAAAACTCACCAATTTCACTATAAATACCATTTACAAAAGTTTCAAGTTAAAAAGCTCACCAATTTCACTACAAAGACCATTACAAAAGTTCCAAGTCAAAAAACTCACCAATTTCATTATAAAAACCATAATAAAAGTTCCAAGTGAAAAAAACTCACCAATTTCACTAAAAAGACCATAACAAAAGTTCACAGTGAAAAAACTCACAAATTTCATCCTATAAACAATAACAACAGTTCAAAGTTTAAAAACTCATCAATTTCACTATAAAAACCATAAAAAAAATTTCCAAGTCAAAAAATCAGCAATTTCACTATAAAAACAAAAATAAAAGATCTAAGTTAAAAAAACTCGCCTATTTCACAATTTCACTATAAAAACCAAAATAAAAGTTCAATGTTAAAAAGCTCATCGATTTCACTCAAAAACTCATAAAAATGTTCAAAGTTGAAAAACTCTTCAATTTCACTATAAAACCATGAAAAAGTTCCAAAAGAAAAAACTCACCAATTTCACTATAAAGACCATTTCAATAGTTTCAAGTTAAGAATATCACTAATTTGACTATAAAGACCATAACAAAAGTTGAAAGTGAAAAAACTCACCAATTTCACTATAAAGACCATTACAAAACATCCAAGTCAAAAAATCACCAATTTCACAACAAAGACCATTACAATAGTTCAGATTTTAAAAACTCACCAATTTCACTATAAAGACCATTTACAAAAGTTTCAAGTTAAAAAGCTCGCCAATTTCACCATAAAGACCATTACAAAAGTTCCAAGTCAAAAAACTCACCAATTTCACTATAAAAACCATAATAAAAGTTCCAAGTGAAAAAAAACTCACCAATTTCACTAAAAATACCATAACAAAAGTTCAAAGGGGAAAAACTCACAAATTTCATCCTATAAACAATAACAACAGTTCAAAGTTTAAAAACTCATCAATTTCACTATAAAAACCATAAAAAAATTTCAAGTCAAAAAATCAACAATTTCACTATAAAAACAAAAAAAAAATCTAAGTTAAAATACTCGCCTATTTCACAATTTCACTATAAAAACCAAAATAAAAGTTCAATGTTAAAAAGCTCATCGATTTCACTCAAAAACTCATACAAATGTTCAAAGTTGAAAAACTCCCCAATTTCACAACAAAACCATGACTAAAGTTCCAAAAGAAAAAACTCACCAATTTCACTATAAAGACCATTTCAATAGTTTCAAGTCAAAATTATCTCCAGTTTGACTATAAAGACCATAACAAAAGTTAAAAGTGAAAAAACTCACCAATTTCACTATAAAGGCCATTACAGAACATCCAAGTCAAAAAATCACCAATTTCACAAAAAAGACCATTACGAGAGTTCAGATTTTAAAAACTCAGTAATTTCACTATAAAGACCATTTACAAAGGTTTCAAGTTAAAAAGCTCACCAATTTCACTACAAAGACCATTACAAAAGTTCCAAGTCAAAAAACTCACCAATTTCACTATAAAAACCATAATAAAAGTTCCAAGTGAAAAAAAACTCACCAATTTCACTAAAAAGACCATAACAAAAGTTCAAAGTGAAAAAACTCACAAATTTCATCCTATAAACAATAACAACAGTTCAAAGTTTAAAAACTCATTAATTTCACTATAAAAACCATACAAAAATTTCCAAGTCAAAAAATCAGCAATTTCACTATAAAAACAAAAAAAAAATCTAGGTTAAAATACTCGCCTATTTCACAATTTCACTATAAAAACCAAAATAAAAGTTCAATGTTAAAAAGCTCATCGATTTCACTCAAAAACTCATACAAATGTTCAAAGTTGAAAAACTCCCCAATTTCACAACAAAACCATGACTAAAGTTCCAAAAGAAAAAACTCACCAATTTCACTATAAAGACCATTTCAATAGTTTCAAGTTAAGAATATCACTAATTTGACTATAAAGACCATAACATAAGTTGAAAGTGAAAAAACTCACCAATTTTACTATAAAGACCATGACAGAACATCCAAGTCAAAAAATCACCAATTTCACAACAAAGACCATTACGAGAGTTCAGATTTTAAAAACTCACCAATTTCACTATAAAGACCATTTACAAAAGTTTCAAGTTAAAAAGCTCACCAATTTAACTACAAAGACCATTACAAAAGTTCCAAGTCAAACAACTCACCAATTTCACTATAAAAGTTCCAAGTGAAAAAAAACTCACCAATTTCACTTAAAAGACCATAACAAAAGTTCAAAGTGAAAAAACTCACAAATTTCATCCTATAAACAATAACAACAGTTCAAAGTTTAAAAACTCATCAATTTCACTATAAAAACCATAAAAAAATTTCCAAGTCAAAAAATAGCAATTTCACTATAAAAACAAAAATAAAAGATCTAAGTTAAAAAAACTTGCCTATTTCACAATTTCACTATAAAAACCAAAATAAAAGTTCAATGTTAAAAAGCTCATAGATTTCACTCAAAAACTCATACAAATGTTCAAAGTTGAAAAACTCCCCAATTTCACAACAAAACCATGACTAAAGTTCCAAAAGAAAAAACTCACCAATTTCACTATAAAGACTATTTCAATAGTTTCAAGTTAAGAATATCACTAATTTGATTATAAAGACCATAACAAAAATTGAAAGTGAAAAAACTCACCAATTTCACTATAAAGACCATGACAGAACATCCAAGTCAAAAAATCACCAATTTCACAACAAAGACCATTACGAGAGTTCAGATTTTAAAAACTCACCAATTTCACTATAAAGACCATTTACAAAAGTTTCAAGTTAAAAAGCTCACCAATTTAACTACAAAGACCATTACAAAAGTTCCAAGTCAAACAACTCACCAATTTCACTATAAAAACCATTATAAAAGTTCCAAGTGAAAAAAAACTCACCAATTTCACTTAAAAGACCATAACAAAAGTTCAAAGTGAAAAAACTCACAAATTTCATCCTATAAACAATAACATCAGTTCAAAGTTTAAAAACTCATCAATTTCACTATAAAAACCATAAAAAAATTTCCAAGTCAAAAAACAGCAATTTCACTATAAAAACAAAAATAAAAGATCTAAGTTAAAAAAACTTGCCTATTTCACAATTTCACTATAAAAACCAAAATAAAAGTTCAATGTTAAAAAGCTCATAGATTTCACTCAAAAACTCATACAAATGTTCAAAGTTGAAAAACTCCCCAATTTCACAACAAAACCATGACTAAAGTTCCAAAAGAAAAAACTCACCAATTTCACTATAAAAACCATTTCAATAGTTTCAAGTTAAGAATATCACTAATTTGACTATAAAGACCATAACAAAAGTTGAAAGTGAAAAAACTCACCAATTTCACTATAAAGACCATTACAGAACATCCAAGTCAAAAAATCACCAATTTCACAACAAAGACCATTACTAGAGTTCAGATTTTAAAATCTCACCAATTTCACTATAAAGACCATTTACAAAAGTTTCAAGTTAAAAAGCTCACCAATTTCACTACAAAGACCATTACAAAAGTTCCAAGTCAAACAACTCACCAATTTCACTATAAAAACCTTAATAAAAGTTCCAAGTGAAAAAAAACTCACCAATTTCGATAAAAAGACCATAACAAAAGTTCAAAGTGAAAAAACTCACAAATTTCATCCTATAAACAATAACAACAGTTCAAAGTTTAAAAACTCATTAATTTCACTATAAAAACCATAAAAAAAATTTCCAAGTCAAAAAATCAGCAATTTCACTATAAAAACAAAAAAAAAAATCTAAGTTAAAATACTCGCCTATTTCACAATTTCACTATAAAAACCAAAATAAAAGTTCAATGTTAAAAAGCTCATCGATTTCACTCAAAAACTCATACAAATGTTCAAAGTTGAAAAACTCCCCAATTTCACAACAAAACCATGACTAAAGTTCCAAAAGAAAAAACTCACCAATTTCACTATAAAGACCATTTCAATAGTTTCAAGTTAAGAATATCACTAATTTGACTATAAAGACCATAACAAAAGTTGAAAGTGAAAAAACTCACCAATTTCACTATAAAGACCATTACAGAACATCCAAGTCAAAAAATCACCAATTTCACAACAAAGACCATTACGAGAGTTCAGATTTTAAAAACTCACCAATTTCACTATAAAGACCATTTATAAAAGTTTCAAGTTAAAAAGCTCACCAATTTAACTACAAAGACCATTACAAAAGTTCCAAGTCAAACAACTAACCAATTTCACTATAAAAACCATTATAAAAGTTCCGAGTGAAAAAAACTCACTAATTTCACTAAAAAGACCATAACAAAAGTTCAAAGTGAAAAAACTCACAAATTTCATCCTATAAACAATAACATCAGTTCAAAGTTTAAAAACTCATCAATTTCACTATAAAAACCATAAAAAAATTTCCAAGTCAAAAAACAGCAATTTCACTATAAAAACAAAAATAAAAGATCTAAGTTAAAAAAACTCGCCTATTTCACAATTTCACTATAAAAACCAAAATAAAAGTTCAATGTTAAAAAGCTCATAGATTTCACTCAAATACTCATACAAATGTTCAAACTTGAAAAACTCCCCAATTTCACAACAAAACCATGACTAAAGTTCCAAAAGAAAAAACTCACCAATTTTACTATAAAGACCATTTCAATAGTTTCAAGTTAAGAATATCACAAATTTGACTATAAAGACCATAACAAAAGTTGAAAGTGTAAAAACTCACCAATTTCACTATAAAGACCATTACAGAACATCCAAGTCAGAAAATCACCAATTTCACAACAAAGACCATTACGAGAGTTCAGATTTTAAAAACTCACCAATTTCACTATAAAGACCATTTACAAAAGTTTCAAGTTAACAAGCTCACCAATTTCACTACAAAGACCATTACAAAAGTTCCAAGTCAAACAACTCACCAATTTCACTATAAAAACCATAATAAAAGTTCCAAGTGAAAAAAAAACTCACAAATTTCACTAAAAAGACCATAACAAAAGTTCAAAGTGAAAAAACTCACAAATTTCATCCTATAAACAATAACAACAGTTCAAAGTTTAAAAACTCATTAATTTCACTATAAAAACCATAAAAAAATTTCCAAGTCAAAAAATCAGCAATTTCACTATAAAAACAAAAAAAAAAATCTAAGTTAAAATACTCGCCTATTTCACAATTACACTATAAAAACCAAAATAAAAGTTCAATGTTAAAAAGCTCATCAATTTCACTCAAAAACTCATAAAAATGTTCAAAGTTGAAAACCTCCCCAATTTCACAACAAAACCTTGACAAAAGTTTCAAAAGAAAAAACTCACCAAGTTCACTATAAAGACCATTTCAATAGTTTCAAGTCAAAATTATCTCCAGTTTGACTATAAAGACCATAACAAAAGTTGAAAGTGAAAAAATTCACCAATTTCACTATAAAGGCCATTACAGAACATCCAAGTCATAAAATCACCAATTTCACAAAAAAGACCATTACGAGAGTTCAGATTTTAAAAACTCACTAATTTCACTATAAAGACCATTTACAAAAGTTTCAAGTTAAAAAGCTCACCAATTTCACTACAAAGACCATTACAAAAGTTCCAAGTCAAAAAACTCACCAATTTCACTATAAAAACCATTATAAAAGTTCTAAGTGAAAAAAAACTCACCAATTTCACTAAAAAGACCATAACAAAAGATCAAAGTGAAAAAACTCACAAATTTCATCCTATAAACAATAACAACAGTTCAAAGTTTAAAAACTCATCAATTTCACTATAAAAACCATAAAAAAATTTCCAAGTCAAAAAACAACAATTTCACAATAAAAAATAAAATAAAAGATTTAAGTTAAAAAAAACTCGCCTATTTCACAATTTCACGATAAAAACCAAAATAAAAGTTCGATGTTAAAAAGCTCATCGATTTCACTCAAAAACTCATAAAAATGGTCAAAGTTGAAAAACTCTTCAATTTCACTATAAAACCATGAAAAAAGTTCCAAAAGAGAAAACTCACCAATCTCACTATAAAGACCATTTCAATAGTTTCAAGTTAAGAATATCACTAATTTGACTATAAAGACCATAACAAAAGTTGAAAGTGAAAAAACTCACCAATTTCACTATAAAGACCATTACAAAACATCCAAGTCAAAAAATCACCAATTTCACAACAAAGACCATTACGAGAGTTCAGATTTTAAAAACTCACCAATTTCACTATAAAGACCATTTACAAAAGTTTCAAGTTAAAAAGCTCACCAATTTCACTACAAAGACCATTACAAAAGTTCCAAGTCAAACAACTAACCAATTTCACTATAAAAACCATAATAAAAGTTCCAAGTGAAAAAAAACTCACAAATTTCACTAAAATGACCATAACAAAAGTTCAAAGTGAAAAAACTCACAAATTTCATCCTATAAACAATAACAACAGTTCAAAGTTTAAAAACTCATCAATTTCACTATAAAAACCATAAAAAAAATTTCCAAGTCAAAAAATCAGCAATTTCACTATAAAAACAAAAATAAAAGATCTAAGTTAAAAAAACTCGCCTATTTCACAATTTCACTATAAAAACCAAAATAAAAGGTCAATGTTAAAAAGCTCATCGATTTCACTCAAAAACTCCTAAAAACGTTCAAAGTTGAAAAACTTCCCAATTTCACAACAAAACCTTGACAAAAGTTCAAAAAAAAAAACTCACCAATTTCACTATAAAGACCATTTCAATAGTTTCAAGTTAAGAATATCATTAATTTAACTATAAAGACCATAACAAAAGTTGAAAGTGAAAAAACTCACCAATTTCACTATAAAGACCATTACAGAACATCCAAGTCAAAAAATCACCAATTTCACAACAAAGACCATTACGAGAGTTCAGATTTTAAAAACTCACCAATTTCACTATAAAGACCATTTACAAAAGTTTCAAGTTAAAAAGCTCACCAATTTCACTACAAAGACCATTACAAAAGTTCCAAGTCAAACAACTCACCAATTTCACTATAAAAACCATAATAAAAGTTCCAAGTGAAAAAAACCTCACCAATTTAACTAAAAAGACCATAACAAAAGTTCAAAGTGAAAAAACTCAGAAAATTTCATCCTATAAAGAATAACAACAGTTCAAAGTTTAAAAACTCATCAATTTCACTATAAAAACCATAAAAAAAATTCCATGTCAAAAAACAGCAATTTCACTATAAAAACAAAAATAAAAGATCTAAGTTTAAAAAACTCGCCTATTTCACAATTTCACTATAAAAACCAAAATAAAAGTTCAATGTTAAAAAGCTCATCGATTTCACTCAAAAACTCATAAAAATGTTCAAAGTTGAAAACCTCCCCAATTTCACAACAAAACCTTGACAAAAGTTTCAAAAGAAAAAACTCACCAAGTTCACTATAAAGACCATTTCAATAGTTTCAAGTTAAGAATATCACTAATTTGACTATAAAGACCATAACAAAAGTTGAAAGTGAAAAAACTCACCAATTTCACTATAAAGACCATTACAGAACATCCAAGTCAAAAAATCACCAATTTCACAACAAAGACCATTACGAGAGTTCAAATTTTAAAAACTCACCAATTTCACTATAAAGACCATTTACAAAAGTTTCAAGTTAAAAATCTCACCAATTTCACTACAAAGACCATTACAAAAGTTCCAAGTCAAACAACTCACCAATTTCACTATAAAAACCATAATAAAAGTTCCAAGTGAAAAAAAACTCACAAATTTCACTAAAAAGACCATAACAAAAGTTCAAAGTGAAAAAACTCACAAATTTCATCCTATAAACAATAACAACAGTTCAAAGTTTAAAAACTCATCAATTTCACTATAAAAACCATAAAAAAAATTTCCAAGTCAAAAAATCAGCAATTTCACTATAAAAACAAAAAAAAAAGTCTAAGTTAAAAAAACTCACCTATTTCAAAATTTCACTATAAAAACCAAAATAAAAGGTCAATGTTAAAAAGCTCATCGATTTCACTCAAAAACCCCTAAAAATGTTCAAAGTTGAAAAACTCTTCAATTTCACTATAAAACCATGAAAAAAGTTCCAAAAGAAAAAACTCACCAATTTCACTATAAAGACCATTTCAATAGTTTCAAGTTAAGAATATCACTAATTTGACTATAAAGACCATAACAAAATTTGAAAGTGAAAAAGCTCGCCAATTTCACTATAAAGACCATTACAGAACATCCAAGTCAAAAAATCACCAATTTCACAACAAAGACCATTAAGAGAGTTCAGATTTTAAAAACTCACCAATTTCACTATAAAGACCATTTACAAAAGTTTCAAGTTAAAAAGCTCACCAATTTCACTATAAAAACCATAATAAAAGTTCAAAATTTAAAACATATCAATTTCACTCTAAAATGGATAACAAAACATAAAAACTAAAAAACTCCTCAATTTCACTATATAGACCATAATAAAAGTTCCAAGTGAAAAAAAATTCACCAATTTCACTTAAAAAACCATAAAAAAGTTCAAAGTGAAAAAACTCACCAATTTCATTCTATAAACAATAACAAGAGTTCAAAGTTAAAAAAACTCACCAATTTCAATATAAAAACCATAACAAAATTTCCAATTCAAAAAATCATCAATTTCACTATAAAAACCAAAATAGAAGATCTAAGTTAAAAAATCTCGCCTATTTCACAATTTCACGATAAAAACCAAAATAAAAGTTCGATGTTAAAAAGCTCATCGATTTCACTCAAAAACTCATAAAAATGGTCAAAGTTGAAAAACTCTTCAATTTCACTATAAAACCATGAAAAAAGTTCTAAAAGAAAAAACTCACCAACCTCACTATAAAGACCATTTCAATAGTTTCAAGTTAAGAATATCACTAATTTGACTATAAAGACCATAACAAAAGTTGAAAGTGAAAAAACTCACCAATTTCACTATAAAGACCATTACAAAACATCCAAGTCAAAAAATCACCAATTTCACAACAAAGACCATTACGAGAGTTCAGATTTTAAAAACTCACCAATTTCACTATAAAGACCATTTACAAAACTTTCAAGTTAAAAAGCTCACCAATTTCACTACAAAGACCATTACAAAAGTTCCAAGTCAAACAACTCACCAATTTCACTATAAAAACCATAATAAAAGTTCCAAGTGAAAAAAAAAACTCACCAATTTCACTAAAAAGACCATAACAAAAGTTCAAAGTGAAAAAACTCACAAATTTCATCCTATAAACAATAACAACAGTTCAAAGTTTAAAAACTCATTAATTTCACTATAAAAACCATAAAAAAATTTCCAAGTCAAAAAATCAGCAATTTCACTATAAAAACAAAAAAAAAATCTAAGTTAAAATACTCGCCTATTTGACAATTTCACTATAAAAACCAAAATAAAAGTTCAATGTTAAAAAGCTCATCGATTTCACTCAAATACTCATAAAAATGTTCAAAGTTGAAAACCTCCCCAATTTCACAACAAAACCTTGACAAAAGTTTCAAAAGAAAAAACTCACCAAGTTCACTATAAAGACCATTTCAATAGTTTCAAGTCAAAATTATCTCCAGTTTGACTATAAAGACCATAACAAAAGTTGAAAGTGAAAAAACTCACCAATTTCACTATAAAGGCCATTACAGAACATCCAAGTCAAAAAATCACCAATTTCACAAAAAAGACCATTACGAGATTTCAGATTTTAAAAACTCTCCAATTTCACTATAAAGACCATTTACAAAAGTTTCAAGTTAAAAAGCTCACCAATTTCACTACAAAGATCATTACAAAAGTTCCAAGTCAAAAAACTCACCAATTTCACTATAAAAACCATAATAAAAGTTCCAAGTGAAAAAAAACTCACAAATTTCACTAAAAAGACCATAAGAAAAGTTTAAAGTGAAAAAACTCACAAATTTCATCCTATAAACAATAACAACAGTTCAAAGTTTAAAAACTCATCAATTTCACTATAAAAACCATAAAAAAATTTCCAAGTCAAAAAACAGCAATTTCACAATAAAAACAAAAACAAAAGATCTAAGTTAAAAAAAACTCGCCTATTTCACCATTTCACTATAAAAACCAAAATAAAAGTTCAATGTTAAAAAGCTCATCGATTTCACTCAAAAACTCATAAAAATGTTCAAAGTTGAAAAACTCCCCAATTTCACAACAAAACCATGACTAAAGTTCCAAAAGAAAAAACTCACCAATTTCACTATAAAGACCATTTCAATTGTTTCAAGTTAAAAATATCACTAATTTGACTATAAAGACCATAACAAAAGTTGAAAGTGAAAAAACTCACCAATTTCACTATAAAAACCATTACAGAACATCCAAGTCAAAAAATCACCAATTTCACAACAAAGACCATTACGAGAGTTCAGATTTTAAAAACTCACTAATTTCACTATAAAGACCATTTACAAAAGTTTCAAGTTAAAAAGCTCACCAATTTCACTACAAAGACCATTACAAAAGTTCCAAGTCAAACAACTCACCAATTTCCCTATAAAAACCATAATAAAAGTTCCAAGTGAAAAAAAAACTCACCAATTTCACTAAAAAGACCATAACAAAAGTTCAAACTGAAAAAACTCACAAATTTCATCCTATAAACAATAACAACAGTTCAAAGTTTAAAAACTCATTAATTTCACTATAAAAACCTTAAAAAAAAATTCCAAGTCAAAAAATCAGCAATTTCATTATAAAAACAAAAAAAAATCTAAGTTAAAATACTCGCCTATTTCATAATTTCACTATAAAAACCAAAATAAAAGGTATGTTAAAATGCTCATCGATTTCACTCAAAAACTCATAAAAATGTTCAAAGTTGAAAAACTCTCCAATTTCACTATAAAACCATGAAAAAAGTTCCAAAAGAAAAAACTCACCAATTTCACTATAAAGACCATTAAAGAACATCCAAGTCAAAAAATCACCAATTTCACAAAAAAGACCATTACGAGAGTTCAGATTTTAAAAACTCACCAATTTGACTATAAAGACCATTTACAAAAGTTACAGGTAAAAAAGCTCACCAATTTCACTATAAAGACCATTACAAAAGTTCGATGTCAAAAAACTCACCAATTTCACTATAAAAACCATAATAAAAGTTCAAAATTAAAAACATATCAATTTCACTCTAAAATGGATAACAAAACATAAAAACTAAAAAACTCCTCAATTTCACGATTAAGACCATAATAAAAGTTCCAAGTGAAAAAAAATTAACCAATTTCACAAAAATAACCATAAAAAAGTTCAAAGTAAAAAAACTCACCAGTTTCATTCTATAAACAATAACAAGAGTTCAAAGTTGAAAAACTCACCAATTTCAATATAAAAACCATAACAAAATTTCCAAGTCAAAAAATCAACAATTTCACTATAAAAACCAAAATAAAAGATCTAAGTTAAACAACTCGCCTATTTCACAATTTCACTATAAAAACCAAAATAAAAGTTCAATGTTAAAAAGCTCATAGATTTCACTCAAAAACTCATTCAAATGTTCAAAGTTGAAAAACTCCCCAATTTCACAACAAAACCATGACTAAAGTTCCAAAAGAAAAAACTTACCAATTTCACTATAAAGACCATACCAATATTTTCAAGTTAAGAATATCACTAATTTGACTATAAAGACCATAAGAAAAGTTAAAAGTGAAAACACTCACCAATTTAACTATAAAGGCCATTACAGAACATCCAAGTCAAAAAATCACCAATTTCACAACAAAGACCATTACGAGAGTTCAGATTTTAAAAACTCACCAATTTCACTATAAAGACCCCATTTACAAAAGTTTCAAGTTAAAAAGCTCACCAATTTCACTACAAAGACCATTACAAAAGTTCCAAGTCAAAAAACTCACCAATTTCACTATAAACACCATAATAAAAGTTCCATGTGAAAAAAAAATCACCAATTTCACTAAAAAGACCATAACAAAAGTTCAAAATGAAAAACTCACAAATTTCACTATAAAGACCATTAAAGAACATCCAAGTCAAAAAATCACCAATTTCACAACAAAGACCATTACGAGAGTTCAGATTTTAAAAACTCACCAATTTCACTATAAAGACCATTTACAAAAGTTTCAAGTTAAAAAGCTCACCAATTTCACTACAAAGACCATTACAAAAGTTCCAAGTCAAACAACTCACCAATTTCACTATAAAAACCATAATAAAAGTTCCAAGTGAAAAAAAATTCACCAATTTCACTAAAAAGACCATAACAAAAGTTCAAAGTGAAAAAACTCACAAATTTCATCCTATAAACAATAACAACAGTTCAAAGTTTAAAAACTTATCAATTTCACTATAAAAACCATAAAAAAATTTCCAAGTCAAAAAATCAGCAATTTCACTATAAAAACAAAAAAAAAATCTAAGTTAAAATACTCGCCTATTTCACAATTTCACTATAAAAACCAAAATAAAAGTTCAATGTTAAAAAGCTCATCGATTTCACTCAAAAACTCGTACAAATGTTCAAAGTTGAAAAACTCCCCAATTTCACAACAAAACCTTGACAAAAGTTCCAAAAGAAAAAACTCACCAATTTCACTATAAAGGCCATTACAGAACATCCAAGTCAAAAAATTACCAATTTCACAACAAAGACCATTACGAGAGTTCAGATTTTAAAAACTTACCAATTTCACTATAAAAGCCATTTACAAAAGTTTCAAGTTAAAAAGCTCACTAATTTCACTACAAAGACCATTACAAAGTTCCAAGTCAAAAAACTCACCAATTTCATTATAAAAACCATAATAAAAGTTCCAATTGAAAAAAAACTCACCAATTTCACTAAAAAGACCATAACAAAAGTTCAAAGTGAAAAAACTCACAAATTTCATCCTATAAACAATAACAATAGTTCAAAGTTTAAAAACTCATCAATTTCACTATAAAAACATAAAAAAAATTTCCAACTCAAAAAATCAGCAATTTCACTATAAAAACAAAAATAAAAGATCTGAGTTAAAAAAACTCGCCTATTTCACAATTTCACTATAAAAACAAAAATAAAAGTTCAATGTTAAAAAAGCTCATCGATTTCACTCAAAAACTCATAAAAATGTTCAAAGTTGAAAAACTCTTCAATTTCACTATAAAACCAGGAAAAAAGTTCCAAAAGAAAAAACTCACCAATTTCAATATAAAGACTATTTCAATAGTTTCAAGTTAAGAATATCACTAATTTGACTATAAAGACCATAACAAAAGTTGAAAGTGAAAAAACTCACCAATTTCACTATAAAGACCATTAAAGAACATCCAAGTCAAAAAATCACCAATTTCACAACAAAGACCAATACGAGAGTTCAGATTTTAAAAACTCACCAATTTCACTATAAAGACCATTTACAAAAGTTTCAAGTAAAAAAGCTCACCAATTTCACTATAAAGACCATTACAAAAAGTTTCAAGTCAAAAAACTCACCAATTTCACTATAAAAACCATAATAAAAGTTCAAAATTAAAAACATATACATTTCACTCTAAAAAGGATAAAAAAACATAAAAACTAAAAAACTGCTCAATTTCACTATATAGACCATATTAAAAGTTCCAAGTGAAAAAAAATTCACCAATTTCACTTAAAAGGCCATAAAAAAGTTCAAAGTGAAAAACTCACCAATTTCATTCTAGAAACAATAACAACAGTTCAAAGTTAAAAAGCTCACCAATTTCAATATAAAAACCATAACAAAATTTCCATATCCAAAAATCAACAATTTCACTATAAAAACCAAAATAAAAGATCTAAGTTAAACAACTCGCCTATTTCACAATTTCACTATAAAATCCAAAATAAAAGTTCAATGTTAAAAAGCTCATCGATTTCACTCAAAAACTCATAAAAATGTTCAAAGTTGAAAAACTCCCCAATTTCACAATAAAACCTTGAGAAAAGTTCCAAAAGAATTAACTCACCAACTTCACTATAAAGACCATTTCAATAGTTCAAGTCAAAATTATCTCCAATTTGACTTTAAAGACCATAACAAAAGTTGAAAGTGAAAAAACTCACCAATTTCACTATAAAGGCCATTACATAACATCCAAGTCAAAAAATCACCAATTTCACAACAAAGACCATTACGAGAGTTCAGATTTTAAAAACTCACCAATTTCACTATAAAGACCATTTACAAAAGTTTCAAGTTAAAAAGCTCACCAATTTCACTACAAAGACCATTACAGAAGTTCCAAGTCAAAAACTCACCAATTTCACTATAAAAACCGTAATAAAAGTTCCAAGTGAAAAAAAACTCACCAATTTCACTAAAAAGACCATAACAAAAGTTCAAAGTGAAAAAACTCACAAATTTCATCCTGTAAACAATAACAACAGTTCAAAGTTTAAAAACTCATTAATTTCATTATAAAAACCATAAAAAAATTTCCAAGTCAAAAAATCAGCAATTTCACAATAAAAACAAAAATAAAAGATCTAAGTTAAAAAAACTCGCCTATTTCACAATTTCACTATAAAAACCAAAATAAAAGTTCAATGTTAAAAAGCTCATCGATTTCACTCGAAAAAACTCATAAAAATGTTCAAAGTTGAAAAACTCTTCGATTACACTATAAAACCATGAAAAATGATCCAAAAGAAAAAACTCACCAATCTCACTATAAAGACCATTTCAATAGTTTCAAGTTAAGAATATCACTAATTTGACTATAAAGACCATAACAAAAGTTGAAAGTGAAAATACTCACCAATTTCACTATAAAGACCATTTACAGAACATCCAAGTCAAAAAATCACCAATTTCACAGCAAAGACCATTACGAGAGTTCAGATTTTAAAAACTCACCAATTTCACTATAAAGACGATTTACAAAAGTTTCTAGTTAAAAAGCTCACCAATTTCACTATAAAGACCATTACAAAAGTTCCAAGTCAAAAAACTCACCAATTAAAAACATAGTAAAATTTCGAAATAAAAAACATATCAATTTCACTCTAAAATGGATAACGAAACATAAAAACTAAAAAACTCCTCAATTTCACTATATAGACCATAATAAAAGTTCCAAGTGAAAAAAATTCACCAATTTCACATAAAAGACCATAAAAAAGTTCAAAGTGAAAAAACACACCAATTTTATTCTATAAACAATAACAAGAGTTCAAAGTTAAAAAACTCACCAATTTCAATATAAAAACCATAATAAATTTTCCAAGTCAAAAAATTAACAATTTCACTATAAAAACAAAAATAAAAGATCTAAATTAAACAACTCGCCTATTTCACAATTTCACTATAAAAACCAAAATAAAAGTTCAATGTTAAAAAGCTCATCGATTTCACTCAAAAACTCATAAAAATGTTCAAAGTTGAAAAACTCCCCAATTTCACAACAAAACCTTGACAAAAGTTCCAAAAGAAAAAACTCACCAACTTCACTATAAAGACCATTTCAATAGCTTCAAGTCAAAATTATCTCCAATTGGACTATAAAGACCATAACAAAAGTTGAAAGTGAAAAAACTCACCAATTTCACTATAAAGGCCATTATAGAACATCCAAGTCAAAAAATCACCAATTTCACAACAAAGACCATTACGAGAGTTCTGATTTTAAAAACTCACTAATTTCACTATAAAGACCATTTACAAAAGTTTCAAGTTCAAAAGCTCACCAATTTCACTACAAAGACCATTACAAAAGTTCCAAGTCAAAAAACTCACCAATTTCATTATAAAAACCATAATAAAAGTTCCAAGTGAAAAGAAATTCACCAATTTCACTAAAAAGACCATAACCAAAGATCAAAGTGAAAAAGCTCACCAATTTCATTCTATAAACAATAACAACAGTTCAAAGTGAAAAAATTCACCAATTTCACTATAAAAACCATAACAAAATTTCCAAGTCAAAAAATCAAAAATTTCACTATAAAAACCAAAATAAAAGATCTAAGTTAAAAAAACTCGCCTATTTCACAATTTCACTATAAAAACCAAAATAAAAGGTCAATGTTAAAAAGCTCATTGATTTCACTCAAAAACTCATAAAAATGTTAAAAGTTGAAAAACTCTTCAATTTCACTATAAAACCATGAAGAAAGTACCAAAAGAAAAAACTCACCAATTTCACTATAAAGACCATTTCAATAGTTTCAAGTTAAGAATATCACTAATTTGACTATAAAGACCGTAACAAAAGTTGAAAGTGAAAAAACTCACCAATTTCACTATAAAGACCATTACAGAACATCCAAGTCAAAAAATCACCAATTTCACAACAAAGACCATTACGAGAGTACAAATTTTAAAAACTCACCAATTTCACTATAAAGACCATTTACAAAAGTTTCAAGTTAAAAAGCTCATCAATTTCACTATAAAGACCATTACAAAAGTTCCAAGTCAAAAAACTCACCAATTTCACTATAAAAACCATAATAAAAGTTCAAAATTAAAAACATATCAATTTCACTCTAAAATGGATAACGAAACATAAAAACTAAAAAACTCCTCAATTTCACTATATAGACCATAATAAAAGTTCCAAGTGAAAAAAATTCCACCAATTTCACTTAAAAGACCATAAAAAAGTTCAAAGTGAAAAACCTCACCAATTTCATTCTATAAACAATAACAAGAGTTCAAAGTTAAAAAATTCACCAATTTCAATATAAAAACAATAACAAAATTTCCAAGTCAAAAAATTAACAATTTCACTATAAAAACCAAAATAAAAGATCTAAATTAAACAACTCGCCTATTTCACAATTTCACTATAAAAACCAAAATAAAAGTTCAATGTTAAAAAGCTCATCGATTTCACTCATAAACTCATAAAAATGTTCAAAGTTGAAAAACTCCCCAATTTCACTATAAAAGCATGACAAAAGTTCCAAAAGAAAAAACTCACCAATTTCACTATAAAGACCATTTCAATAGTTTCAAGTTAAGAATATCACTAATTTGACTATAAAGACCGTAACAAAAGTTGAAAGTGAAAAAACTCACCAATTTCACTATAAAGACCATTACAGAACATCCAAGTCAAAAAATCACCAATTTCGCAACAAAGACCATTACGAGAGTTCAGATTTTAAAAACTCACCAATTTCACTATAAAGACCATTTACAAAAGTTTCAAGTTAAAAAGCTCACCAATTTCACTACAAAGACCATTACAAAAGTTCCAAGTCAAAAAAACTCATCAATTTCACTATAAAAACCATAATCAAAGTTCAAAATTAAAAACATATCAATTCCATTCTAAAATGGATAACGAAACATAAAAACTAAAAAACTCCTCAATTTCACTATATAGACCATAATAAAAGTTCCAAGTGAAAAAAAACTCACCAATTTCACTTAAAAGACCATAAAAAAGTTCAAAGTGAAAAAACTCACCAATTTCATTCTATAAACAATAACAAGAGTTCAAAGTTAAAAAACTCACCAATTTCAATATAAAAACCATAACAAAATTTCCAAGTCAAAAAATCAACAATTTCACTATAAAAACCAAAATAAAATATCTAAATTAAACAACTCGCCTATTTCACAATTTCACTATAAAAACCAAAATAAAAGTTCAATGTTAAAAAGCTCATCGATTTCACTCAAAAACTCATAAAAATGTTCAAAGTTGAAAAACTCTTCAATTTCACTATAAAACCATGAAAAAGTTCCAAAAGAAAAAACTCACCAATTTCACTATAAAGACCATTTCAATAGTTTCAAGTTAAGATTATCACTAATTTGACTATAAAGACCATAACAAAAGTTGAAAGTGAAAACACTCACCAATTTCACTATAAAGACCATTACAGAACATCCAAGTCAAAAAATCACCAATTTCACAACAAAGACCATTACGAGAGTTCAGATTTGAAAAACTCACCAATTTCACTATAAAGACCATTTACAAAAGTTTCAAGTT
Source organism: Lathyrus sativus (assembly GCA_963859935.3). NCBI lineage: Eukaryota > Viridiplantae > Streptophyta > Magnoliopsida > Fabales > Fabaceae > Lathyrus > Lathyrus sativus. The sequence goes on along the minus strand of CAWUDS030001007.1, from coordinate 364,757 downwards.
AAAAAGCTCACCAATTTCACTATAAAGACCATTACAAAAGTTCCAAGTCAAAAAACTCACCAATTTCACTATAAAAACCATAATAAAAGTTCAATATCAAAAACATATCAATTTCACTCTAAAATGGATAACAAAACATAAAAACTAAAAAACTCCTCAATTTCAATATATAGACCATAATAAAAGTTCCAAGTGAAAAAAAAATTCACCAATTTCACTAAAAAGACCATAAAAAAGTTCAAAGTGAAAAAGCTCACCAATTTCATTCTATAAACAATAACAAGAGTTCAAAGTTAAAAAACTCACCAATTTCAATATAAAAACCATAACAAAATTTCCAAGTCAAAAAATCAACAATTTCACTATAAAAACCAAAATAAAAGATCTATGTTAAAAAAAACTCGCCTATTTCACAATTTCACTATAAAAACCTAAATAAAAGTTCAATGTTAAAAAGCCCATCGATTTCACTCAAAAACTTATAAAAATGTTCAAAGTTGAAAAACTCTTCAATTTCACTATAAAACCATGAAAAAAGTTCCAAAAGAAAAAACTCACCAATTTCACTATAAAGACCATTTCAATAGTTTCAAGTTAAGAATATCACTAATTTGACTATAAAGACCATAACCAAAGTTGAAAGTGAAAAAACTCACCAATTTCACTATAAAGACCATTACAGAACATCCAAGTCAAAAAATCACCAATTTCACAACAAAGACCATTACGAGAATTCAGATTTTAAAAACTCACCAATCTCACTATAAAGACCATTTACTAAAGTTTCAAGTTAAAAAGATCACCAATTTCACTATAAAGACCATTACAAAAGTTCCAAGTCAAAAAACTCACCAATTTCACTATAAAAACCATAATAAAAGTTCAAAATTAAAAACATATCAATTTCACTCTAAAATGGATAACAAAACATAAAAAGTAAAAAACTCCTCAATTTCACTATATAGACCATAATAAAAGTTCCAAGTGAAAAAAAATTCACCAATTTCACTTAAAAGACCATAAAAAAGTTCAAAGTGAAAAAACTCACCAATTTCATTCTATAAACAATAACAAGAGTTCAACGTTTAAAAACTCACCAATTTCAATATAAAAACCATAACAAAATTTCCAAGTCAAAAAATCAACAATTTCACTATAAAAACCAAAATAAAATATCTAAATTAAACAACTCGCCTATTTCACAATTTCACTATAAAAACCAAAATAAAAGTTCAATGTTAAAAAGCTCATCGATTTCACTCAAAAACTCATAAAAATGTTCAAAGTTGAAAAACTCTTCAATTTCACTATAAAACCATGAAAAAGTTCCAAAAGAAAAAACTCACCAATTTCACTATAAAGACCATCTCAATAGTTTCAAGTTAAGATTATCACTAATTTGACTATAAAGACCATAACAAAAGTTGAAAGTGAAAACACTCACCAATTTCACTATAAAGACCATTACAGAACATCCAAGTCAAAAAATCACCAATTTCACAACAAAGACCATTACGAGAGTTCAAATTTGAAAAACTCAATAATTTCACTATAAAGACCATTTACAAAAGTTTCAAGTTAAAAAGCTCACCAATTTCACTATAAAGACCATTACAAAAGTTCCAAGTCAAAAAACTCACCAATTTCACTATAAAAACCATAATAAAAGTTCAAAATTAAAAACATATCAATTTCACTCTAAAATGGATAACAAAACATAAAAACTAAAAAAATCCTCAATTTCACTATATAGACCATAATAAAAGTTCCAAGTGAAAAAAAATTCACCAATTTTACTTAAAAGACCATAAAAAAGTTCAAAGTGAAAAAACTCACCAATTTCATTCTATAAACAATAACAAGAGTTCAAAGTTAAAAAAACTCACCAATTTCAATATAAAAACCATAACAAAATTTCCAAGTCAAAAAATCAACAATTTCACTATAAAAACCAAAATAAAATATCTAAATTAAACAACTCGCCTATTTCACAATTTCACTATAAAAACCAAAATAAAAGTTCAATGATAAAAAGCTCATCGATTTCACTCAAAAACTCATAAAAATGTTCAAAGTTGAAAAACTCTTCAATTTCACTATAAAACCATGAAAAAGTTCCAAAAGAAAAAACTCGCCAATTTCACTATAAAGACCATTTCAATAGTTTCAAGTTAAGATTATCACTAATTTGACTATAAAGACCATAACAAAAGTTGAAAGTGAAAACACTCACCAATTTCAATATAAAGACCATTACAGAACATCCAAGTCAAAAAATCACCAATTTCACAACAAAGACCATTACGAGAGTTCAGATTTGAAAAACTCACGAATTTCACTATAAAGACCATTTACAAAAGTTTCAAGTTAAAAAGCTCACCAATTTCACTATAAAGACCATTACAAAAGTTCCAAGTCAAAAAACTCACTAATTTCACTATAAAAACCATAATAAAAGTTCAAAATTAAAAACATATCAATTTCACTCTAAAATGGATAACAAAACATAAAAACAAAAAAACTCCTCAATTTCAATATATAGACCATAATAAAAGTTCCAAGTGAAAAAAAATTCACCAATTTCACTAAAAAGACCATAAAAAAGTTCAAAGTGAAAAAGCTCACCAATTTCATTCTATAAACAATAACAAGAGTTCAAAGTTAAAAAACTCACCAATTTCAATATAAAAACCATAACAAAATTTCCAAGTCAAAAAATCAACAATTTCACTATAAAAACCAAAATAAAAGATCTAAGTTAAAAAAAACTCTCCTATTTCACAATTTCACTATAAAAACCTAAATAAAAGTTCAATGTTAAAAAGCCCATCGATTTCACTCAAAAACTCATAAAAAGGTTCAAAGTTGAAAAACTCTTCAATTTCACTATAAAACCATGAAAAAAGTTCAAAAAGAAAAGACTCACCAATTTCACTATAAAGACCATTTCAACAGTTTCAAGTTAAGAATATCACTAATTTGACTATAAAGACCATAACAAAAGTTGAAAGGGAAAAAACTCACCAATTTCACTATAAAGACCATTACAGAACATCCAAGTCAAAAAATCACGAATTTCACAACAAAGACCATTACGAGAGTTCAGATTTTAAAAACTCACCAATCTCACTATAAAGACCATTTACAAAAGTTTCAATTTAAAAAGCTCACCAATTTCACTATAAAGACCATTTCAATAGTTTCAAGTTAAGATTATCACTAATTTGACTATAAAGACCATAACAAAAGTTGAAAGTGAAAACACTCACCAATTTCAATATAAAGACCATTACAGAACATCCAAGTCAAAAAATCACCAATTTCACAACAAAGACCATTACGAGAGTTCAGATTTGAAAAACTCACGAATTTCACTATAAAGACCATTTACAAAAGTTTCAAGTTAAAAAGCTCACCAATTTCACTATAAAGACCATTACAAAAGTTCCAAGTCAAAAAACTCACTAATTTCACTATAAAAACCATAATAAAAGTTCAAAATTAAAAACATATCAATTTCACTCTAAAATGGATAACAAAACATAAAAACTAAAAAACTCCTCAATTACACTATATAGACCATAATAAAAGTTCCAAGTGAAAAAAATTCACCAATTTCACTTAAAAGACCATAAAAAAGTTCAAAGTGAAAAAACTCACCAATTTCATTCTATAAACAATAACAAGAGTTCAAAGTTAAAAAACTCACCAATTTCAATATAAAAACCATAACAAAATTTCCAAGTCAAAAAATCAACAATTTCACTAGAAAAACCAAAATAAAAGATCTAAATTAAACAACTCGCCTATTTCACAATTTCACTATAAAAACAAAAATAAAAGTTCAATGTTAAAAAGCTCATCGATTTCACTCAAAAACTCATAAAAATGTTCAAAGTTGAAAAACTCTTCAATTTCACTATAAAACCATGAAAAAGTTCCAAAAGAAAAAACTCACCAATTTCACTATAAAGACCATTTCAATAGTGTCAAGTTAAGAATATCACTAATTTGACTATAAAGACCATAACAAAAGTTGAAAGTGAAAAAACTCACCAATTTCACAATTTCACTATAAAAACAAAAATAAAAGTTCAGTGTTAAAAAGCTCATCGATTTCACTCAAAAACTCATAAAAATGTTCAAAGTTAAAAAACTCTTCAATTTCACTATAAAACCATGAAAAAGTTCCAAAAGAAAAAACTCACCAATTTCACTATAAAGACCATTTCAATAGTTTCAAGTTAAGAATATCACTAATTTGACTATAAAGACCATAACAAAAGTTGAAATTGAAAAAACTCACCAATTTCACTATAGAGACCATTACAGAACATCCAAGTCAAAAAATCACCAATTTCGCAACAAAGACCATTACGAGAGTTCAGATTTTAAAAACTCACCAATTTCACTATAAAGACCATTTACAAAAGTTTCAAGTTAAAAGCTCACCAATTTCACTACAAAGACCATTACAAAAGTTCGAAGTCAAAAAACTCACCAATTTCACTATAAAAACCATAATAAAAGATCAAAATTAAAAACATATCAATTTCACTCTAAAAAGGATAAAAAAAGTTAAAAACTAAAAAACTACTCAATTTCACTGTATAGACCATAATAAAAGTTCCAAGTGAAAAAAAATTCACCAATTTCACTTAAAAGACCATAAAAAAGGTCAAAGTGAAAAAACTCACCAATTTCATTCTATAAACAATAACAACAGTTCAAAGTTAAAAAAACTCACCAATTTCAATATAAAAACCATAACAAAATTTCCAAGTCAAAAAATCAACAATTTCACTATATAAACCAAAATAAAAGATCTAAATTAAACAACTCGCCTATTTCAGAATTTCACTATAAAATCCAAAATGAAAGTTCAATGTTAAAAAGCTCATCGATTTCACTCAAAAGCTCATAAAAATGTTCAAAGTTGAAAAACTCTTCAATTTCATTATAAAACCATGAAAAAAGTTCCAAAAGAAAAAACTCACCAATTTCACTATAAAGACCATTTAAATAGTTTCAAGTTAAGAATATCACTGATTTGACTATAAAGACCATAACAAAAGGTGAAAGTGAACAAACTCACCAATTTCACTACAAAGACCATTACAGAACATCCAAGTCAAAAAATCACCAATTTCACAACAAAGACCATTACGAGAGTTCAGATTTTAAAAACTCACCAATTTCACTATAAAGACCATTTACAAAAGTTTCAAGTTAAAAAACTCACCAATTTCACTATAAAGACCATTACAAAAGTTCTAAGTCAAAAAACTCACCAATTTCACTATAAAACCATAATAAAAGATCGAAATTAAAAACATATCAATTTCACTCTAAAAAGGATAACAAAACTTAAAAACTAAAAAACTCCTCAATTTCACTGTATAGACCATAATAAAAGTTCCAAGTGAAAAAAAAGACACCAATTTCACTTAAAAGACCATAAAACAGTTCAAAGTGAAAAAACTAACCAATTTCATTCTATAAACAATAACAACAGTTCAAAGATAAAAAAACTCACCAATTTCAATATAAAAACCATAACAAAATTTCCAAGTCAAAAAATCAACAATTTCACTATAAAAACCAAAATAAAAGATCTAAATTAAACAACTCGCCTATTTCACAATTTCACTATAAAATCCAAAATGAAAGTTCAATGTTAAAAAGCTCATCGATTTCACTCAAAAACTCATAAAAATGTTCAAAGTTGAAAAACTCTTCAATTTCATTATAAAACCATGAAAAAAGTTCCAAAAGAAAAACCTCACCAATTTCACTATAAAGACCATTTCAATAGTTTCAAGTTAAGAATATCACTGATTTGACTATAAAGACCATAACAAAAGGAGAAAGTGAAAAAACTCACCAATTTCACTATAAAGACCATTACAGAACATCCAAGTCAAAAAATCACCAATTTCACAACAAAGACCATTACGAGAGTTCAGATTTTAAAAACTCACCAATTTCACTATAAAGACCGTTTACAAAAGTTTCAAGTTAAAAAGCTCACCAATTTCACTATAAAGACCATTACAAAAGTTCGAAGTCAAAAAACTCACCAATTTCACTATAAAAACCATAATAAAAGATCAAAATTAAAAACATATCAATTTCACTCTAAAAAGGATAACAAAACTTAAAAACTAAAAAACTCCTCAATTTCACTGTATAGACCAAAATAAAAGTTCCAAGTGAAAAAAAAGTCACCAATTTCACTTAAAAGACCATAAAACAGTTCAAAGTGAAAAAACTCATCAATTTCATTCTATAAACAATAACAACAGTTCAAAGTTAAAAAACTCACCAATTTCAATATAAAAACCATAACAAAATTTCCAAGTCAAAAAATCAACAATTTCACTATAAAAACCAAAATAAAAGATCTAAATTAAACAACTCGCCTATTTCACAATTTCACTATAAAATCCAAAATGAAAGTTCAATGTTAAAAAGCTCATCGATTTCACTCAAAAGCTCATAAAAATGTTCAAAGTTGAAAAACTCTTCAATTTCATTATAAAACCATGAAAAAAGTTCCAAAAGAAAAAACTCACCAATTTCACTATAAAGACCATTTCAATAGTTTCAAGTTAAGAATATCACTGATTTGACTATAAAGACCACAACAAAAGGTGAAAGTGAAAAAACTCACCAATTTCACTACAAAGATCATTACAGAACATCCAAGTCAAAAAATCACCAATTTCACAACAAAGACCATTACGAGAGTTCAGATTTTAAAAACTCACCAATTTCACTATAAAGACCATTTACAAAAGTTTCAAGTTAAAAAACTCACCAATTTCACTATAAAGACCATTACAAAAGTTCGAAGTCAAAACACTCACCAATTTCACTATAAGACCATAATAAAAGATCAAAATTAAAAACATATCAATTTCACTCTAAAAAGGATAACAAAACTCAAAAACTAAAAAACTCCTCAATTTCACTGTATAGAATAAAAGTTCCAAGTGAAAAAAAAGTCACCAATTTCACTTAAAAGACCATAAAACAGTTCAAAGTGAAAAAACTCACCAATTTCATTCTATAAACAATAACAACAGTTCAAAGTTAAAAAACTCACCAATTTCAATATAAAAACCATAACAAAATTTCCAAGTCAAAAAATCAACAATTTCACTATAAAAACCAAAATAAAAGATCTAAATTAAACAACTCGCCTATTTCACAATTTCACTATAAAATCCAAAATGAAAGTTCAATGTTAAAAAAGCTCATCGATTTCACTCAAAAGCTCATAAAAATGTTCAAAGTTGAAAAACTCTTCAATTTCATTATAAAACCATGAAAAAAGTTCCAAAACAAAAAACTCACCAATTTCACTATAAAGACCATTTAAATAGTTTCAAGTTAAGAATATCACTGATTTGACTATAAAGACCATAACAAAAGGTGAAAGTGAACAAACTCACCAATTTCACTACAAAGACCATTACAGAACATCCAAGTCAAAAAATCACCAATTTCACAACAAAGACCATTACGAGAGTTCAGATTTTAAAAACACACCAATTTCACTATAAAGACCATTTACAAAAGTTTCAAGTTAAAAAACTCACCAATTTCACTATAAAGACCATTACAAAAGTTCTAAGTCAATAAACTCACCAATTTCACTATAAAACCATAATAAAAGATCGAAATTAAAAACATATCAATTTCACTCTAAAAAGGATAACAAAACTTAAAAACTAAAAAACTCCTCAATTTCACTGTATAGACCATAATAAAAGTTCCAAGTGAAAAAAAAGACACCAATTTCACTTAAAAGACCATAAAACAGTTCAAAGTGAAAAAACTCACCAATTTCATTCTATAAACAATAACAACTGTTCAAAGTTAAAAAACTCACCAATTTCAATATAAAAACCATAACAAAATTTCCAAGTCAAAAAATCAACAATTTCACTATAAAAACCAAAATAAAAGATCTAAATTAAACAACTCGCCTATTTCACAATTTCACTATAAAATCCAAAATGAAAGTTCAATGTTAAAAAGCTCATCGATTTCACTCAAAAACTCATAAAAATGTTCAAAGTTGAAAAACTCTTCAATTTCATTATAAAACCATGAAAAAAGTTCCAAAAGAAAAACCTCACCAATTTCACTATAAAGACCATTTCAATAGTTTCAAGTTAAGAATATCACTGATTTGACTATAAAGACCATAACAAAAGGAGAAAGTGAAAAAACTCACCAATTTCACTATAAAGACCATTACAGAACATCCAAGTCAAAAAATCACCAATTTCACAACAAAGACCATTACGAGAGTTCAGATTTTAAAAACTCACCAATTTCAATATAAAGACCGTTTACAAAAGTTTCAAGTTAAAAAGCTCACCAATTTCACTATAAAGACCATTACAAAAGTTCGAAGTCAAAAAACTCACCAATTTCACTATAAAAACCATAATAAAAGATCAAAATTAAAAACATATCAATTTCACTCTAAAAAGGATAACAAAACTTAAAAACTAAAAAACTCCTCAATTTCACTGTATAGAATAAAAGTTCCAAGTGAAAAAAAAGTCACCAATTTCACTTAAAAGACCATAAAACAGTTCAAAGTGAAAAAACTCACCAATTTCATTCTATAAACAATAACAACAGTTCAAAGTTAAAAAACTCACCAATTTCAATATAAAAACCATAACAAAATTTCCAAGTCAAAAAATCAACAATTTCACTATAAAAACCAAAATAAAAGATCTAAATTAAACAACTCGCCTATTTCACAATTTCACTATAAAATCCAAAATGAAAGTTCAATGTTAAAAAAGCTCATCGATTTCACTCAAAAGCTCATAAAAATGTTCAAAGTTGAAAAACTCTTCAATTTCATTATAAAACCATGAAAAAAGTTCCAAAACAAAAAACTCACCAATTTCACTATAAAGACCATTTAAATAGTTTCAAGTTAAGAATATCACTGATTTGACTATAAAGACCATAACAAAAGGTGAAAGTGAACAAACTCACCAATTTCACTACAAAGACCATTACAGAACATCCAAGTCAAAAAATCACCAATTTCACAACAAAGACCATTACGAGAGTTCAGATTTTAAAAACACACCAATTTCACTATAAAGACCATTTACAAAAGTTTCAAGTTAAAAAACTCACCAATTTCACTATAAAGACCATTACAAAAGTTCTAAGTCAATAAACTCACCAATTTCACTATAAAACCATAATAAAAGATCGAAATTAAAAACATATCAATTTCACTCTAAAAAGGATAACAAAACTTAAAAACTAAAAAACTCCTCAATTTCACTGTATAGACCATAATAAAAGTTCCAAGTGAAAAAAAAGACACCAATTTCACTTAAAAGACCATAAAACAGTTCAAAGTGAAAAAACTCACCAATTTCATTCTATAAACAATAACAACTGTTCAAAGTTAAAAAACTCACCAATTTCAATATAAAAACCATAACAAAATTTCCAAGTCAAAAAATCAACAATTTCACTATAAAAACCAAAATAAAAGATCTAAATTAAACAACTCGCCTATTTCACAATTTCACTATAAAATCCAAAATGAAAGTTCAATGTTAAAAAGCTCATCGATTTCACTCAAAAACTCATAAAAATGTTCAAAGTTGAAAAACTCTTCAATTTCATTATAAAACCATGAAAAAAGTTCCAAAAGAAAAACCTCACCAATTTCACTATAAAGACCATTTCAATAGTTTCAAGTTAAGAATATCACTGATTTGACTATAAAGACCATAACAAAAGGAGAAAGTGAAAAAACTCACCAATTTCACTATAAAGACCATTACAGAACATCCAAGTCAAAAAATCACCAATTTCACAACAAAGACCATTACGAGAGTTCAGATTTTAAAAACTCACCAATTTCAATATAAAGACCGTTTACAAAAGTTTCAAGTTAAAAAGCTCACCAATTTCACTATAAAGACCATTACAAAAGTTCGAAGTCAAAAAACTCACCAATTTCACTATAAAAACCATAATAAAAGATCAAAATTAAAAACATATCAATTTCACTCTAAAAAGGATAACAAAACTTAAAAACTAAAAAACTCCTCAATTTCACTGTATAGAATAAAAGTTCCAAGTGAAAAAAAAGTCACCAATTTCACTTAAAAGACCATAAAACAGTTCAAAGTGAAAAAACTCACCAATTTCATTCTATAAACAATAACAACAGTTCAAAGTTAAAAAACTCACCAATTTCAATATAAAAACCATAACAAAATTTCCAAGTCAAAAAATCAACAATTTCACTATAAAAACCAAAATAAAAGATCTAAATTAAACAACTCGCCTATTTCACAATTTCACTATAAAATCCAAAATGAAAGTTCAATGTTAAAAAAGCTCATCGATTTCACTCAAAAGCTCATAAAAATGTTCAAAGTTGAAAAACTCTTCAATTTCATTATAAAACCATGAAAAAAGTTCCAAAACAAAAAACTCACCAATTTCACTATAAAGACCATTTAAATAGTTTCAAGTTAAGAATATCACTGATTTGACTATAAAGACCATAACAAAAGGTGAAAGTGAACAAACTCACCAATTTCACTACAAAGACCATTACAGAACATCCAAGTCAAAAAATCACCAATTTCACAACAAAGACCATTACGAGAGTTCAGATTTTAAAAACACACCAATTTCACTATAAAGACCATTTACAAAAGTTTCAAGTTAAAAAACTCACCAATTTCACTATAAAGACCATTACAAAAGTTCTAAGTCAATAAACTCACCAATTTCACTATAAAACCATAATAAAAGATCGAAATTAAAAACATATCAATTTCACTCTAAAAAGGATAACAAAACTTAAAAACTAAAAAACTCCTCAATTTCACTGTATAGACCATAATAAAAGTTCCAAGTGAAAAAAAAGACACCAATTTCACTTAAAAGACCATAAAACAGTTCAAAGTGAAAAAACTCACCAATTTCATTCTATAAACAATAACAACTGTTCAAAGTTAAAAAACTCACCAATTTCAATATAAAAACCATAACAAAATTTCCAAGTCAAAAAATCAACAATTTCACTATAAAAACCAAAATAAAAGATCTAAATTAAACAACTCGCCTATTTCACAATTTCACTATAAAATCCAAAATGAAAGTTCAATGTTAAAAAGCTCATTGATTTCACTCAAAAACTCATAAAAATGTTCAAAGTTGAAAAACTCTTCAATTTCATTATAAAACCATGAAAAAAGTTCCAAAAGAAAAACCTCACCAATTTCACTATAAAGACCATTTCAATAGTTTCAAGTTAAGAATATCACTGATTTGACTATAAAGACCATAACAAAAGGAGAAAGTGAAAAAACTCACCAATTTCACTATAAAGACCATTACAGAACATCCAAGTCAAAAAATCACCAATTTCACAACAAAGACCATTACGAGAGTTCAGATTTTAAAAACTCACCAATTTCACTATAAAGACCGTTTACAAAAGTTTCAAGTTAAAAAGCTCACCAATTTCACTATAAAGACCATTACAAAAGTTCGAAGTCAAAAAACTCACCAATTTCACTATAAAAACCATAATAAAAGATCAAAATTAAAAACATATCAATTTCACTCTAAAAAGGATAACAAAACTTAAAAACTAAAAAACTCCTCAATTTCACTGTATAGACCATAATAAAAGTTCCAAGTGAAAAAAAAGTCACCAATTTCACTTAAAAGACCATAAAACAGTTCAAAGTGAAAAAACTCACCAATTTCATTCTATAAACAATAACAACAGTTCAAAGTTAAAAAACTCACCAATTTCAATATAAAAACCATAACAAAATTTCCAAGTCAAAAAATCAACAATTTCACTATAAAAACCAAAATAAAAGATCTAAATTAAACAACTCGCCTATTTCACAATTTCACTATAAAATCCAAAATGAAAGTTCAATGTTAAAAAGCTCATCGATTTCACTCAAAAGCTCATAAAAATGTTCAAAGTTGAAAAACTCTTCAATTTCATTATAAAACCATGAAAAAAGTTCCAAAACAAAAAACTCACCAATTTCACTATAAAGACCATTTAAATAGTTTCAAGTTAAGAATATCACTGATTTGACTATAAAGACCATAACAAAAGGTGAAAGTGAACAAACTCACCAATTTCACTACAAAGACCATTACAGAACATCCAAGTCAAAAAATCACCAATTTCACAACAAAGACCATTACGAGAGTTCAGATTTTAAAAACACACCAATTTCACTATAAAGACCATTTACAAAAGTTTCAAGTTAAAAAACTCACCAATTTCACTATAAAGACCATTACAAAAGTTCTAAGTCAATAAACTCACCAATTTCACTATAAAACCATAATAAAAGATCGAAATTAAAAACATATCAATTTCACTCTAAAAAGGATAACAAAACTTAAAAACTAAAAAACTCCTCAATTTCACTGTATAGACCATAATAAAAGTTCCAAGTGAAAAAAAAGACACCAATTTCACTTAAAAGACCATAAAACAGTTCAAAGTGAAAAAACTCACCAATTTCATTCTATAAACAATAACAACTGTTCAAAGTTAAAAAAACTCACCAATTTCAATATAAAAACCATAACAAAATTTCCAAGTCAAAAAATCAACAATTTCACTATAAAAACCAAAATAAAAGATCTAAATTAAACAACTCGCCTATTTCACAATTTCACTATAAAATCCAAAATGAAAGTTCAATGTTAAAAAGCTCATCGATTTCACTCAAAAGCTCATAAAAATGTTCAAAGTTGAAAAACTCTTCAATTTCATTATAAAACCATGAAAAAAGTTCCAAAAGAAAAAACTCACCAATTTCACTATAAAGACCATTTCAATAGTTTCAAGTTAAGAATATCACTGATTTGACTATAAAGACCACAACAAAAGGTGAAAGTGAAAAAACTCACCAATTTCACTACAAAGATCATTACAGAACATCCAAGTCAAAAAATCACCAATTTCACAACAAAGACCATTACGAGAGTTCAGATTTTAAAAACTCACCAATTTCACTATAAAGACCATTTACAAAAGTTTCAAGTTAAAAAACTCACCAATTTCACTATAAAGACCATTACAAAAGTTCGAAGTCAAAAAACTCACCAATTTCACTATAAAAACCATAATAAAAGATCAAAATTAAAAACATATCAATTTCACTCTAAAAAGGATAACAAAACTTAAAAACTAAAAAACTCCTCAATTTCACTGTATAGAATAAAAGTTCCAAGTGAAAAAAAAGTCACCAATTTCACTTAAAAGACCATAAAACAGTTCAAAGTGAAAAAACTCACCAATTTCATTCTATAAACAATAACAACAGTTCAAAGTTAAAAAACTCACCAATTTCAATATAAAAACCATAACAAAATTTCCAAGTCAAAAAATCAACAATTACACTATAAAAACCAAAATAAAAGATCTAAATTAAACAACTCGCCTATTTCACAATTTCACTATAAAATCCAAAATGAAAGTTCAATGTTAAAAAAGCTCATCGATTTCACTCAAAAGCTCATAAAAATGTTCAAAGTTGAAAAACTCTTCAATTTCATTATAAAACCATGAAAAAAGTTCCAAAACAAAAAACTCACCAATTTCACTATAAAGACCATTTAAATAGTTTCAAGTTAAGAATATCACTGATTTGACTATAAAGACCATAACAAAAGGTGAAAGTGAACAAACTCACCAATTTCACTACAAAGACCATTACAGAACATCCAAGTCAAAAAATCACCAATTTCACAACAAAGACCATTACGAGAGTTCAGATTTTAAAAACACACCAATTTCACTATAAAGACCATTTACAAAAGTTTCAAGTTAAAAAACTCACCAATTTCACTATAAAGACCATTACAAAAGTTCTAAGTCAATAAACTCACCAATTTCACTATAAAACCATAATAAAAGATCGAAATTAAAAACATATCAATTTCACTCTAAAAAGGATAACAAAACTTAAAAACTAAAAAACTCCTCAATTTCACTGTATAGACCATAATAAAAGTTCCAAGTGAAAAAAAAGACACCAATTTCACTTAAAAGACCATAAAACAGTTCAAAGTGAAAAAACTCAACAATTTCATTCTATAAACAATAACAACTGTTCAAAGTTAAAAAACTCACCAATTTCAATATAAAAACCATAACAAAATTTCCAAGTCAAAAAATCAACAATTTCACTATAAAAACCAAAATAAAAGATCTAAATTAAACAACTCGCCTATTTCACAATTTCACTATAAAATCCAAAATGAAAGTTCAATGTTAAAAAGCTCATCGATTTCACTCAAAAACTCATAAAAATGTTCAAAGTTGAAAAACTCTTCAATTTCATTATAAAACCATGAAAAAAGTTCCAAAAGAAAAACCTCACCAATTTCACTATAAAGACCATTTCAATAGTTTCAAGTTAAGAATATCACTGATTTGACTATAAAGACCATAACAAAAGGAGAAAGTGAAAAAACTCACCAATTTCACTATAAAGACCATTACAGAACATCCAAGTCAAAAAATCACCAATTTCACAACAAAGACCATTACGAGAGTTCAGATTTTAAAAACTCACCAATTTCAATATAAAGACCGTTTACAAAAGTTTCAAGTTAAAAAGCTCACCAATTTCACTATAAAGACCATTACAAAAGTTTGAAGTCAAAAAACTCACCAATTTCACTATAAAAACCATAATAAAAGATCAAAATTAAAAACATATCAATTTCACTCTAAAAAGGATAACAAAACTTAAAAACTAAAAAACTCCTCAATTTCACTGTATAGAATAAAAGTTCCAAGTGAAAAAAAAGTCACCAATTTCACTTAAAAGACCATAAAACAGTTCAAAGTGAAAAAACTCACCAATTTCATTCTATAAACAATAACAACAGTTCAAAGTTAAAAAACTCACCAATTTCAATATAAAAACCATAACAAAATTTCCAAGTCAAAAAATCAACAATTTCACTATAAAAACCAAAATAAAAGATCTAAATTAAACAACTCGCCTATTTCACAATTTCACTATAAAATCCAAAATGAAAGTTCAATGTTAAAAAGCTCATCGATTTCACTCAAAAGCTCATAAAAATGTTCAAAGTTGAAAAACTCTTCAATTTCATTATAAAACCATGAAAAAAGTTCCAAAACAAAAAACTCACCAATTTCACTATAAAGACCATTTAAATAGTTTCAAGTTAAGAATATCACTGATTTGACTATAAAGACCATAACAAAAGGTGAAAGTGAACAAACTCACCAATTTCACTACAAAGACCATTACAGAACATCCAAGTCAAAAAATCACCAATTTCACAACAAAGACCATTACGAGAGTTCAGATTTTAAAAACACACCAATTTCACTATAAAGACCATTTACAAAAGTTTCAAGTTAAAAAACTCACCAATTTCACTATAAAGACCATTACAAAAGTTCTAAGTCAATAAACTCACCAATTTCACTATAAAACCATAATAAAAGATCGAAATTAAAAACATATCAATTTCACTCTAAAAAGGATAACAAAACTTAAAAACTAAAAAACTCCTCAATTTCACTGTATAGACCATAATAAAAGTTCCAAGTGAAAAAAAAGACACCAATTTCACTTAAAAGACCATAAAACAGTTCAAAGTGAAAAAACTCACCAATTTCATTCTATAAACAATAACAACTGTTCAAAGTTAAAAAAACTCACCAATTTCAATATAAAAACCATAACAAAATTTCCAAGTCAAAAAATCAACAATTTCACTATAAAAACCAAAATAAAAGATCTAAATTAAACAACTCGCCTATTTCACAATTTCACTATAAAATCCAAAATGAAAGTTCAATGTTAAAAAGCTCATCGATTTCACTCAAAAGCTCATAAAAATGTTCAAAGTTGAAAAACTCTTCAATTTCATTATAAAACCATGAAAAAAGTTCCAAAAGAAAAAACTCACCAATTTCACTATAAAGACCATTTCAATAGTTTCAAGTTAAGAATATCACTGATTTGACTATAAAGACCACAACAAAAGGTGAAAGTGAAAAAACTCACCAATTTCACTACAAAGATCATTACAGAACATCCAAGTCAAAAAATCACCAATTTCACAACAAAGACCATTACGAGAGTTCAGATTTTAAAAACTCACCAATTTCACTATAAAGACCATTTACAAAAGTTTCAAGTTAAAAAACTCACCAATTTCACTATAAAGACCATTACAAAAGTTCGAAGTCAAAAAACTCACCAATTTCACTATAAAAACCATAATAAAAGATCAAAATTAAAAACATATCAATTTCACTATAAAAAGGATAACAAAACTTAAAAACTAAAAAACTCCTCAATTTCACTGTATAGAATAAAAGTTCCAAGTGAAAAAAAAGTCACCAATTTCACTTAAAAGACCATAAAACAGTTCAAAGTGAAAAAACTCACCAATTTCATTCTATAAACAATAACAACAGTTCAAAGTTAAAAAACTCACCAATTTCAATATAAAAACCATAACAAAATTTCCAAGTCAAAAAATCAACAATTACACTATAAAAACCAAAATAAAAGATCTAAATTAAACAACTCGCCTATTTCACAATTTCACTATAAAATCCAAAATGAAAGTTCAATGTTAAAAAAGCTCATCGATTTCACTCAAAAGCTCATAAAAATGTTCAAAGTTGAAAAACTCTTCAATTTCATTATAAAACCATGAAAAAAGTTCCAAAACAAAAAACTCACCAATTTCACTATAAAGACCATTTAAATAGTTTCAAGTTAAGAATATCACTGATTTGACTATAAAGACCATAACAAAAGGTGAAAGTGAACAAACTCACCAATTTCACTACAAAGACCATTACAGAACATCCAAGTCAAAAAATCACCAATTTCACAACAAAGACCATTACGAGAGTTCAGATTTTAAAAACACACCAATTTCACTATAAAGACCATTTACAAAAGTTTCAAGTTAAAAAACTCACCAATTTCACTATAAAGACCATTACAAAAGTTCTAAGTCAATAAACTCACCAATTTCACTATAAAACCATAATAAAAGATCGAAATTAAAAACATATCAATTTCACTCTAAAAAGGATAACAAAACTTAAAAACTAAAAAACTCCTCAATTTCACTGTATAGACCATAATAAAAGTTCCAAGTGAAAAAAAAGACACCAATTTCACTTAAAAGACCATAAAACAGTTCAAAGTGAAAAAACTCAACAATTTCATTCTATAAACAATAACAACTGTTCAAAGTTAAAAAACTCACCAATTTCAATATAAAAACCATAACAAAATTTCCAAGTCAAAAAATCAACAATTTCACTATAAAAACCAAAATAAAAGATCTAAATTAAACAACTCGCCTATTTCACAATTTCACTATAAAATCCAAAATGAAAGTTCAATGTTAAAAAGCTCATCGATTTCACTCAAAAACTCATAAAAATGTTCAAAGTTGAAAAACTCTTCAATTTCATTATAAAACCATGAAAAAAGTTCCAAAAGAAAAACCTCACCAATTTCACTATAAAGACCATTTCAATAGTTTCAAGTTAAGAATATCACTGATTTGACTATAAAGACCATAACAAAAGGAGAAAGTGAAAAAACTCACCAATTTCACTATAAAGACCATTACAGAACATCCAAGTCAAAAAATCACCAATTTCACAACAAAGACCATTACGAGAGTTCAGATTTTAAAAACTCACCAATTTCAATATAAAGACCGTTTACAAAAGTTTCAAGTTAAAAAGCTCACCAATTTCACTATAAAGACCATTACAAAAGTTTGAAGTCAAAAAACTCACCAATTTCACTATAAAAACCATAATAAAAGATCAAAATTAAAAACATATCAATTTCACTCTAAAAAGGATAACAAAACTTAAAAACTAAAAAACTCCTCAATTTCACTGTATAGAATAAAAGTTCCAAGTGAAAAAAAAGTCACCAATTTCACTTAAAAGACCATAAAACAGTTCAAAGTGAAAAAACTCACCAATTTCATTCTATAAACAATAACAACAGTTCAAAGTTAAAAAACTCACCAATTTCAATATAAAAACCATAACAAAATTTCCAAGTCAAAAAATCAACAATTTCACTATAAAAACCAAAATAAAAGATCTAAATTAAACAACTCGCCTATTTCACAATTTCACTATAAAATCCAAAATGAAAGTTCAATGTTAAAAAGCTCATCGATTTCACTCAAAAGCTCATAAAAATGTTCAAAGTTGAAAAACTCTTCAATTTCATTATAAAACCATGAAAAAAGTTCCAAAACAAAAAACTCACCAATTTCACTATAAAGACCATTTAAATAGTTTCAAGTTAAGAATATCACTGATTTGACTATAAAGACCATAACAAAAGGTGAAAGTGAACAAACTCACCAATTTCACTACAAAGACCATTACAGAACATCCAAGTCAAAAAATCACCAATTTCACAACAAAGACCATTACGAGAGTTCAGATTTTAAAAACACACCAATTTCACTATAAAGACCATTTACAAAAGTTTCAAGTTAAAAAACTCACCAATTTCACTATAAAGACCATTACAAAAGTTCTAAGTCAATAAACTCACCAATTTCACTATAAAACCATAATAAAAGATCGAAATTAAAAACATATCAATTTCACTCTAAAAAGGATAACAAAACTTAAAAACTAAAAAACTCCTCAATTTCACTGTATAGACCATAATAAAAGTTCCAAGTGAAAAAAAAGACACCAATTTCACTTAAAAGACCATAAAACAGTTCAAAGTGAAAAAACTCACCAATTTCATTCTATAAACAATAACAACTGTTCAAAGTTAAAAAAACTCACCAATTTCAATATAAAAACCATAACAAAATTTCCAAGTCAAAAAATCAACAATTTCACTATAAAAACCAAAATAAAAGATCTAAATTAAACAACTCGCCTATTTCACAATTTCACTATAAAATCCAAAATGAAAGTTCAATGTTAAAAAGCTCATCGATTTCACTCAAAAGCTCATAAAAATGTTCAAAGTTGAAAAACTCTTCAATTTCATTATAAAACCATGAAAAAAGTTCCAAAAGAAAAAACTCACCAATTTCACTATAAAGACCATTTCAATAGTTTCAAGTTAAGAATATCACTGATTTGACTATAAAGACCACAACAAAAGGTGAAAGTGAAAAAACTCACCAATTTCACTACAAAGATCATTACAGAACATCCAAGTCAAAAAATCACCAATTTCACAACAAAGACCATTACGAGAGTTCAGATTTTAAAAACTCACCAATTTCACTATAAAGACCATTTACAAAAGTTTCAAGTTAAAAAACTCACCAATTTCACTATAAAGACCATTACAAAAGTTCGAAGTCAAAAAACTCACCAATTTCACTATAAAAACCATAATAAAAGATCAAAATTAAAAACATATCAATTTCACTATAAAAAGGATAACAAAACTTAAAAACTAAAAAACTCCTCAATTTCACTGTATAGAATAAAAGTTCCAAGTGAAAAAAAAGTCACCAATTTCACTTAAAAGACCATAAAACAGTTCAAAGTGAAAAAACTCACCAATTTCATTCTATAAACAATAACAACAGTTCAAAGTTAAAAAACTCACCAATTTCAATATAAAAACCATAACAAAATTTCCAAGTCAAAAAATCAACAATTACACTATAAAAACCAAAATAAAAGATCTAAATTAAACAACTCGCCTATTTCACAATTTCACTATAAAATCCAAAATGAAAGTTCAATGTTAAAAAAGCTCATCGATTTCACTCAAAAGCTCATAAAAATGTTCAAAGTTGAAAAACTCTTCAATTTCATTATAAAACCATGAAAAAAGTTCCAAAACAAAAAACTCACCAATTTCACTATAAAGACCATTTAAATAGTTTCAAGTTAAGAATATCACTGATTTGACTATAAAGACCATAACAAAAGGTGAAAGTGAACAAACTCACCAATTTCACTACAAAGACCATTACAGAACATCCAAGTCAAAAAATCACCAATTTCACAACAAAGACCATTACGAGAGTTCAGATTTTAAAAACACACCAATTTCACTATAAAGACCATTTACAAAAGTTTCAAGTTAAAAAACTCACCAATTTCACTATAAAGACCATTACAAAAGTTCTAAGTCAATAAACTCACCAATTTCACTATAAAACCATAATAAAAGATCGAAATTAAAAACATATCAATTTCACTCTAAAAAGGATAACAAAACTTAAAAACTAAAAAACTCCTCAATTTCACTGTATAGACCATAATAAAAGTTCCAAGTGAAAAAAAAGACACCAATTTCACTTAAAAGACCATAAAACAGTTCAAAGTGAAAAAACTCAACAATTTCATTCTATAAACAATAACAACTGTTCAAAGTTAAAAAACTCACCAATTTCAATATAAAAACCATAACAAAATTTCCAAGTCAAAAAATCAACAATTTCACTATAAAAACCAAAATAAAAGATCTAAATTAAACAACTCGCCTATTTCACAATTTCACTATAAAATCCAAAATGAAAGTTCAATGTTAAAAAGCTCATCGATTTCACTCAAAAACTCATAAAAATGTTCAAAGTTGAAAAACTCTTCAATTTCATTATAAAACCATGAAAAAAGTTCCAAAAGAAAAACCTCACCAATTTCACTATAAAGACCATTTCAATAGTTTCAAGTTAAGAATATCACTGATTTGACTATAAAGACCATAACAAAAGGAGAAAGTGAAAAAACTCACCAATTTCACTATAAAGACCATTACAGAACATCCAAGTCAAAAAATCACCAATTTCACAACAAAGACCATTACGAGAGTTCAGATTTTAAAAACTCACCAATTTCAATATAAAGACCGTTTACAAAAGTTTCAAGTTAAAAAGCTCACCAATTTCACTATAAAGACCATTACAAAAGTTTGAAGTCAAAAAACTCACCAATTTCACTATAAAAACCATAATAAAAGATCAAAATTAAAAACATATCAATTTCACTCTAAAAAGGATAACAAAACTTAAAAACTAAAAAACTCCTCAATTTCACTGTATAGAATAAAAGTTCCAAGTGAAAAAAAAGTCACCAATTTCACTTAAAAGACCATAAAACAGTTCAAAGTGAAAAAACTCACCAATTTCATTCTATAAACAATAACAACAGTTCAAAGTTAAAAAACTCACCAATTTCAATATAAAAACCATAACAAAATTTCCAAGTCAAAAAATCAACAATTTCACTATAAAAACCAAAATAAAAGATCTAAATTAAACAACTCGCCTATTTCACAATTTCACTATAAAATCCAAAATGAAAGTTCAATGTTAAAAAGCTCATCGATTTCACTCAAAAGCTCATAAAAATGTTCAAAGTTGAAAAACTCTTCAATTTCATTATAAAACCATGAAAAAAGTTCCAAAACAAAAAACTCACCAATTTCACTATAAAGACCATTTAAATAGTTTCAAGTTAAGAATATCACTGATTTGACTATAAAGACCATAACAAAAGGTGAAAGTGAACAAACTCACCAATTTCACTACAAAGACCATTATAGAACATCCAAGTCAAAAAATCACCAATTTCACAACAAAGACCATTACGAGAGTTCAGATTTTAAAAACACACCAATTTCACTATAAAGACCATTTACAAAAGTTTCAAGTTAAAAAACTCACCAATTTCACTATAAAGACCATTACAAAAGTTCTAAGTCAATAAACTCACCAATTTCACTATAAAACCATAATAAAAGATCGAAATTAAAAACATATCAATTTCACTCTAAAAAGGATAACAAAACTTAAAAACTAAAAAACTCCTCAATTTCACTGTATAGACCATAATAAAAGTTCCAAGTGAAAAAAAAGACACCAATTTCACTTAAAAGACCATAAAACAGTTCAAAGTGAAAAAACTCACCAATTTCATTCTATAAACAATAACAACTGTTCAAAGTTAAAAAAACTCACCAATTTCAATATAAAAACCATAACAAAATTTCCAAGTCAAAAAATCAACAATTTCACTATAAAAACCAAAATAAAAGATCTAAATTAAACAACTCGCCTATTTCACAATTTCACTATAAAATCCAAAATGAAAGTTCAATGTTAAAAAGCTCATCGATTTCACTCAAAAGCTCATAAAAATGTTCAAAGTTGAAAAACTCTTCAATTTCATTATAAAACCATGAAAAAAGTTCCAAAAGAAAAAACTCACCAATTTCACTATAAAGACCATTTCAATAGTTTCAAGTTAAGAATATCACTGATTTGACTATAAAGACCACAACAAAAGGTGAAAGTGAAAAAACTCACCAATTTCACTACAAAGATCATTACAGAACATCCAAGTCAAAAAATCACCAATTTCACAACAAAGACCATTACGAGAGTTCAGATTTTAAAAACTCACCAATTTCACTATAAAGACCATTTACAAAAGTTTCAAGTTAAAAAACTCACCAATTTCACTATAAAGACCATTACAAAAGTTCGAAGTCAAAAAACTCACCAATTTCACTATAAAAACCATAATAAAAGATCAAAATTAAAAACATATCAATTTCACTCTAAAAAGGATAACAAAACTTAAAAACTAAAAAACTCCTCAATTTCACTGTATAGAATAAAAGTTCCAAGTGAAAAAAAAGTCACCAATTTCACTTAAAAGACCATAAAACAGTTCAAAGTGAAAAAACTCACCAATTTCATTCTATAAACAATAACAACAGTTCAAAGTTAAAAAACTCACCAATTTCAATATAAAAACCATAACAAAATTTCCAAGTCAAAAAATCAACAATTTCACTATAAAAACCAAAATAAAAGATCTAAATTAAACAACTCGCCTATTTCACAATTTCACTATAAAATCCAAAATGAAAGTTCAATGTTAAAAAAGCTCATCGATTTCACTCAAAAGCTCATAAAAATGTTCAAAGTTGAAAAACTCTTCAATTTCATTATAAAACCATGAAAAAAGTTCCAAAACAAAAAACTCACCAATTTCACTATAAAGACCATTTAAATAGTTTCAAGTTAAGAATATCACTGATTTGACTATAAAGACCATAACAAAAGGTGAAAGTGAACAAACTCACCAATTTCACTACAAAGACCATTACAGAACATCCAAGTCAAAAAATCACCAATTTCACAACAAAGACCATTACGAGAGTTCAGATTTTAAAAACACACCAATTTCACTATAAAGACCATTTACAAAAGTTTCAAGTTAAAAAACTCACCAATTTCACTATAAAGACCATTACAAAAGTTCTAAGTCAATAAACTCACCAATTTCACTATAAAACCATAATAAAAGATCGAAATTAAAAACATATCAATTTCACTCTAAAAAGGATAACAAAACTTAAAAACTAAAAAACACCTCAATTTCACTGTATAGACCATAATAAAAGTTCCAAGTGAAAAAAAAGACACCAATTTCACTTAAAAGACCATAAAACAGTTCAAAGTGAAAAAACTCACCAATTTCATTCTATAAACAATAACAACTGTTCAAAGTTAAAAAACTCACCAATTTCAATATAAAAACCATAACAAAATTTCCAAGTCAAAAAATCAACAATTTCACTATAAAAACCAAAATAAAAGATCTAAATTAAACAACTCGCCTATTTCACAATTTCACTATAAAATCCAAAATGAAAGTTCAATGTTAAAAAGCTCATCGATTTCACTCAAAAACTCATAAAAATGTTCAAAGTTGAAAAACTCTTCAATTTCATTATAAAACCATGAAAAAAGTTCCAAAAGAAAAACCTCACCAATTTCACTATAAAGACCATTTCAATAGTTTCAAGTTAAGAATATCACTGATTTGACTATAAAGACCATAACAAAAGGAGAAAGTGAAAAAACTCACCAATTTCACTATAAAGACCATTACAGAACATCCAAGTCAAAAAATCACCAATTTCACAACAAAGACCATTACGAGAGTTCAGATTTTAAAAACTCACCAATTTCACTATAAAGACCGTTTACAAAAGTTTCAAGTTAAAAAGCTCACCAATTTCACTATAAAGACCATTACAAAAGTTTGAAGTCAAAAAACTCACCAATTTCACTATAAAAACCATAATAAAAGATCAAAATTAAAAACATATTAATTTCACTCTAAAAAGGATAACAAAACTTAAAAACTAAAAAACTCCTCAATTTCACTGTATAGACCATAATAAAAGTTCCAAGTGAAAAAAAAGTCACCAATTTCACTTAAAAGACCATAAAACAGTTCAAAGTGAAAAAACTCACCAATTTCATTCTATAAACAATAACAACAGTTCAAAGTTAAAAAAACTCACCAATTTCAATATAAAAACCATAACAAAATTTCCAAGTCAAAAAATCAACAATTTCACTATAAAAACCAAAATAAAAGATCTAAATTAAACAACTCGCCTATTTCACAATTTCACTATAAAATCCAAAATGAAAGTTCAATGTTAAAAAGCTCATCGATTTCACTCAAAAGCTCATAAAAATGTTCAAAGTTGAAAAACTCTTCAATTTCATTATAAAACCATGAAAAAAGTTCCAAAAGAAAAAACTCACCAATTTCACTATAAAGACCATTTCAATAGTTTCAAGTTAAGAATATCACTGATTTGACTATAAAGACCACAACAAAAGGTGAAAGTGAAAAAACTCACCAATTTCACTACAAAGATCATTACAGAACATCCAAGTCAAAAAATCACCAATTTCACAACAAAGACCATTACGAGAGTTCAGATTTTAAAAACTCACCAATTTCACTATAAAGACCATTTACAAAAGTTTCAAGTTAAAAAACTCACCAATTTCACTATAAAGACCATTACAAAAGTTCGAAGTCAAAAAACTCACCAATTTCACTATAAAAACCATAATAAAAGATCAAAATTAAAAACATATCAATTTCACTCTAAAAAGGATAACAAAACTTAAAAACTAAAAAACTCCTCAATTTCACTGTATAGAATAAAAGTTCCAAGTGAAAAAAAAGTCACCAATTTCACTTAAAAGACCATAAAACAGTTCAAAGTGAAAAAACTCACCAATTTCATTCTATAAACAATAACAACAGTTCAAAGTTAAAAAAACTCACCAATTTCAATATAAAAACCATAACAAAATTTCCAAGTCAAAAAATCAACAATTTCACTATAAAAACCAAAATAAAAGATCTAAATTAAACAACTCGCCTATTTCACAATTTCACTATAAAATCCAAAATGAAAGTTCAATGTTAAAAAAGCTCATCGATTTCACTCAAAAGCTCATAAAAATGTTCAAAGTTGAAAAACTCTTCAATTTCATTATAAAACCATGAAAAAAGTTCCAAAACAAAAAACTCACCAATTTCACTATAAAGACCATTTAAATAGTTTCAAGTTAAGAATATCACTGATTTGACTATAAAGACCATAACAAAAGGTGAAAGTGAACAAACTCACCAATTTCACTACAAAGACCATTACAGAACATCCAAGTCAAAAAATCACCAATTTCACAACAAAGACCATTACGAGAGTTCAGATTTTAAAAACACACCAATTTCACTATAAAGACCATTTACAAAAGTTTCAAGTTAAAAAACTCACCAATTTCACTATAAAGACCATTACAAAAGTTCTAAGTCAATAAACTCACCAATTTCACTATAAAACCATAATAAAAGATCGAAATTAAAAACATATCAATTTCACTCTAAAAAGGATAACAAAACTTAAAAACTAAAAAACTCCTCAATTTCACTGTATAGACCATAATAAAAGTTCCAAGTGAAAAAAAAGACACCAATTTCACTTAAAAGACCATAAAACAGTTCAAAGTGAAAAAACTCACCAATTTCATTCTATAAACAATAACAACTGTTCAAAGTTAAAAAACTCACCAATTTCAATATAAAAACCATAACAAAATTTCCAAGTCAAAAAATCAACAATTTCACTATAAAAACCAAAATAAAAGATCTAAATTAAACAACTCGCCTATTTCACAATTTCACTATAAAATCCAAAATGAAAGTTCAATGTTAAAAAGCTCATCGATTTCACTCAAAAACTCATAAAAATGTTCAAAGTGAAAAACTCTTCAATTTCATTATAAAACCATGAAAAAAGTTCCAAAAGAAAAACCTCACCAATTTCACTATAAAGACCATTTCAATAGTTTCAAGTTAAGAATATCACTGATTTGACTATAAAGACCATAACAAAAGGAGAAAGTGAAAAAACTCACCAATTTCACTATAAAGACCATTACAGAACATCCAAGTCAAAAAATCACCAATTTCACAACAAAGACCATTACGAGAGTTCAGATTTTAAAAACTCACCAATTTCACTATAAAGACCGTTTACAAAAGTTTCAAGTTAAAAAGCTCACCAATTTCACTATAAAGACCATTACAAAAGTTCGAAGTCAAAAAACTCACCAATTTCACTATAAAAACCATAATAAAAGATCAAAATTAAAAACATATCAATTTCACTCTAAAAAGGATAACAAAACTTAAAAACTAAAAAACTCCTCAATTTCACTGTATAGACCATAATAAAAGTTCCAAGTGAAAAAAAAGTCACCAATTTCACTTAAAAGACCATAAAACAGTTCAAAGTGAAAAAACTCACCAATTTCATTCTATAAACAATAACAACAGTTCAAAGTTAAAAAAACTCACCAATTTCAATATAAAAACCATAACAAAATTTCCAAGTCAAAAAATCAACAATTTCACTATAAAAACCAAAATAAAAGATCTAAATTAAACAACTCGCCTATTTCACAATTTCACTATAAAATCCAAAATGAAAGTTCAATGTTAAAAAGCTCATCGATTTCACTCAAAAGCTCATAAAAATGTTCAAAGTTGAAAAACTCTTCAATTTCATTATAAAACCATGAAAAAAGTTCCAAAACAAAAAACTCACCAATTTCACTACAAAGACCATTACAGAACATCCAAGTCAAAAAATCACCAATTTCACAACAAAGACCATTACGAGAGTTCAGATTTTAAAAACACACCAATTTCACTATAAAGACCATTTACAAAAGTTTCAAGTTAAAAAACTCACCAATTTCACTATAAAGACCATTACAAAAGTTCTAAGTCAATAAACTCACCAATTTCACTATAAAACCATAATAAAAGATCGAAATTAAAAACATATCAATTTCACTCTAAAAAGGATAACAAAACTTAAAAACTAAAAAACTCCTCAATTTCACTGTATAGACCATAATAAAAGTTCCAAGTGAAAAAAAGACACCAATTTCACTTAAAAGACCATAAAACAGTTCAAAGTGAAAAAACTCACCAATTTCATTCTATAAACAATAACAACAGTTCAAAGTTAAAAAACTCACCAATTTCAATATAAAAACCATAACAAAATTTCCAAGTCAAAAAATCAAAAATATCACTATAAAAACCAAAATAAAAGATCTAAATTAAACAACTCGCCTATTTCACAATTTCACTATAAAATCCAAAATGAAAGTTCAATGTTAAAAAGCTCATCGATTTCACTCAAAAACTCATAAAAATGTTCAAAGTTGAAAAACTCTTCAATTTCATTATAAAACCATGAAAAAAGTTCCAAAAGAAAAACCTCACCAATTTCACTATAAAGACCATTTCAATAGTTTCAAGTTAAGAATATCACTGATTTGACTATAAAGACCATAACAAAAGGAGAAAGTGAAAAAACTC
Source organism: Lathyrus sativus (assembly GCA_963859935.3). Taxonomy (NCBI): domain Eukaryota; kingdom Viridiplantae; phylum Streptophyta; class Magnoliopsida; order Fabales; family Fabaceae; genus Lathyrus; species Lathyrus sativus. Next base: position 336,937 of record CAWUDS030001007.1, on the reverse strand, counting down.
ACCAATTTCACTATAAAGACCATTACAGAACATCCAAGTCAAAAAATCACCAATTTCACAACAAAGACCATTACGAGAGTTCAGATTTTAAAAACTCACCAATTTCACTATAAAGACCGTTTACAAAAGTTTCAAGTTAAAAAGCTCACCAATTTCACTATAAAGACCATTACAAAAGTTCGAAGTCAAAAAACTCACCAATTTCACTATAAAACCATAATAAAAGATCAAAATTAAAAACATATCAATTTCACTCTAAAAAGGATAACAAAACTTAAAAACTAAAAAACTCCTCAATTTCACTGTATAGACCATAATAAAAGTTCCAAGTGAAAAAAAAGTCACCAATTTCACTTAAAAGACCATAAAACAGTTCAAAGTGAAAAAACTCACCAATTTCATTCTATAAACAATAACAACAGTTCAAAGTTAAAAAACTCACCAATTGCAATATAAAAACCATAACAAAATTTCCAAGTCAAAAAATTAACAATTTCACTATAAAAACCAAAATAAAAGATCTAAATTAAACAACTCGCCTATTTCACAATTTCACTATAAAATCCAAAATGAAAGTTCAATGTTAAAAAGCTCATCGATTTCACTCAAAAGCTCATAAAAATTTTCAAAGTTGAAAAACTCTTCAATTTCATTATAAAACCATGAAAAAAGTTCCAAAAGTAAAAACTCACCAATTTCACTATAAAGACCATTTAAATAGTTTCAAGTTAAGAATATCACTGATTTGACTATAAAGACCACAACAAAAGGTGAAAGTGAAAAAACTAACCAATTTCACTACAAAGATCATTACAGAACATCCAAGTCAAAAAATCACCAATTTCACAACAAAGACCATTACGAGAGTTCAGATTTTAAAAACTCACCAATTTCACTATAAAGACCATTTACAAAAGTTTCAAGTTAAAAAGCTCACCAATTTAACTATAAAGACCATTACAAAAGTTCGAAGTCAAAAAACTCACCAATTTCACTATAAAAACCATAATAAAAGATCAAAATTAAAAACATATCAATTTCACTCTAAAAAGGATAACAAAACTTAAAAACTTAAAAACTCCTCAATTTCAATGTATAGACCATAATAAAAGTTCCAAGTGAAAAAAAAGTCACCAATTTCACTTAAAAGACCATAAAACAGTTCAAAGTGAAAAAACTCACCAATTTCATTCTATAAACAATAACAACTGTTCAAAGTTAAAAAACTCACCAATTTCAATATAAAAACCACAACAAAATTTCCAAGTCAAAAAATCAACAATTTCACAATAAAAACCAAAATAAAAGATCTAAATTAAACAACTCGCCTATTTCACAATTTCACTATAAAATCCAAAATGAAAGTTCAATGTTAAAAAGCTCATCGATTTCACTCAAAAGCTCATAAAAATGTTCAAAGTTGAAAAACTCTTCAATTTCATTATAAAACCATGAAAAAATTTCCAAAAGAAAAAACTCACCAATTTCACTATAAAGACCATTTCAATAGTTTCAAGTTAACAATATCACTGATTTGACTATAAAGACCACAACAAAAGGTGAAAGTGAAAAAACTCACCAATTTCACTACAAAGATCATTAAAGAACATCCAAGTCAAAAAATCACCAAATTCACAACAAAGACCATTACGAGAGTTCAGATTTTAAAAACTCACCAATTTCACTATAAAGACCATTTACAAAAGTTTCAAGTTAAAAAACTCACCAATTTCACTATAAAGACCATTACAAAAGTTCGAAGTCAAAAAACTCACCAATTTCACTATAAAACCATAATAAAAGATCAAAATTAAAAACATATCAATTTCACTCTAAAAAGGATAACAAAACTTAAAAACTAAAAAACTCCTCAATTTCACTGTATAGAATAAAAGTTCCAAGTGAAAAAAAAGTCACCAATTTCACTTAAAAGACCATAAAACAGTTCAAAGTGAAAAAACTCACCAATTTCATTCTATAAACAATAACAACAGTTCAAAGTTAAAAAACTCACCAATTTCAATATAAAAACCATAACAAAATTTCCAAGTCAAAAAATCAACAATTTCACTATAAAAACCAAAATAAAAGATCTAAATTAAACAACTCGCCTATTTCACAATTTCACTATAAAATCCAAAATGAAAGTTCAATGTTAAAAAGCTCATCGATTTCACTCAAAAGCTCATAAAAATGTTCAAAGTTGAAAAACTCTTCAATTTCATTATAAAACCATGAAAAAAGTTCCAAAACAAAAACCTCACCAATTTCACTATAAAGACCATTTAAATAGTTTCAAGTTAAGAATATCACTGATTTGACTATAAAGACCATAACAAAAGGTGAAAGTGAACAAACTCACCAATTTCACTACAAAGACCATTACAAAACATCCAAGTCAAAAAATCACCAATTTCACAACAAAGACCATTACGAGAGTTCAGATTTTAAAAACACACCAATTTCACTATAAAGACCATTTACAAAAGTTTCAAGTTAAAAAACTCACCAATTTCACTATAAAGACCATTACAAAAGTTCTAAGTCAATAAACTCACCAATTTCACTATAAAACCATAATAAAAGATCGAAATTAAAAACATATCAATTTCACTCTAAAAAGGATAACAAAACTTAAAAACTAAAAAACTCCTCAATTTCACTGTATAGACCATAATAAAAGTTCCAAGTGAAAAAAAAGACACCAATTTCACTTAAAAGACCATAAAACAGTTCAAAGTGAAAAAACTCACCAATTTCATTCTATAAACAATAACAACAGTTCAAAGTTAAAAAACTCACCAATTTCAATATAAAAACCATAACAAAATTTCCAAGTCAAAATATCAACAATTTCACTATAAAAACCAAAATAAAAGATCTAAATTAAACAACTCGCCTATTTCACAATTTCACTATAAAATCCAAAATGAAAGTTCAATGTTAAAAAGCTCATCGATTTCACTCAAAAACTCATAAAAATGTTCAAAGTTGAAAAACTCTTCAATTTCATTATAAAACCATGAAAAAAGTTCCAAAAGAAAAACCTCACCAATTTCACTATAAAGACCATTTCAATAGTTTCAAGTTATGAATATCACTGATTTGACTATAAAGACCATAACAAAAGGAGAAAGTGAAAAAACTCACCAATTTCACTACAAAGACCATTACAGAACATCCAAGTCAAAAAATCACCAATTTCACAACAAAGACCATTACGAGAGTTCAGATTTTAAAAACTCACCAATTTCACTATAAAGACCGTTTACAAAAGTTTCAAGTTAAAAAGCTCACCAATTTCACTATAAAGACCATTACAAAAGTTCGAAGTCAAAAAACTCACCAATTTCACTATAAAAACCATAATAAAAGATCAAAATTAAAAACATATCAATTTCACTCTAAAAAGGATAACAAAACTTAAAAACTAAAAAACTCCTCAATTTCACTGTATAGACCATAATAAAAGTTCCTAGTGAAAAAAAAGTCACCAATTTCACTTAAAAGACCATAAAACAGTTCAAAGTGAAAAAACTCACCAATTTCATTCTATAAACAATAACAACAGTTCAAAGTTAAAAAAACTCACCAATTTCAATATAAAAACCATAACAAAATTTCCAAGTCAAAAAATCAACAATTTCACTATAAAAACCAAAATAAAAGATCTAAATTAAACAACTCGCCTATTTCACAATTTCACTATAAAATCCAAAATAAAAGTTCAATGTTAAAAAGCTCATCGATTTCACTCAAAAGCTCATAAAAATGTTCAAAGTTGAAAAACTCTTCAATTTCATTATAAAACCATGAAAAAAGTTCCAACAGAAAAAACTCACCAATTTCACTATAAAGACCATTTCAATAGTTTCAAGTTAAGAATATCACTGATTTGACTATAAAGACCACAACAAAAGGTGAAAGTGAAAAAACTCACCAATTTCACTACAAAGATCATTACAGAACATCCAAGTCAAAAAATCACCAATTTCACAACAAAGACCATTACGAGAGTTCAGATTTTAAAAACTCACCAATTTCACTATAAAGACCATTTACAAAAGTTTCAAGTTAAAAAACTCACCAATTTCACTATAAAGACCATTACAAAAGTTCGAAGTCAAAAAACTCACCAATTTCACTATAAAAACCATAATAAAAGATCAAAATTAAAAACATATCAATTTCACTCTAAAAAGGATAACAAAACTTAAAATCTAAAAAACTCCTCAATTTCACTGTATAGACCATAATAAAAGTTCCAAGTGAAAAAAAAGTCACCAATTTCACTTAAAAGACCATAAAACAGTTCAAAGTGAAAAAAATCACCAATTTCATTCTATAAACAATAACAACAGTTCAAAGTTAAAAAACTCACCAATTTCAATATAAAAACCATAACAAAATTTCCAAGTCAAAAAATCAACAATTTCACTATAAAAACCAAAATAAAAGATCTAAATTAAACAACTCGCCTATTTCACAATTTCACTATAAAATCCAAAATGAAAGTTCAATGTTAAAAAGCTCATCGATTTCACTCAAAAACTCATAAAAATGTTCAAAGTTGAAAAACTCTTCAATTTCATTATAAAACCATGAAAAAAGTTCCAAAAGAAAAAACTCACCAATTTAACTATAAAGACCATTTCAATAGTTTCAAGTTAAAAATATCACCGATTTGACTATAAAGACCATAACAAAAGGTGAAAGTGAAAAAACTCATCAATTTCACTATAAAGACCATTACAGAACATCCAAGTCAAAAAATCACCAATTTCACAACAAAGACCATTACGAGAGTTCAGATTTTAAAAACTCACCAATTTCACTATAAATACCATTTACAAAAGTTTCAAGTTAAAAAGCTCACCAATTTCACTATAAAGACCATTACAAAAGTTCGAAGTCAAAAAACTCACCAATTTCACTATAAAAACCATAATAAAAGATCAAAATTAAAAACATATCAATTTCACTCTAAAAAGGATAACAAAACTTAAAAACTAAAAAACTCCTCAATTTCACTGTATAGACCATAATAAAAGTTCCAAGTGAAAAAAAATTCACCAATTTCACTTAAAAGACCATAAAACAGTTCAAAGTGAAAAAACTCACCAATTTCATTCTATAAACAATAACAACAGTTCAAAGTTAAAAAAACTCACCAATTTCAATATAAAAACCATAACAAAATTTCCAAGTCAAAAAATCAACAATTTCACTATAAAAACCAAAATAAAAGATCTAAATTAAACAACTCGCCTATTTCACAATTTCACTATAAAATCCAAAATGAAAGTTCAATGTTAAAAAGCTCATCGATTTCACTCAAAAACTCATAAAAATGTTCAAAGTTCAAACACTATTCAATTTCATTATAAAACCATGAAAAAAGTTCCAAAAGAAAAAACTCACCAATTTCACTATAAAGACCATTTCAATAGTTTCAAGTTAAGAATATCACTGATTTGACTATAAAGACCATAACAAAAGGTGAAAGTGAAAAAACTCACCAATTTCACTATAAAGACCATTACAGAACATCCAAGTCAAAAAATCACCAATTTCACAACAGAGATCATTACGAGAGTTCAGATTTTAAAAACTCACCAATTTCACTATAAAGACCATTTACAAAAGTTTCAAGTTAAAAAACTCACCAATTTCACTATAAAGACCATTACAAAAGTTCGAAGTCAAAAAACTCACCAATTTCACTATAAAACCATAATAAAAGATCAAAATTAAAAACATATCAATTTCACTCTAAAAAGGATAACAAAACTTAAAATCTAAAAAACTCCTCAATTTCATTGTATAGAATAAAAGTTCCAAGTGAAAAAAAAGTCACCAATTTCACTTAAAAGACCATAAAACAGTTCAAAGTGAAAAAAATCACCAATTTCATTCTATAAACAATAACAACAGTTCAAAGTTAAAAAACTCACCAATTTCAATATAAAAACCATAACAAAATTTCCAAGTCAAAAAATCAACAATTTCACTATAAAAACCAAAATAAAAGATCTAAATTAAACAACTCGCCTATTTCACAATTTCACTATAAAATCCAAAATGAAAGTTCAATGTTAAAAAGCTAATCGATTTCACTCAAAAGCTCATAAAAATGTTCAAAGTTGAAAAACTCTTCAATTTCATTATAAAACCATGAAAAAAGTTCCAAAAGAAAAAACTCACCAATTTCACTATAAAGACCATTTAAATAGTTTCAAGTTAAGAATATCACTGATTTGACTATAAAGACCATAACAAAAGGTGAAAGTGAAAAAACTCACCAATTTCACTACAAAGATCATTACAAAACATCCAAGTCAAAAAATCACCAATTTCACAACAAAGACCATTACGAGAGTTCAGATTTTAAAAACTCACCAATTTCACTATAAAGACCATATACAAAAGTTTCAAGTTAAAAAGCTCACCAATTTCACTATAAAGACCATTACAAAAGTTCGAAGTCAAAAAACTCACCAATTTCACTATAAAGACCATTACAAAAGTTCGAAGTCAAAAAGCTCACCAATTTCACTAAAAAGACCATAATAAAAGATCAAAATTAAAAACATATCAATTTCACTCTAAAAAGGATAACAAAACTTAAAAACTAAAAAACTCCTCAATTTCACTGTATAGACCATAATAAAAGTTCCAAGTGAAAAAAAATTCACCAATTTCACTTAAAAGACCATAAAACAGTTCAAAGTGAAAAAACTCACCAATTTCATTCTATAAACAATAACAACAGTTCAAAGTTAAAAAACTCACCAATTTCAATATAAAAACCATAACAAAATTTCCAAGTCAAAAAATCAACAATTTCACTATAAAAACCAAAATAAAAGATCTAAATTAAACAACTCGCCTATTTCACAATTTCACTATAAAATCCAAAATGAAAGTTCAATGTTAAAAAGCTCATCGATTTCACTCAAAAACTCATAAAAATGTTCAAAGTTGAAAAACTCTTCAATTTCATTATAAAACCATGAAAAAAGTTCCAAAAGAAAAAACTCACCAATTTCACTATAAAGACCATTTCAATAGTTTCAAGTTAAGAATATCACTGATTTGACTATAAAGACCATAACAAAAGGTGAAAGTGAAAAAACTCACCAATTTCACTATAAAGACCATTACAGAACATCCAAGTCAAAAAATCACCAATTTCACAACAAAGACCATTACGAGAGTTCAGATTTTAAAAACTCACCAATTTCACTATAAAGACCATTTACAAAAGTTTCAAGTTAAAAAGCTCACCAATTTCACTATAAAGACCATTACAAAAGTTCGAAGTCAAAAAACTCACCAATTTCACTATAAAAACCATAATAAAAGATCAAAATTAAAAACATATCAATTTCACTCTAAAAAGGATAACAAAACTTAAAAACTAAAAAACTCCTCAATTTCACTGTATAGACCATAATAAAAGTTCCAAGTGAAAAAAAATTCACCAATTTCACTTAAAAGACCATAAAACAGTTCAAAGTGAAAAAACTCACCAATTTCATTCTATAAACAATAACAACAGTTCAAAGTTAAAAAAACTCACCAATTTCAATATAAAAACCATAACAAAATTTCCAAGTCAAAAAATCAACAATTTCACTATAAAAACCAAAATAAAAGATCTAAATTAAACAACTCGCCTATTTCACAATTTCACTATAAAATCCAAAATGAAAGTTCAATGTTAAAAAGCTCATCGATTTCACTCAAAATCTCATAAAAATGTTCAAAGTTGAAACACTATTCAATTTCATTATAAAACCATGAAAAAAGTTCCAAAAGAAAAAACTCACCAATTTCACTATAAAGACCATTTCAATAGTTTCAAGTTAAGAATATCACTGATTTGACTATAAAGACCATAACAAAAGGTGAAAGTGAAAAAACTCACCAATTTCACTATAAAGACCATTACAGAACATCCAAGTCAAAAAATCACCAATTTCACAACAGAGATCATTACGAGAGTTCAGATTTTAAAAACTCACCAATTTCACTATAAAGACCATTTACAAAAGTTTCAAGTTAAAAAACTCACCAATTTCACTATAAAGACCATTACAAAAGTTCGAAGTCAAAAAACTCACCAATTTCACTATAAAACCATAATAAAAGATCAAAATTAAAAACATATCAATTTCACTCTAAAAAGGATAACAAAACTTAAAATCTAAAAAACTCCTCAATTTCACTGTATAGAATAAAAGTTCCAAGTGAAAAAAAAGTCACCAATTTCACTTAAAAGACCATAAAACAGTTCAAAGTGAAAAAAATCACCAATTTCATTCTATAAACAATAACAACAGTTCAAAGTTAAAAAACTCACCAATTTCAATATAAAAACCATAACAAAATTTCCAAGTCAAAAAATCAACAATTTCACTATAAAAACCAAAATAAAAGATCTAAATTAAACAACTCGCCTATTTCACAATTTCACTATAAAATCCAAAATGAAAGTTCAATGTTAAAAAGCTAATCGATTTCACTCAAAAGCTCATAAAAATGTTCAAAGTTGAAAAACTCTTCAATTTCATTATAAAACCATGAAAAAAGTTCCAAATGAAAAACCTCACCAATTTCACTATAAAGACCATTTAAATAGTTTCAAGTTAAGAATATCACTGATTTGACTATAAAGACCATAACAAAAGGTGAAAGTGAAAAAACTCACCAATTTCACTACAAAGATCATTACAAAACATCCAAGTCAAAAAATCACCAATTTCACAACAAAGACCATTACGAGAGTTCAGATTTTAAAAACTCACCAATTTCACTATAAAGACCATATACAAAAGTTTCAAGTTAAAAAGCTCACCAATTTCACTATAAAGACCATTACAAAAGTTCGAAGTCAAAAAACTCACCAATTTCACTATAAAGACCATTACAAAAGTTCGAAGTCAAAAAGCTCACCAATTTCACTAAAAAGACCATAATAAAAGATCAAAATTAAAAACATATCAATTTCACTCTAAAAAGGATAACAAAACTTAAAAACTAAAAAACTCCTCAATTTCACTGTATAGACCATAATAAAAGTTCCAAGTGAAAAAAAATTCACCAATTTCACTTAAAAGACCATAAAACAGTTCAAAGTGAAAAAACTCACCAATTTCATTCTATAAACAATAACAACAGTTCAAAGTTAAAAAACTCACCAATTTCAATATAAAAACCATAACAAAATTTCCAAGTCAAAAAATCAACAATTTCACTATAAAAACCAAAATAAAAGATCTAAATTAAACAACTCGCCTATTTCACAATTTCACTATAAAATCCAAAATGAAAGTTCAATGTTAAAAAGCTCATCGATTTCACTCAAAAACTCATAAAAATGTTCAAAGTTGAAAAACTCTTCAATTTCATTATAAAACCATGAAAAAAGTTCCAAAAGAAAAAACTCACCAATTTCACTATAAAGACCATTTCAATAGTTTCAAGTTAAGAATATCACTGATTTGACTATAAAGACCATAACAAAAGGTGAAAGTGAAAAAACTCACAAATTTCACTATAAAGACCATTACAGAACATCCAAGTCAAAAAATCACCAATTTCACAACAAAGACCATTACGAGAGTTCAGATTTTAAAAACTCACCAATTTCACTATAAAGACCATTTACAAAAGTTTCAAGTTAAAAAACTCACCAATTTCACTATAAAGACCATTACAAAAGTTCGAAGTCAAAAAACTCACCAATTTCACTATAAAACCATTATAAAAGATCAAAATTAAAAACATATCAATTTCACTCTAAAAAGGATAACAAAACTTAAAATCTAAAAAACTCCTCAATTTCACTGTATAGAATAAAAGTTCCAAGTGAAAAAAAAGTCACCAATTTCACTTAAAAGACCATAAAACAGTTCAAAGTGAAAAAAATCACCAATTTCATTCTATAAACAATAACAACAGTTCAAAGTTAAAAAACTCACCAATTTCAATATAAAAACCATAACAAAATTTCCAAGTCAAAAAATCAACAATTTCACTATAAAAACCAAAATAAAAGATCTAAATTAAACAACATCGCCTATTTCACAATTTCACTATAAAATCCAAAATGAAAGTTCAATGTTAAAAAGCTCATCGATTTCACTCAAAAGCTCATAAAAATGTTCAAAGTTGAAAAACTCTTCAATTTCATTATAAAACCATGAAAAAAGTTCCAAAAGAAAAAACTCACCAATTTCACTATAAAGACCATTTAAATAGTTTCAAGTTAAGAATATCACTGATTTGACTATAAAGACCATAACAAAAGGTGAAAGTGAAAAAACTCACCAATTTCACTACAAAGATCATTACAAAACATCCAAGTCAAAAAATCACCAATTTCACAACAAATACCATTACGAGAGTTCAGATTTTAAAAACTCACCAATTTCACTATAAAGACCATATACAAAAGTTTCAAGTTAAAAAGCTCACCAATTTCACTATAAAGACCATTACAAAAGTTCGAAGTCAAAAAACTCACCAATTTCACTATAAAGACCATTACAAAAGTTCGAAGTCAAAAAGCTCACCAATTTCACTATAAAAACCATAATAAAAGATCAAAATTAAAAACATATCAATTTCACTCTAAAAAGGATAACAAAACTTAAAAACTAAAAAACTCCTCAATTTCACTGTATAGACCATAATAAAAGTTCCAAGTGAAAAAAAATTCACCAATTTCACTTAAAAGACCATAAAACAGTTCAAAGTGAAAAAACTCACCAATTTCATTCTATAAACAATAACAACAGTTCAAAGTTAAAAAACTCACCAATTTCAATATAAAAACCATAACAAAATTTCCAAGTCAAAAAATCAACAATTTCACTATAAAAACCAAAATAAAAGATCTAAATTAAACAACTCGCCTATTTCACAATTTCACTATAAAATCCAAAATGAAAGTTCAATGTTAAAAAGCTCATCGATTTCACTCAAAAACTCATAAAAATGTTCAAAGTTGAAAAACTCTTCAATTTCATTATAAAACCATGAAAAAAGTTCCAAAAGAAAAAACTCACCAATTTCACTATAAAGACCATTTCAATAGTTTCAAGTTAAGAATATCACTGATTTGACTATAAAGACCATAACAAAAGGTGAAAGTGAAAAAACTCACCAATTTCACTATAAAGACCATTACAGAACATCCAAGTAAAAAAATCACCAATTTCACAACAGAGACCATTACGAGAGTTCAGATTTTAAAAACTCACCAATTTCACTATAAAGACCATTTACAAAAGTTTCAAGTTAAAAAACTCACCAATTTCACTATAAAGACCATTACAAAAGTTCGAAGTCAAAAAACTCACCAATTTCACTATAAAACCATTATAAAAGATCAAAATTAAAAACATATCAATTTCACTCTAAAAAGGATAACAAAACTTAAAATCTAAAAAACTCCTCAATTTCACTGTATAGAATAAAAGTTCCAAGTGAAAAAAAAGTCACCAATTTCACTTAAAAGACCATAAAACAGTTCAAAGTGAAAAAAATCACCAATTTCATTCTATAAACAATAACAACAGTTCAAAGTTAAAAAACTCACCAATTTCAATATAAAAACCATAACAAAATTTCCAAGTCAAAAAATCAACAATTTCACTATAAAAACCAAAATAAAAGATCTAAATTAAACAACTCGCCTATTTCACAATTTCACTATAAAATCCAAAATGAAAGTTCAATGTTAAAAAGCTCATCGATTTCACTCAAAAGCTCATAAAAATGTTCAAAGTTGAAAAACTCTTCAATTTCATTATAAAACCATGAAAAAAGTTCCAAAAGAAAAAACTCACCAATTTCACTATAAAGACCATTTAAATAGTTTCAAGTTAAGAATATCACTGATTTGACTCTAAAGACCATAACAAAAGGTGAAAGTGAAAAAACTCACCAATTTCACTACAAAGATCATTACAAAACATCCAAGTCAAAAAATCACCAATTTCACAACAAAGACCATTACGAGAGTTCAGATTTTAAAAACTCACCAATTTCACTATAAAGACCATATACAAAAGTTTCAAGTTAAAAAGCTCACCAATTTCACTATAAAGACCATTACAAAAGTTCGAAGTCAAAAAACTCACCAATTTCACTATAAAGACCATTACAAAAGTTCGAAGTCAAAAAGCTCACCAATTTCACTATAAAAACCATAATAAAAGATCAAAATTAAAAACATATCAATTTCACTCTAAAAAGGATAACAAAACTTAAAAACTAAAAAACTCCTCAATTTCACTGTATAGACCATAATAAAAGTTCCAAGTGAAAAAAAATTCACCAATTTCACTTAAAAGACCATAAAACAGTTCAAAGTGAAAAAACTCACCAATTTCATTCTATAAACAATAACAACAGTTCAAAGTTAAAAAACTCACCAATTTCAATATAAAAACCATAACAAAATTTCCAAGTCAAAAAATCAACAATTTCACTATAAAAACCAAAATAAAAGATCTAAATTAAACAACTCGCCTATTTCACAATTTCACTATAAAATCCAAAATGAAAGTTCAATGTTAAAAAGCTCATCGATTTCACTCAAAAACTCATAAAAATGTTCAAAGTTGAAAAACTCTTCAATTTCATTATAAAACCATGAAAAAAGTTCCAAAAGAAAAAACTCACCAATTTCACTATAAAGACCATTTCAATAGTTTCAAGTTAAGAATATCACTGATTTGACTATAAAGACCATAACAAAAGGTGAAAGTGAAAAAACTCACCAATTTCACTATAAAGACCATTACAGAACATCCAAGTCAAAAAATCACCAATTTCACAACAAAGACCATTACGAGAGTTCAGATTTTAAAAACTCACCAATTTCACTATAAAGACCATTTACAAAAGTTTCAAGTTAAAAAACTCACCAATTTCACTATAAAGACCATTACAAAAGTTCGAAGTCAAAAAACTCACCAATTTCACTATAAAACCATTATAAAAGATCAAAATTAAAAACATATCAATTTCACTCTAAAAAGGATAACAAAACTTAAAATCTAAAAAACTCCTCAATTTCACTGTATAGAATAAAAGTTCCAAGTGAAAAAAAAGTCACCAATTTCACTTAAAAGACCATAAAACAGTTCAAAGTGAAAAAAATCACCAATTTCATTCTATAAACAATAACAACAGTTCAAAGTTAAAAAACTCACCAATTTCAATATAAAAACCATAACAAAATTTCCAAGTCAAAAAATCAACAATTTCACTATAAAAACCAAAATAAAAGATCTAAATTAAACAACTCGCCTATTTCACAATTTCACTATAAAATCCAAAATGAAAGTTCAATGTTAAAAAGCTCATCGATTTCACTCAAAAGCTCATAAAAATGTTCAAAGTTGAAAAACTCTTCAATTTCATTATAAAACCATGAAAAAAGTTCCAAAAGAAAAAACTCACCAATTTCACTATAAAGACCATTTAAATAGTTTCAAGTAAAGAATATCACTGATTTGACTATAAAGACCATAACAAAAGGTGAAAGTGAAAAAACTCACCAATTTCACTACAAAGATCATTACAAAACATCCAAGTCAAAAAATCACCAATTTCACAACAAAGACCATTACGAGAGTTCAGATTTTAAAAACTCACCAATTTCACTATAAAGACCATATACAAAAGTTTCAAGTTAAAAAGTTCACCAATTTCACTATAAAGACCATTACAAAAGTTCGAAGTCAAAAAACTCACCAATTTCACTATAAAGACCATTACAAAAGTTCGAAGTCAAAAAGCTCACCAATTTCACTATAAAAACCATAATAAAAGATCAAAATTAAAAACATATCAATTTCACTCTAAAAAGGATAACAAAACTTAAAAACTAAAAAACTCCTCAATTTCACTGTATAGACCATAATAAAAGTTCCAAGTGAAAAAAAATTCACCAATTTCACTTAAAAGACCATAAAACAGTTCAAAGTGAAAAAACTCACCAATTTCATTCTATAAACAATAACAACAGTTCAAAGTTAAAAAACTCACCAATTTCAATATAAAAACCATAACAAAATTTCCAAGTCAAAAAATCAACAATTTCACTATAAAAACCAAAATAAAAGATCTAAATTAAACAACTCGCCTATTTCACAATTTCACTATAAAATCCAAAATGAAAGTTCAATGTTAAAAAGCTCATCGATTTCACTCAAAAACTCATAAAAATGTTCAAAGTTGAAAAACTCTTCAATTTCATTATAAAACCATGAAAAAAGTTCCAAAAGAAAAAACTCACCAATTTCACTATAAAGACCATTTCAATAGTTTCAAGTTAAGAATATCACTGATTTGACTATAAAGACCATAACAAAAGGTGAAAGTGAAAAAACTCACCAATTTCACTATAAAGACCATTACAGAACATCCAAGTCAAAAAATCACCAATTTCACAACAAAGACCATTACGAGAGTTCAGATTTTAAAAACTCACCAATTTCACTATAAAGACCATTTACAAAAGTTTCAAGTTAAAAAACTCACCAATTTCACTATAAAGACCATTACAAAAGTTCGAAGTCAAAAAACTCACCAATTTCACTATAAAACCATTATAAAAGATCAAAATTAAAAACATATCAATTTCACTCTAAAAAGGATAACAAAACTTAAAATCTAAAAAACTCCTCAATTTCACTGTATAGAATAAAAGTTCCAAGTGAAAAAAAAGTCACCAATTTCACTTAAAAGACCATAAAACAGTTCAAAGTGAAAAAAATCACCAATTTCATTCTATAAACAATAACAACAGTTCAAAGTTAAAAAACTCACCAATTTCAATATAAAAACCATAACAAAATTTCCAAGTCAAAAAATCAACAATTTCACTATAAAAACCAAAATAAAAGATCTAAATTAAACAACTCGCCTATTTCACAATTTCACTATAAAATCCAAAATGAAAGTTCAATGTTAAAAAGCTCATCGATTTCACTCAAAAACTCATAAAAATGTTCAAAGTTGAAAAACTCTTCAATTTCATTATAAAACCATGAA
The DNA here is from genome assembly GCA_963859935.3 of Lathyrus sativus. Classification (NCBI taxonomy): domain Eukaryota; kingdom Viridiplantae; phylum Streptophyta; class Magnoliopsida; order Fabales; family Fabaceae; genus Lathyrus; species Lathyrus sativus. The sequence goes on along the minus strand of CAWUDS030001007.1, from coordinate 321,862 downwards.
AAAAGTTCCAAAAGAAAAAACTCACCAATTTCACTATAAAGACCATTTCAATAGTTTCAAGTTAAGAATATCACTGATTTGACTATAAAGACCATAACAAAAGGTGAAAGTGAAAAAACTCACCAATTTCACTATAAAGACCATTACAAAACATCCAAGTAAAAAAATCACCAATTTCACAACAGAGACCATTACGAGAGTTCAGATTTTAAAAACTCACCAATTTCACTATAAAGACCATTTACAAAAGTTTCAAGTTAAAAAACTCACCAATTTCACTATAAAGACCATTACAAAAGTTCGAAGTCAAAAAACTCACCAATTTCACTATAAAACCATTATAAAAGATCAAAATTAAAAACATATCAATTTCACTCTAAAAAGGATAACAAAACTTAAAATCTAAAAAACTCCTCAATTTCACTGTATAGAATAAAAGTTCCAAGTGAAAAAAAAGTCACCAATTTCACTTAAAAGACCATAAAACAGTTCAAAGTGAAAAAAATCACCAATTTCATTCTATAAACAATAACAACAGTTCAAAGTTAAAAAACTCACCAATTTCAATATAAAAACCATAACAAAATTTCCAAGTCAAAAAATCAACAATTTCACTATAAAAACCAAAATAAAAGATCTAAATTAAACAACTCGCCTATTTCACAATTTCACTATAAAATCCAAAATGAAAGTTCAATGTTAAAAAGCTCATCGATTTCACTCAAAAGCTCATAAAAATGTTCAAAGTTGAAAAACTCTTCAATTTCATTATAAAACCATGAAAAAAGTTCCAAAAGAAAAAACTCACCAATTTCACTATAAAGACCATTTAAATAGTTTCAAGTTAAGAATATCACTGATTTGACTCTAAAGACCATAACAAAAGGTGAAAGTGAAAAAACTCACCAATTTCACTACAAAGATCATTACAAAACATCCAAGTCAAAAAATCACCAATTTCACAACAAAGACCATTACGAGAGTTCAGATTTTAAAAACTCACCAATTTCACTATAAAGACCATATACAAAAGTTTCAAGTTAAAAAGCTCACCAATTTCACTATAAAGACCATTACACAAGTTCGAAGTCAAAAAACTCACCAATTTCACTATAAAGACCATTACAAAAGTTCGAAGTCAAAAAGCTCACCAATTTCACTATAAAAACCATAATAAAAGATCAAAATTAAAAACATATCAATTTCACTCTAAAAAGGATAACAAAACTTAAAAACTAAAAAACTCCTCAATTTCACTGTATAGACCATAATAAAAGTTCCAAGTGAAAAAAAATTCACCAATTTCACTTAAAAGACCATAAAACAGTTCAAAGTGAAAAAACTCACCAATTTCATTCTATAAACAATAACAACAGTTCAAAGTTAAAAAACTCACCAATTTCAATATAAAAACCATAACAAAATTTCCAAGTCAAAAAATCAACAATTTCACTATAAAAACCAAAATAAAAGATCTAAATTAAACAACTCGCCTATTTCACAATTTCACTATAAAATCCAAAATGAAAGTTCAATGTTAAAAAGCTCATCGATTTCACTCAAAAACTCATAAAAATGTTCAAAGTTGAAAAACTCTTCAATTTCATTATAAAACCATGAAAAAAGTTCCAAAAGAAAAAACTCACCAATTTCACTATAAAGACCATTTCAATAGTTTCAAGTTAAGAATATCACTGATTTGACTATAAAGACCATAACAAAAGGTGAAAGTGAAAAAACTCACCAATTTCACTATAAAGACCATTACAGAACATCCAAGTCAAAAAATCACCAATTTCACAACAAAGACCATTACGAGAGTTCAGATTTTAAAAACTCACCAATTTCACTATAAAGACCATTTACAAAAGTTTCAAGTTAAAAAACTCACCAATTTCACTATAAAGACCATTACAAAAGTTCGAAGTCAAAAAACTCACCAATTTCACTATAAAACCATTATAAAAGATCAAAATTAAAAACATATCAATTTCACTCTAAAAAGGATAACAAAACTTAAAATCTAAAAAACTCCTCAATTTCACTGTATAGAATAAAAGTTCCAAGTGAAAAAAAAGTCACCAATTTCACTTAAAAGACCATAAAACAGTTCAAAGTGAAAAAAATCACCAATTTCATTCTATAAACAATAACAACAGTTCAAAGTTAAAAAACTCACCAATTTCAATATAAAAACCATAACAAAATTTCCAAGTCAAAAAATCAACAATTTCACTATAAAAACCAAAATAAAAGATCTAAATTAAACAACTCGCCTATTTCACAATTTCACTATAAAATCCAAAATGAAAGTTCAATGTTAAAAAGCTCATCGATTTCACTCAAAAGCTCATAAAAATGTTCAAAGTTGAAAAACTCTTCAATTTCATTATAAAACCATGAAAAAAGTTCCAAAAGAAAAAACTCACCAATTTCACTATAAAGACCATTTAAATAGTTTCAAGTAAAGAATATCACTGATTTGACTATAAAGACCATAACAAAAGGTGAAAGTGAAAAAACTCACCAATTTCACTACAAAGATCATTACAAAACATCCAAGTCAAAAAATCACCAATTTCACAACAAAGACCATTACGAGAGTTCAGATTTTAAAAACTCACCAATTTCACTATAAAGACCATATACAAAAGTTTCAAGTTAAAAAGTTCACCAATTTCACTATAAAGACCATTACAAAAGTTCGAAGTCAAAAAACTCACCAATTTCACTATAAAGACCATTACAAAAGTTCGAAGTCAAAAAGCTCACCAATTTCACTATAAAAACCATAATAAAAGATCAAAATTAAAAACATATCAATTTCACTCTAAAAAGGATAACAAAACTTAAAAACTAAAAAACTCCTCAATTTCACTGTATAGACCATAATAAAAGTTCCAAGTGAAAAAAAATTCACCAATTTCACTTAAAAGACCATAAAACAGTTCAAAGTGAAAAAACTCACCAATTTCATTCTATAAACAATAACAACAGTTCAAAGTTAAAAAACTCACCAATTTCAATATAAAAACCATAACAAAATTTCCAAGTCAAAAAATCAACAATTTCACTATAAAAACCAAAATAAAAGATCTAAATTAAACAACTCGCCTATTTCACAATTTCACTATAAAATCCAAAATGAAAGTTCAATGTTAAAAAGCTCATCGATTTCACTCAAAAACTCATAAAAATGTTCAAAGTTGAAAAACTCTTCAATTTCATTATAAAACCATGAAAAAAGTTCCAAAAGAAAAAACTCACCAATTTCACTATAAAGACCATTTCAATAGTTTCAAGTTAAGAATATCACTGATTTGACTATAAAGACCATAACAAAAGGTGAAAGTGAAAAAACTCACCAATTTCACTATAAAGACCATTACAAAACATCCAAGTAAAAAAATCACCAATTTCACAACAGAGACCATTACGAGAGTTCAGATTTTAAAAACTCACCAATTTCACTATAAAGACCATTTACAAAAGTTTCAAGTTAAAAAACTCACCAATTTCACTATAAAGACCATTACAAAAGTTCGAAGTCAAAAAACTCACCAATTTCACTATAAAACCATTATAAAAGATCAAAATTAAAAACATATCAATTTCACTCTAAAAAGGATAACAAAACTTAAAATCTAAAAAACTCCTCAATTTCACTGTATAGAATAAAAGTTCCAAGTGAAAAAAAAGTCACCAATTTCACTTAAAAGACCATAAAACAGTTCAAAGTGAAAAAAATCACCAATTTCATTCTATAAACAATAACAACAGTTCAAAGTTAAAAAACTCACCAATTTCAATATAAAAACCATAACAAAATTTCCAAGTCAAAAAATCAACAATTTCACTATAAAAACCAAAATAAAAGATCTAAATTAAACAACTCGCCTATTTCACAATTTCACTATAAAATCCAAAATGAAAGTTCAATGTTAAAAAGCTCATCGATTTCACTCAAAAGCTCATAAAAATGTTCAAAGTTGAAAAACTCTTCAATTTCATTATAAAACCATGAAAAAAGTTCCAAAAGAAAAAACTCACCAATTTCACTATAAAGACCATTTAAATAGTTTCAAGTTAAGAATATCACTGATTTGACTCTAAAGACCATAACAAAAGGTGAAAGTGAAAAAACTCACCAATTTCACTACAAAGATCATTACAAAACATCCAAGTCAAAAAATCACCAATTTCACAACAAAGACCATTACGAGAGTTCAGATTTTAAAAACTCACCAATTTCACTATAAAGACCATATACAAAAGTTTCAAGTTAAAAAGCTCACCAATTTCACTATAAAGACCATTACAAAAGTTCGAAGTCAAAAAACTCACCAATTTCACTATAAAGACCATTACAAAAGTTCGAAGTCAAAAAGCTCACCAATTTCACTATAAAAACCATAATAAAAGATCAAAATTAAAAACATATCAATTTCACTCTAAAAAGGATAACAAAACTTAAAAACTAAAAAACTCCTCAATTTCACTGTATAGACCATAATAAAAGTTCCAAGTGAAAAAAAATTCACCAATTTCACTTAAAAGACCATAAAACAGTTCAAAGTGAAAAAACTCACCAATTTCATTCTATAAACAATAACAACAGTTCAAAGTTAAAAAACTCACCAATTTCAATATAAAAACCATAACAAAATTTCCAAGTCAAAAAATCAACAATTTCACTATAAAAACCAAAATAAAAGATCTAAATTAAACAACTCGCCTATTTCACAATTTCACTATAAAATCCAAAATGAAAGTTCAATGTTAAAAAGCTCATCGATTTCACTCAAAAACTCATAAAAATGTTCAAAGTTGAAAAACTCTTCAATTTCATTATAAAACCATGAAAAAAGTTCCAAAAGAAAAAACTCACCAATTTCACTATAAAGACCATTTCAATAGTTTCAAGTTAAGAATATCACTGATTTGACTATAAAGACCATAACAAAAGGTGAAAGTGAAAAAACTCACCAATTTCACTATAAAGACCATTACAGAACATCCAAGTCAAAAAATCACCAATTTCACAACAAAGACCATTACGAGAGTTCAGATTTTAAAAACTCACCAATTTCACTATAAAGACCATTTACAAAAGTTTCAAGTTAAAAAACTCACCAATTTCACTATAAAGACCATTACAAAAGTTCGAAGTCAAAAAACTCACCAATTTCACTATAAAACCATTATAAAAGATCAAAATTAAAAACATATCAATTTCACTCTAAAAAGGATAACAAAACTTAAAATCTAAAAAACTCCTCAATTTCACTGTATAGAATAAAAGTTCCAAGTGAAAAAAAAGTCACCAATTTCACTTAAAAGACCATAAAACAGTTCAAAGTGAAAAAAATCACCAATTTCATTCTATAAACAATAACAACAGTTCAAAGTTAAAAAACTCACCAATTTCAATATAAAAACCATAACAAAATTTCCAAGTCAAAAAATCAACAATTTCACTATAAAAACCAAAATAAAAGATCTAAATTAAACAACTCGCCTATTTCACAATTTCACTATAAAATCCAAAATGAAAGTTCAATGTTAAAAAGCTCATCGATTTCACTCAAAAGCTCATAAAAATGTTCAAAGTTGAAAAACTCTTCAATTTCATTATAAAACCATGAAAAAAGTTCCAAAAGAAAAAACTCACCAATTTCACTATAAAGACCATTTAAATAGTTTCAAGTTAAGAATATCACTGATTTGACTCTAAAGACCATAACAAAAGGTGAAAGTGAAAAAACTCACCAATTTCACTACAAAGATCATTACAAAACATCCAAGTCAAAAAATCACCAATTTCACAACAAAGACCATTACGAGAGTTCAGATTTTAAAAACTCACCAATTTCACTATAAAGACCATATACAAAAGTTTCAAGTTAAAAAGCTCACCAATTTCACTATAAAGACCATTACAAAAGTTCGAAGTCAAAAAACTCACCAATTTCACTATAAAGACCATTACAAAAGTTCGAAGTCAAAAAGCTCACCAATTTCACTATAAAAACCATAATAAAAGATCAAAATTAAAAACATATCAATTTCACTCTAAAAAGGATAACAAAACTTAAAAACTAAAAAACTCCTCAATTTCACTGTATAGACCATAATAAAAGTTCCAAGTGAAAAAAAATTCACCAATTTCACTTAAAAGACCATAAAACAGTTCAAAGTGAAAAAACTCACCAATTTCATTCTATAAACAATAACAACAGTTCAAAGTTAAAAAACTCACCAATTTCAATATAAAAACCATAACAAAATTTCCAAGTCAAAAAATCAACAATTTCACTATAAAAACCAAAATAAAAGATCTAAATTAAACAACTCGCCTATTTCACAATTTCACTATAAAATCCAAAATGAAAGTTCAATGTTAAAAAGCTCATCGATTTCACTCAAAAACTCATAAAAATGTTCAAAGTTGAAAAACTCTTCAATTTCATTATAAAACCATGAAAAAAGTTCCAAAAGAAAAAACTCACCAATTTCACTATAAAGACCATTTCAATAGTTTCAAGTTAAGAATATCACTGATTTGACTATAAAGACCATAACAAAAGGTGAAAGTGAAAAAACTCACCAATTTCACTATAAAGACCATTACAGAACATCCAAGTCAAAAAATCACCAATTTCACAACAAAGACCATTACGAGAGTTCAGATTTTAAAAACTCACCAATTTCACTATAAAGACCATTTACAAAAGTTTCAAGTTAAAAAACTCACCAATTTCACTATAAAGACCATTACAAAAGTTCGAAGTCAAAAAACTCACCAATTTCACTATAAAACCATTATAAAAGATCAAAATTAAAAACATATCAATTTCACTCTAAAAAGGATAACAAAACTTAAAATCTAAAAAACTCCTCAATTTCACTGTATAGAATAAAAGTTCCAAGTGAAAAAAAAGTCACCAATTTCACTTAAAAGACCATAAAACAGTTCAAAGTGAAAAAAATCACCAATTTCATTCTATAAACAATAACAACAGTTCAAAGTTAAAAAACTCACCAATTTCAATATAAAAACCATAACAAAATTTCCAAGTCAAAAAATCAACAATTTCACTATAAAAACCAAAATAAAAGATCTAAATTAAACAACTCGCCTATTTCACAATTTCACTATAAAATCCAAAATGAAAGTTCAATGTTAAAAAGCTCATCGATTTCACTCAAAAGCTCATAAAAATGTTCAAAGTTGAAAAACTCTTCAATTTCATTATAAAACCATGAAAAAAGTTCCAAAAGAAAAAACTCACCAATTTCACTATAAAGACCATTTAAATAGTTTCAAGTTAAGAATATCACTGATTTGACTCTAAAGACCATAACAAAAGGTGAAAGTGAAAAAACTCACCAATTTCACTACAAAGATCATTACAAAACATCCAAGTCAAAAAATCACCAATTTCACAACAAAGACCATTACGAGAGTTCAGATTTTAAAAACTCACCAATTTCACTATAAAGACCATATACAAAAGTTTCAAGTTAAAAAGCTCACCAATTTCACTATAAAGACCATTACAAAAGTTCGAAGTCAAAAAACTCACCAATTTCACTATAAAGACCATTACAAAAGTTCGAAGTCAAAAAGCTCACCAATTTCACTATAAAAACCATAATAAAAGATCAAAATTAAAAACATATCAATTTCACTCTAAAAAGGATAACAAAACTTAAAAACTAAAAAACTCCTCAATTTCACTGTATAGACCATAATAAAAGTTCCAAGTGAAAAAAAATTCACCAATTTCACTTAAAAGACCATAAAACAGTTCAAAGTGAAAAAACTCACCAATTTCATTCTATAAACAATAACAACAGTTCAAAGTTAAAAAACTCACCAATTTCAATATAAAAACCATAACAAAATTTCCAAGTCAAAAAATCAACAATTTCACTATAAAAACCAAAATAAAAGATCTAAATTAAACAACTCGCCTATTTCACAATTTCACTATAAAATCCAAAATGAAAGTTCAATGTTAAAAAGCTCATCGATTTCACTCAAAAACTCATAAAAATGTTCAAAGTTGAAAAACTCTTCAATTTCATTATAAAACCATGAAAAAAGTTCCAAAAGAAAAAACTCACCAATTTCACTATAAAGACCATTTCAATAGTTTCAAGTTAAGAATATCACTGATTTGACTATAAAGACCATAACAAAAGGTGAAAGTGAAAAAACTCACCAATTTCACTATAAAGACCATTACAGAACATCCAAGTCAAAAAATCACCAATTTCACAACAAAGACCATTACGAGAGTTCAGATTTTAAAAACTCACCAATTTCACTATAAAGACCATTTACAAAAGTTTCAAGTTAAAAAACTCACCAATTTCACTATAAAGACCATTACAAAAGTTCGAAGTCAAAAAACTCACCAATTTCACTATAAAACCATTATAAAAGATCAAAATTAAAAACATATCAATTTCACTCTAAAAAGGATAACAAAACTTAAAATCTAAAAAACTCCTCAATTTCACTGTATAGAATAAAAGTTCCAAGTGAAAAAAAAGTCACCAATTTCACTTAAAAGACCATAAAACAGTTCAAAGTGAAAAAAATCACCAATTTCATTCTATAAACAATAACAACAGTTCAAAGTTAAAAAACTCACCAATTTCAATATAAAAACCATAACAAAATTTCCAAGTCAAAAAATCAACAATTTCACTATAAAAACCAAAATAAAAGATCTAAATTAAACAACTCGCCTATTTCACAATTTCACTATAAAATCCAAAATGAAAGTTCAATGTTAAAAAGCTCATCGATTTCACTCAAAAGCTCATAAAAATGTTCAAAGTTGAAAAACTCTTCAATTTCATTATAAAACCATGAAAAAAGTTCCAAAAGAAAAAACTCACCAATTTCACTATAAAGACCATTTAAATAGTTTCAAGTTAAGAATATCACTGATTTGACTATAAAGACCATAACAAAAGGTGAAAGTGAAAAAACTCACCAATTTCACTACAAAGATCATTACAAAACATCCAAGTCAAAAAATCACCAATTTCACAACAAAGACCATTACGAGAGTTCAGATTTTAAAAACTCACCAATTTCACTATAAAGACCATATACAAAAGTTTCAAGTTAAAAAGCTCACCAATTTCACTATAAAGACCATTACAAAAGTTCGAAGTCAAAAAACTCACCAATTTCACTATAAAGACCATTACAAAAGTTCGAAGTCAAAAAGCTCACCAATTTCACTATAAAAACCATAATAAAAGATCAAAATTAAAAACATATCAATTTCACTCTAAAAAGGATAACAAAACTTAAAAACTAAAAAACTCCTCAATTTCACTGTATAGACCATAATAAAAGTTCCAAGTGAAAAAAAATTCACCAATTTCACTTAAAAGACCATAAAACAGTTCAAAGTGAAAAAAACTCACCAATTTCATTCTATAAACAATAACAACAGTTCAAAGTTAAAAAACTCACCAATTTCAATATAAAAACCATAACAAAATTTCCAAGTCAAAAAATCAACAATTTCACTATAAAAACCAAAATAAAAGATCTAAATTAAACAACTCGCCTATTTCACAATTTCACTATAAAATCCAAAATGAAAGTTCAATGTTAAAAAGCTCATCGATTTCACTCAAAAACTCATAAAAATGTTCAAAGTTGAAAAACTCTTCAATTTCATTATAAAACCATGAAAAAAGTTCCAAAAGAAAAAACTCACCAATTTCACTATAAAGACCATTTCAATAGTTTCAAGTTAAGAATATCACTGATTTGACTATAAAGACCATAACAAAAGGTGAAAGTGAAAAAACTCACCAATTTCACTATAAAGACCATTACAGAACATCCAAGTCAAAAAATCACCAATTTCACAACAGAGACCATTACGAGAGTTCAGATTTTAAAAACTCACCAATTTCACTATAAAGACCATTTACAAAAGTTTCAAGTTAAAAAACTCACCAATTTCACTATAAAGACCATTACAAAAGTTCGAAGTCAAAAAACTCACCAATTTCACTATAAAACCATTATAAAAGATCAAAATTAAAAACATATCAATTTCACTCTAAAAAGGATAACAAAACTTAAAAACTAAAAAACTCCTCAATTTCACTGTATAGACCATAATAAAAGTTCCAAGTGAAAAAAAAGTCACCAATTTCACTTAAAAGACCATAAAACAGTTCAAAGTGAAAAAAATCACCAATTTCATTCTATAAACAATAACAACAGTTCAAAGTTAAAAAACTCACCAATTTCAATATAAAAACCATAACAAAATTTCCAAGTCAAAAAATCAACAATTTCACTATAAAAACCAAAATAAAAGATCTAAATTAAACAACTCGCCTATTTCACAATTTCACTATAAAATCCAAAATGAAAGTTCAATGTTAAAAAGCTCATCGATTTCACTCAAAAGCTCATAAAAATGTTCAAAGTTGAAAAACTCTTCAATTTCATTATAAAACCATGAAAAAAGTTCCAAAAGAAAAAACTCACCAATTTCACTATAAAGACCATTTAAATAGTTTCAAGTTAAGAATATCACTGATTTGACTATAAAGACCATAACAAAAGGTGAAAGTGAAAAAACTCACCAATTTCACTACAAAGATCATTACAAAACATCCAAGTCAAAAAATCACCAATTTCACAACAAAGACCATTACGAGAGTTCAGATTTTAAAAACTCACCAATTTCACTATAAAGACCATATACAAAAGTTTCAAGTTAAAAAGCTCACCAATTTCACTATAAAGACCATTACAAAAGTTCGAAGTCAAAAAACTCACCAATTTCACTATAAAGACCATTACAAAAGTTCGAAGTCAAAAAGCTCACCAATTTCAATATAAAAACCATAATAAAAGATCAAAATTAAAAACATATCAATTTCACTCTAAAAAGGATAACAAAACTTAAAAACTAAAAAACTCCTCAATTTCACTGTATAGACCATAATAAAAGTTCCAAGTGAAAAAAAATTCACCAATTTCACTTAAAAGACCATAAAACAGTTCAAAGTGAAAAAACTCACCAATTTCATTCTATAAACAATAACAACAGTTCAAAGTTAAAAAACTCACCAATTTCAATATAAAAACCATAACAAAATTTCCAAGTCAAAAAATCAACAATTTCACTATAAAAACCAAAATAAAAGATCTAAATTAAACAACTCGCCTATTTCACAATTTCACTATAAAATCCAAAATGAAAGTTCAATGTTAAAAAGCTCATCGATTTCACTCAAAAACTCATAAAAATGTTCAAAGTTGAAAAACTCTTCAATTTCATTATAAAACCATGAAAAAAGTTCCAAAAGAAAAAACTCACCAATTTCACTATAAAGACCATTTCAATAGTTTCAAGTTAAGAATATCACTGATTTGACTATAAAGACCATAACAAAAGGTGAAAGTGAAAAAACTCACCAATTTCACTATAAAGACCATTACAGAACATCCAAGTCAAAAAATCACCAATTTCACAACAAAGACCATTACGAGAGTTCAGATTTTAAAAACTCACCAATTTCACTATAAAGACCATTTACAAAAGTTTCAAGTTAAAAAACTCACCAATTTCACTATAAAGACCATTACAAAAGTTCGAAGTCAAAAAACTCACCAATTTCACTATAAAACCATTATAAAAGATCAAAATTAAAAACATATCAATTTCACTCTAAAAAGGATAACAAAACTTAAAATCTAAAAAACTCCTCAATTTCACTGTATAGAATAAAAGTTCACAGTGAAAAAAAAGTCACCAATTTCACTTAAAAGACCATAAAACAGTTCAAAGTGAAAAAAATCACCAATTTCATTCTATAAACAATAACAACAGTTCAAAGTTAAAAAACTCACCAATTTCAATATAAAAACCATAACAAAATTTCCAAGTCAAAAAATCAACAATTTCACTATAAAAACCAAAATAAAAGATCTAAATTAAACAACATCGCCTATTTCACAATTTCACTATAAAATCCAAAATGAAAGTTCAATACTAAAAAGCTCATCGATTTCACTCAAAAGCTCATAAAAATGTTCAAAGTTGAAAAACTCTTCAATTTCATTATAAAACCATGAAAAAAGTTCCAAAAGAAAAAACTCACCAATTTCACTATAAAGACCATTTAAATAGTTTCAAGTTAAGAATATCACTGATTTGACTATAAAGACCAAAACAAAAGGTGAAAGTGAAAAAACTCACCAATTTCACTACAAAGATCATTACAAAACATCCAAGTCAAAAAATCACCAATTTCACAACAAAGACCATTACGAGAGTTTAGATTTTAAAAACTCACCAATTTCACTATAAAGACCATTTACAAAAGTTTCAAGTTAAAAAGCTCACCAATTTCACTATAAAGACCATTACAAAAGTTCGAAGTCAAAAAACTCACCAATTTCACTATAAAGACCATTACAAAAGCTCGAAGTCAAAAAGCTCACCAATTTCACTATAAAAACCATAATAAAAGATCAAAATTAAAAACATATCAATTTCACTCTAAAAAGGATAACAAAACTTAAAAACTAAAAAACTCCTCAATTTCACTGTATAGACCATAATAAAAGTTCCAAGTGAAAAAAAATTCACCAATTTCACTTAAAAGACCATAAAACAGTTCAAAGTGAAAAAACTCACCAATTTCATTCTATAAACAATAACAACAGTTCAAAGTTAAAAAACTCACCAATTTCAATATAAAAACCATAACAAAATTTCCAAGTCAAAAAATCAACAATTTCACTATAAAAACCAAAATAAAAGATCTAAATTAAACAACTCGCCTATTTCACAATTTCACTATAAAATCCAAAATGAAAGTTCAATGTTAAAAAGCTCATCGATTTCACTCAAAAGCTCATAAAAATGTTCAAAGTTGAAAAACTCTTCAATTTCATTATAAAACCATGAAAAAAGTTCCAAAAGAAAAAACTCACCAATTTCACTATAAAGACCATTTCAATAGTTTCAAGTTAAGAATATCACTGATTTGACTATAAAGACCACAACAAAAGGTGAAAGTGAAAAAACTCACCAATTTCACTACAAAGATCATTACAGAACATCCAAGTCAAAAAATCACCAATTTCACAACAAAGACCATTACGAGAGTTCAGATATTAAAAACTCACCAATTTCACTATAAAGACCATTTACAAAAGTTTCAAGTTAAAAAGCTCACCAATTTCACTATAAAGACCATTACAAAAGTTCGAAGTCAAAAAACTCACCAATTTCACTATAAAAACCATAATAAAAGATCAAAATTAAAAACATATCAATTTCACTCTAAAAAGGATAACAAAACTTAAAAACTTAAAAACTCCTCAATTTCAATGTATAGACCATAATAAAAGTTCCAAGTGAAAAAAAAGTCACCAATTTCACTTAAAAGACCATAAAACAGTTCAAAGTGAAAAAACTCACCAATTTCATTCTATAAACAATAACAACTGTTCAAAGTTAAAAAACTCACCAATTTCAATATAAAAACCACAACAAAATTTCGAAGTCAAAAAATCAACAATTTCACTATAAAAACCAAAATAAAAGATCTAAATTAAACAACTCGCCTATTTCACAATTTCACTATAAAATCCAAAATGAAAGTTCAATGTTAAAAAGCTCATCGATTTCACTCAAAAACTCATAAAAATGTTCAAAGTTGAAAAACTCTTCAATTTCATTATAAAACCATGAAAAAAGTTCCAAAAGAAAAAACTCACCAATTTCACTATAAAGACCATTTCAATAGTTTCAAGTTAAGAATATCACTGATTTGACTATAAAGACCATAACAAAAGGTGAAAGTGAAAAAACTCACCAATTTCACTACAAAGATCATTACAGAACATCCAAGTCAAAAAATCACCAATTTCACAACAAAGACCATTACGAGAGTTCAGATTTTAAAAACTCACCAATTTCACTATAAAGACCATTTACAAAAGTTTCAAGTTAAAAAGCTCACCAATTTCACTATAAAGACCATTACAAAAGTTCGAAGTCAAAAAACTCACCAATTTCACTATAAAAACCATAATAAAAGCTCGAAGTCAAAAAGCTCACCAATTTCACTATAAAAACCATAATAAAAGATCAAAATTAAAAACATATCAATTTCACTCTAAAAAGGATAACAAAACTTAAAAACTAAAAAACTCCTCAATTTCACTGTATAGACCATAATAAAAGTTCCAAGTGAAAAAAAATTCACCAATTTCACTTAAAAGACCATAAAACAGTTCAAAGTGAAAAAACTCACCAATTTCATTCTATAAACAATAACAACAGTTCAAAGTTAAAAAACTCACCAATTTCAATATAAAAACCATAACAAAATTTCCAAGTCAAAAAATCAACAATTTCACTATAAAAACCAAAATAAAAGATCTAAATTAAACAACTCGCCTATTTCACAATTTCACTATAAAATCGAAAATGAAAGTTCAATGTTAAAAAGCTCATCGATTTCACTCAAAAGCTCATAAAAATGTTCAAAGTTGAAAAACTCTTCAATTTCATTATAAAACCATGAAAAAAGTTCCAAAAGAAAAAACTCACCAATTTCACTATAAAGACCATTTCAATAGTTTCAAGTTAAGAATATCACTGATTTGACTATAAAGACCACAACAAAAGGTGAAAGTGAAAAAACTCACCAATTTCACTACAAAGATCATTACAGAACATCCAAGTCAAAAAATCACCAATTTCACAACAAAGACCATTACGAGAGTTCAGATATTAAAAACTCACCAATTTCACTATAAAGACCATTTACAAAAGTTTCAAGTTAAAAAGCTCACCAATTTCACTATAAAGACCATTACAAAAGTTCGAAGTCAAAAAACTCACCAATTTCACTATAAAAACCATAATAAAAGATCAAAATTAAAAACATATCAATTTCACTCTAAAAAGGATAACAAAACTTAAAAACTTAAAAACTCCTCAATTTCAATGTATAGACCATAATAAAAGTTCCAAGTGAAAAAAAAGTCACCAATTTCACTTAAAAGACCATAAAACAGTTCAAAGTGAAAAAACTCACCAATTTCATTCTATAAACAATAACAACTGTTCAAAGTTAAAAAACTCACCAATTTCAATATAAAAACCACAACAAAATTTCGAAGTCAAAAAATCAACAATTTCACTATAAAAACCAAAATAAAAGATCTAAATTAAACAACTCGCCTATTTCACAATTTCACTATAAAATCCAAAATGAAAGTTCAATGTTAAAAAGCTCATCGATTTCACTCAAAAACTCATAAAAATGTTCAAAGTTGAAAAACTCTTCAATTTCATTATAAAACCATGAAAAAAGTTCCAAAAGAAAAAACTCACCAATTTCACTATAAAGACCATTTCAATAGTTTCAAGTTAAGAATATCACTGATTTGACTATAAAGACCATAACAAAAGGTGAAAGTGAAAAAACTCACCAATTTCACTACAAAGATCATTACAGAACATCCAAGTCAAAAAATCACCAATTTCACAACAAAGACCATTACGAGAGTTCAGATTTTAAAAACTCACCAATTTCACTATAAAGACCATTTACAAAAGTTTCAAGTTAAAAAGCTCACCAATTTCACTATAAAGACCATTACAAAAGTTCGAAGTCAAAAAACTCACCAATTTCACTATAAAAACCATAATAAAAGCTCGAAGTCAAAAAGCTCACCAATTTCACTATAAAAACCATAATAAAAGATCAAAATTAAAAACATATCAATTTCACTCTAAAAAGGATAACAAAACTTAAAAACTAAAAAACTCCTCAATTTCACTGTATAGACCATAATAAAAGTTCCAAGTGAAAAAAAATTCACCAATTTCACTTAAAAGACCATAAAACAGTTCAAAGTGAAAAAACTCACCAATTTCATTCTATAAACAATAACAACAGTTCAAAGTTAAAAAACTCACCAATTTCAATATAAAAACCATAACAAAATTTCCAAGTCAAAAAATCAACAATTTCACTATAAAAACCAAAATAAAAGATCTAAATTAAACAACTCGCCTATTTCACAATTTCACTATAAAATCCAAAATGAAAGTTCAATGTTAAAAAGCTCATCGATTTCACTCAAAAGCTCATAAAAATGTTCAAAGTTGAAAAACTCTTCAATTTCATTATAAAACCATGAAAAAAGTTCCAAAAGAAAAAACTCACCAATTTCACTATAAAGACCATTTCAATAGTTTCAAGTTAAGAATATCACTGATTTGACTATAAAGACCACAACAAAAGGTGAAAGTGAAAAAACTCACCAATTTCACTACAAAGATCATTACAGAACATCCAAGTCAAAAAATCACCAATTTCACAACAAAGACCATTACGAGAGTTCAGATATTAAAAACTCACCAATTTCACTATAAAGACCATTTACAAAAGTTTCAAGTTAAAAAGCTCACCAATTTCACTATAAAGACCATTACAAAAGTTCGAAGTCAAAAAACTCACCAATTTCACTATAAAAACCATAATAAAAGATCAAAATTAAAAACATATCAATTTCACTCTAAAAAGGATAACAAAACTTAAAAACTTAAAAACTCCTCAATTTCAATGTATAGACCATAATAAAAGTTCCAAGTGAAAAAAAAGTCACCAATTTCACTTAAAAGACCATAAAACAGTTCAAAGTGAAAAAACTCACCAATTTCATTCTATAAACAATAACAACTGTTCAAAGTTAAAAAACTCACCAATTTCAATATAAAAACCACAACAAAATTTCGAAGTCAAAAAATCAACAATTTCACTATAAAAACCAAAATAAAAGATCTAAATTAAACAACTCGCCTATTTCACAATTTCACTATAAAATCCAAAATGAAAGTTCAATGTTAAAAAGCTCATCGATTTCACTCAAAAACTCATAAAAATGTTCAAAGTTGAAAAACTCTTCAATTTCATTATAAAACCATGAAAAAAGTTCCAAAAGAAAAAACTCACCAATTTCACTATAAAGACCATTTCAATAGTTTCAAGTTAAGAATATCACTGATTTGACTATAAAGACCATAACAAAAGGTGAAAGTGAAAAAACTCACCAATTTCACTACAAAGATCATTACAGAACATCCAAGTCAAAAAATCACCAATTTCACAACAAAGACCATTACGAGAGTTCAGATTTTAAAAACTCACCAATTTCACTATAAAGACCATTTACAAAAGTTTCAAGTTAAAAAGCTCACCAATTTCACTATAAAGACCATTACAAAAGTTCGAAGTCAAAAAACTCACCAATTTCACTATAAAAACCATAATAAAAGCTCGAAGTCAAAAAGCTCACCAATTTCACTATAAAAACCATAATAAAAGATCAAAATTAAAAACATATCAATTTCACTCTAAAAAGGATAACAAAACTTAAAAACTAAAAAACTCCTCAATTTCACTGTATAGACCATAATAAAAGTTCCAAGTGAAAAAAAATTCACCAATTTCACTTAAAAGACCATAAAACAGTTCAAAGTGAAAAAACTCACCAATTTCATTCTATAAACAATAACAACAGTTCAAAGTTAAAAAACTCACCAATTTCAATATAAAAACCATAACAAAATTTCCAAGTCAAAAAATCAACAATTTCACTATAAAAACCAAAATAAAAGATCTAAATTAAACAACTCGCCTATTTCACAATTTCACTATAAAATCCAAAATGAAAGTTCAATGTTAAAAAGCTCATCGATTTCACTCAAAAGCTCATAAAAATGTTCAAAGTTGAAAAACTCTTCAATTTCATTATAAAACCATGAAAAAAGTTCCAAAAGAAAAAACTCACCAATTTCACTATAAAGACCATTTCAATAGTTTCAAGTTAAGAATATCACTGATTTGACTATAAAGACCACAACAAAAGGTGAAAGTGAAAAAACTCACCAATTTCACTACAAAGATCATTACAGAACATCCAAGTCAAAAAATCACCAATTTCACAACAAAGACCATTACGAGAGTTCAGATATTAAAAACTCACCAATTTCACTATAAAGATCATTTACAAAAGTTTCAAGTTAAAAAGCTCACCAATTTCACTATAAAGACCATTACAAAAGTTCGAAGTCAAAAAACTCACCAATTTCACTATAAAAACCATAATAAAAGATCAAAATTAAAAACATATCAATTTCACTCTAAAAAGGATAACAAAACTTAAAAACTTAAAAACTCCTCAATTTCAATGTATAGACCATAATAAAAGTTCCAAGTGAAAAAAAAGTCACCAATTTCACTTAAAAGACCATAAAACAGTTCAAAGTGAAAAAACTCACCAATTTCATTCTATAAACAATAACAACTGTTCAAAGTTAAAAAACTCACCAATTTCAATATAAAAACCACAACAAAATTTCGAAGTCAAAAAATCAACAATTTCACTATAAAAACCAAAATAAAAGATCTAAATTAAACAACTCGCCTATTTCACAATTTCACTATAAAATCCAAAATGAAAGTTCAATGTTAAAAAGCTCATCGATTTCACTCAAAAACTCATAAAAATGTTCAAAGTTGAAAAACTCTTCAATTTCATTATAAAACCATGAAAAAAGTTCCAAAAGAAAAAACTCACCAATTTCACTATAAAGACCATTTCAATAGTTTCAAGTTAAGAATATCACTGATTTGACTATAAAGACCATAACAAAAGGTGAAAGTGAAAAAACTCACCAATTTCACTACAAAGATCATTACAGAACATCCAAGTCAAAAAATCACCAATTTCACAACAAAGACCATTACGAGAGTTCAGATTTTAAAAACTCACTAATTTCACGATAAAGACCATTTACAAAAGTTTCAAGTGAAAAAGCTCACCAATTTCACTATAAAGACCATTACAAAAGTTCGAAGTCAAAAAACTCACCAATTTCACTATAAAAACCATAATAAAAGATCAAAATTAAAAACATATCAATTTCACTCTAAAAAGGATAACACAACTTAAAAACTTAAAAACTCCTCAATTTCACTGTATAGACCATAATAAAAGTTCCAAGTGAAAAAAAAGTCACCAATTTCACTTAAAAGACCATAAAACAGTTCAAAGTGAAAAAACTCACCAATTTTATTCTATAAACAATAACAACAGTTCAAAGTTAAAAAACTCACCAATTTCAATATAAAAACCATAACAAAATTTCCAAGTCAAAAAATCAACAATTTCACTATAAAAACCAAAATAAAAGATCTAAATTAAACAGCTCGCCTATTTCACAATTTCACTATAAAATCCAAAATGTAAGTTCAATGTTAAAAAGCTCATCGATTTCACTCAAAAGCTCATAAAAATGTTCAAAGTTGAAAAACTCTTCAATTTCATTATAAAACCATGAAAAAAGTTCCAAAAGAAAAAACTCACCAATTTCACTATAAAGACCATTTCAATAGTTTCAAGTTAAGAATATCACTGATTTGACTATAAAGACCATAACAAAAGGTGAAAGTGAAAAAACTCACCAATTTCACTACAAAGATCATTACAGAACATCCAAGTCAAAAAATCACCAATTTCACAACAAACACCATTACGAGAGTTCAGATTTTAAAAACTCACCAATTTCACTATAAAGACCATTTACAAAAGTTTCAAGTTAAAAATCTCACCAATTTCACTATAAAGAGCATTACAAAAGTTCGAAGTCAAAAAACTCACCAATTTCACTATAAAAACCATAATAAAAGATCAAAATTAAAAACATATCAATTTCACTCTAAAAAGGATAACAAAACTTAAAAACTAAAAAAACTCCTCAATTTCACTGTATAGACCATAATAAAAGTTCCAAGTGAAAAAAAAGTCACCAATTTCACTTAAAAGACCATAAAACAGTTCAAAGTGAAAAAACTCACCAATTTCATTCTATAAACAATAACAACAGTTCAAAGTTAAAAAACTCACCAATTTCAATATAAAAACCACAACAAAATTTCGAAGTCAAAAAATCAACAATTTCACTATAAAAACCAAAATAAAAGATCTAAATTAAACAACTCGCCTATTTCACAATTTCACTATAAAATCCAAAATGAAAGTTCAATGTTAAAAAGCTCATCGATTTCACTCAAAAACTCATAAAAATGTTCAAAGTTGAAAAACTCTTCAATTTCATTATAAAACCATGAAAAAAGTTCCAAAAGAAAAAACTCAACAATTTCACTATAAAGACCATTTCAATAGTTTCAAGTTAAGAATATCACTGATTTGACTATAAAGACCATAACAAAAGGTGAAAGTGAAAAAACTCACCAATTTCACTACAAAGATCATTACTGAACATCCAAGTCAAAAAATCACCAATTTCACAACAAAGACCATTACGAGAGTTCAGATTTTAAAAACTCACCAATTTCACTATAAAGACCATTTACAAAAGTTTCAAGTTAAAGAGCTCACCAATTTCACTATAAAGACCATTACAAAAGTTCGAAGTCAAAAAACTCACCAATTTCACTATAAAAACCATAATAAAAGATCAAAATTAAAAACATATCAATTTCACTCTAAAAAGGATAACAAAACTTAAAAACTTAAAAACTCCTCAATTTCAATGTATAGACCATAATAAAAGTTCCAAGTGAAAAAAAACTCACCAATTTCACTTAAAAGACCATAAAACAGTTCAAAGTGAAAAAACTCACCAATTTCATTCTATAAACAATAACAACTGTTCAAAGTTAAAAAACTCACCAATTTCAATATAAAAACCACAACAAAATTTCGAAGTCAAAAAATCAACAATTTCACTATAAAAACCAAAATAAAAGATCTAAATTAAACAACTCGCCTATTTCACAATTTCACTATAAAATCCAAAATGAAAGTTCAATGTTAAAAGCTCATCGATTTCACTCAAAAACTCATAAAAATGTTCAAAGTTGAAAAACTCTTCAATTTCATTATAAAACCATGAAAAAAGTTCCAAAAGAAAAAACTCACCAATTTCACTATAAAGACCATTTCAATAGTTTCAAGTTAAGAATATCACTGATTTGACTATAAAGACCATAACAAAAGGTGAAAGTGAAAAAACTCACCAATTTCACTACAAAGATCATTACAGAACATCCAAGTCAAAAAATCACCAATTTCACAACAAAGACCATTACGAGAGTTCAGATTTTAAAAACTCACCAATTTCACTATAAAGACCATTTACAAAAGTTTCAAGTTAAAAAGCTCACCAATTTCACTATAAAGACCATTACAAAAGTTCGAAGTCAAAAAACTCACCAATTTCACTATAAAAACCATAATAAAAGATCAAAATTAAAAACATATCAATTTCACTCTAAAAAGGATAACACAACTTAAAAACTTAAAAACTCCTCAATTTCACTGTATAGACCATAATAAAAGTTCCAAGTGAAAAAAAAGTCACCAATTTCACTTAAAAGACCATAAAACAGTTCAAAGTGAAAAAACTCACCAATTTTATTCTATAAACAATAACAACAGTTCAAAGTTAAAAAACTCACCAATTTCAATATAAAAACCATAACAAAATTTCCAAGTCAAAAAATCAACAATTTCACTATAAAAACCAAAATTAAAGATCTAAATTAAACAGCTCGCCTATTTCACAATTTCACTATAAAATCCAAAATGTAAGTTCAATGTTAAAAAGCTTATCGATTTCACTCAAAAGCTCATAAAAATGTTCAAAGTTGAAAAACTCTTCAATTTCATTATAAAACCATGAAAAAAGTTCCAAAAGAAAAAACTCACCAATTTCACTATAAAGACCATTTCAATAGTTTCAAGTTAAGAATATCACTGATTTGACTATAAAGACCATAACAAAAGGTGAAAGTGAAAAAACTCACCAATTTCACTACAAAGATCATTACAGAACATCCAAGTCAAAAAATCACCAATTTCACAACAAACACCATTACGAGAGTTCAGATTTTAAAAACTCACCAATTTCACTATAAAGACCATTTACAAAAGTTTCAAGTTAAAAATCTCACCAATTTCACTATAAAGAGCATTACAAAAGTTCGAAGTCAAAAAACTCACCAATTTCACTATAAAAACCATAATAAAAGATCAAAATTAAAAACATATCAATTTCACTCTAAAAAGGATAACAAAACTTAAAAACTAAAAAAACTCCTCAATTTCACTGTATAGACCATAATAAAAGTTCCAAGTGAAAAAAAAGTCACCAATTTCACTTAAAAGACCATAAAACAGTTCAAAGTGAAAAAACTCACCAATTTCATTCTATAAACAATAACAACAGTTCAAAGTTAAAAAACTCACCAATTTCAATATAAAAACCACAACAAAATTTCGAAGTCAAAAAATCAACAATTTCACTATAAAAACCAAAATAAAAGATCTAAATTAAACAACTCGCCTATTTCACAATTTCACTATAAAATCCAAAATGAAAGTTCAATGTTAAAAAGCTCATCGATTTCACTCAAAAACTCATAAAAATGTTTAAAGTTGAAAAACTCTTCAATTTCATTATAAAACCATGAAAAAAGTTCCAAAAGAAAAAACTCACCAATTTAACTATAAAGACCATTTAAATAGTTTCAAGTTAAGAATATCACTGATTTGACTATAAAGACCATAACAAAAGGTGAAAGTGAAAAAACTCACCAATTTCACTACAAAGATCATTACAGAACATCCAAGTCAAAAAATCACCAATTTCACAACAAAGACCATTACGAGAGTTCAGATTTTAAAAACTCACCAATTTCACTATAAAGACCATTTACAAAAGTTTCAAGTTAAAAAGCTCACCAATTTCACTATAAAGACCATTACAAAAGTTCGAAGTCAAAAAACTCACCAATTTCACTATAAAAACCATAATAAAAGATCAAAATTAAAAACATATCAATTTCACTCTAAAAAGGATAACAAAACTTAAAAACTAAAAAACTCCTCAATTTCACTGTATAGACCATAATAAAAGTTCCAAGTGAAAAAAAAAGTCACCAATTTCACTTAAAAGACCATAAAACAGTTCACTGTGAAAAAACTCACCAATTTCATTCTATAAACAATAACAACAGTTCAAAGTTAAAAAACTCACCAATTTCAATATAAAAACCATAACAAAATTTCCAAGTCAAAAAATCAACAATTTCACTATAAAAACCAAAATAAAAGATCTAAATTAAACAGCTCGCCTATTTCACAATTTAACTATAAAATCCAAAATGTATGTTCAATGTTAAAAAGCTCATCGATTTCACTCAAAAGCTCATAAAAATGTTCAAAGTTGAAAAACTCTTCAATTTCATTATAAAACCATGAAAAAAGTTCCAAAAGAAAAAACTCACCAATTTCACTATAAAGACCATTTCAATAGTTTCAAGTTAAGAATATCACTGATTTGACTATAAAGACCACAACAAAAGGTGAAAGTGAAAAAACTCACCAATTTCACTACAAAGATCATTACAGAACATCCAAGTCAAAAAATCACCAATTTCACAACAAAGACCATTACGAGAGTTCAGATTTTAAAAACTCACCAATTTCACTATAAAGACCATTTACAAAAGTTTCAAGTTAAAAAGCTCACCAATTTCACTATAAAGACCATTACAAAAGTTCGAAGTCAAAAAACTCACCAATTTCACTATAAAAACCATAATAAAAGATCAAAATTAAAAACATATCAATTTCACTCTAAAAAGGATAACAAAACTTAAAAACTAAAAAACTCCTCAATTTCACTGTATAGACCATAATAAAAGTTCCAAGTGAAAAAAAAAGTCACCAATTTCACTTAAAAGACCATAAAACAGTTCAAAGTGAAAAAACTCACCAATTTCATTCTATAAACAATAACAACAGTTCAAAGTTAAAAAACTCACCAATTTCAATATAAAAACCATAACAAAATTTCCAAGTCAAAAAATCAACAATTTCACTATAAAAACCAAAATAAAAGATCTAAATTAAACAGCTCGCCTATTTCACAATTTCACTATAAAATCCAAAATGTAAGTTCAATGTTAAAAAGCTCATCGATTTCACTCAAAAGCTCATAAAAATGTTCAAAGTTGAAAAACTCTTCAATTTCATTATAAAACCATGAAAAAAGTTCCAAAAGAAAAAACTCACCAATTTCACTATAAAGACCATTTCAATAGTTTCAAGTTAAGAATATCACTGATTTGACTATAAAGACCACAACAAAAGGTGAAAGTGAAAAAACTCACCAATTTCACTACAAAGATCATTACAGAACATCCAAGTCAAAAAATCACCAATTTCACAACAAACACCATTACGAGAGTTCAGATTTTAAAAACTCACGAATTTCACTATAAAGACCATTTACAAAAGTTTCAAGTTAAAAAGCTCACCAATTTCACTATAAAGACCATTACAAAAGTTCGAAGTCAAAAAACTCACCAATTTCACTATAAAAACCATAATAAAAGATCAAAATTAAAAACATATCAATTTCACTCTAAAAAGGATAACAAAACTTAAAAACTAAAAAACTCCTCAATTTCACTGTATAGACCATAATAAAAGTTCCAAGTGAAAAAAAAAGTCACCAATTTCACTTAAAAGACCATAAAACAGTTCAAAGTGAAAAAACTCACCAATTTCATTCTATAAACAATAACAACAGTTCAAAGTTAAAAAACTCACCAATTTCAATATAAAAACCATAACAAAATTTCCAAGTCAAAAAATCAACAATTTCACTATAAAAACCAAAATAAAAGATCTAAATTAAACAACTCGCCTATTTCACAATTTCACTATAAAATCCAAAATGTAAGTTCAATGTTAAAAAGCTCATCGATTTCACTCAAAAGCTCATAAAAATGTTCAAAGTTGAAAAACTCTTCAATTTCATTATAAAACCATGAAAAAAGTTCCAAAAGAAAAAACTCACCAATTTCACTATAAAGACCATTTCAATAGTTTCAAGTTAAGAATATCACTGATTTGACTATAAAGACCACAACAAAAGGTGAAAGTGAAAAAACTCACCAATTTCACTACAAAGATCATTACAGAACATCCAAGTCAAAAAATCACCAATTTCACAACAAACACCATTACGAGAGTTCAGATTTTAAAAACTCACGAATTTCACTATAAAGACCATTTACAAAAGTTTCAAGTTAAAAAGCTCACCAATTTCACTATAAAGACCATTACAAAAGTTCGAAGTCAAAAAACTCACCAATTTCACTATAAAAACATAATAAAAGATCAAAATTAAAAACATATCAATTTCACTCTAAAAAGGATAACAAAACTTAAAAACTAAAAAACTCCTCAATTTCACTGTATAGACCATAATAAAAGTTCCAAGTGAAAAAAAAGTCACCAATTTCACTTAAAAGACCATAAAACAGTTCAAAGTGAAAAAACTCACCAATTTCATTCTATAAACAATAACAACAGTTCAAAGTTAAAAAACTCACCAATTTCAATATAAAAACCATAACAAAATTTCCAAGTCAAAAAATCAACAATTTCACTATAAAAACCAAAATAAAAGATCTAAATTAAACAACTCGCCTATTTCACAATTTCACTATAAAATCCAAAATGAAAGTTCAATGTTAAAAATCTCATCGATTTCACTCAAAAGCTCATAAAAATGTTCAAAGTTGAAAAACTCTTCAATTTCATTATAAAACCATGAAAAAAGTTCCAAAAGAAAAAACTCACCAATTTAACTATAAAGACCATTTCAATAGTTTCAAGTTAAGAATATCACTGATTTGACTATAAAGACCACAACAAAAGGTGAAAGTGAAAAAACTCACCAATTTCACTACAAAGATCATTACAGAACATCCAAGTCAAAAAATCACCAATTTCACAACAAACACCATTACGAGAGTTCAGATTTTAAAAACTCACGAATTTCACTATAAAGACCATTTACAAAAGTTTCTAGTTAAAAAGCTCACCAATTTCACTATAAAGACCATTACAAAAGTTCGAAGTCAAAAAACTCACCAATTTCACTATAAAAACCATAATAAAAGATCAAAATTAAAAACATATCAATTTCACTCTAAAAAGGATAACAAAACTTAAAAACTAAAAAACTCCTCAATTTCACTGTATAGACCATAATAAAAGTTCCAAGTGAAAAAAAAAGTCACCAATTTCACTTAAAAGACCATAAAACAGTTCAAAGTGAAAAAACTCACCAATTTCATTCTATAAACAATAACAACAGTTCAAAGTTAAAAAACTCACCAATTTCAATATAAAAACCATAACAAAATTTCCAAGTCAAAAAATCAACAATTTCACTATAAAAACCAAAATAAAAGATCTAAATTAAACAGCTCGCCTATTTCACAATTTCACTATAAAATCCAAAATGAAAGTTCAATGTTAAAAAGCTCATCGATTTCACTCAAAAACTCATAAAAATGTTCAAAGTTGAAAAACTCTTCAATTTCATTATAAAACCATGAAAAAAGTTCCAAAAGAAAAAACTCACCAATTTCACTATAAAGACCATTTCAATAGTTTCAAGTTAAGAATATCACTGATTTGACTATAAAGACCATAACAAAAGGTGAAAGTGAAAAAACTCACCAATTTCACTACAAAGATCATTACAGAACATCCAAGTCAAAAAATCACCAATTTCACAACAAAGACCATTACGAGAGTTCAGATTTTAAAAACTCACCAATTTCACTATAAAGACCATTTACAAAAGTTTCAAGTTAAAAAGCTCACCAATTTCACTATAAAGACCATTACAAAAGTTCGAATTCAAAAAACTCACCAATTTCACTATAAAAACCATAATAAAAGATCAAAATTAAAAACATATCAATTTCACTCTAAAAAGGATAACAAAACTTAAAATCTAAAAAACTCCTCAATTTCAATGTATAGACCATAATAAAAGTTCCAAGTGAAAAAAAGTCACCAATTTCACTTAAAAGACCATAAAACAGTTCAAAGTGAAAAAACTCACCAATTTCATTCTATAAACAATAACAACAGTTCAAAGTTAAAAAACTCACCAATTTCAATATAAAAACCATAACAAAATTTCCAAGTCAAAAAATCAACAATTTCACTATAAAAACCAAAATAAAAGATCTAAATTAAACAACTCGCCTATTTCACAATTTCACTATAAAATCCAAAATGAAAGTTCAATGTTAAAAATCTCATCGATTTCACTCAAAAGCTCATAAAAATGTTCAAAGTTGAAAAACTCTTCAATTTCATTATAAAACCATGAAAAAAGTTCCAAAAGAAAAAACTCACCAATTTAACTATAAAGACCATTTCAATTGGT
This sequence comes from Lathyrus sativus, assembly GCA_963859935.3. Lineage (NCBI taxonomy): Eukaryota > Viridiplantae > Streptophyta > Magnoliopsida > Fabales > Fabaceae > Lathyrus > Lathyrus sativus. Next base: position 294,479 of record CAWUDS030001007.1, on the reverse strand, counting down.
TCAAGTTAAGAATATCACTGATTTGACTATAAAGACCATAACAAAAGGTGAAAGTGAAAAAACTCACCAATTTCACTACAAAGATCATTACAGAACATCCAAGTCAAAAAATCACCAATTTCACAACAAAGACCATTACGAGAGTTCAGATTTTAAAAACTCACCAATTTCACTATAAAGACCATTTACAAAAGTTTCAAGTTAAAAAGCTCACCAATTTCACTATAAAGACCATTACAAAAGTTCGAAGTCAAAAAACTCACCAATTTCACTATAAAAACCATAATAAAAGATCAAAATTAAAAACATATCAATTTCACTCTAAAAAGGATAACAAAGCTTAAAAACTTAAAAACTCCTCAATTTCACTGTATAGACCATAATAAAAGTTCCAAGTGAAAAAAAGTCACCAATTTCACTTAAAAGACCATAAAACAGTTCAAAGTGAAAAAACTCACCAATTTCATTCTATAAACAATAACAACAGTTCAAAGTTAAAAAAACTCACCAATTTCAATATAAAAACCATAACAAAATTTCGAAGTCAAAAAATCAACAATTTCACTATAAAAACCAAAATAAAAGATCTAAATTAAACAGCTCGCCTATTTCACAATTTCACTATAAAATCCAAAATGTAAGTTCAATGTTAAAAAGCTCATCGATTTCACTCAAAAGCTCATAAAAATGTTCAAAGTTGAAAAGCTCTTCAATTTCATTATAAAACCATGAAAAAAGTTCCAAAAGAAAAAACTCACCAATTTCACTATAAAGACCATTTCAATAGTTTCAAGTTAAGAATATCACTGATTTGACTATAAAGACCATAACAAAAGGTGAAAGTGAAAAAACTCACCAATTTCACTACAAAGATCATTACAGAACATCCAAGTCAAAAAATCACCAATTTCACAACAAACACCATTACGAGAGTTCAGATTTTAAAAACTCACCAATTTCACTATAAAGACCATTTACAAAAGTTTCAAGTTAAAGAGCTCACCAATTTCACTATAAAGACCATTACAAAAGTTCGAAGTCAAAAAACTCACCAATTTCACTATAAAAACCATAATAAAAGATCAAAATTAAAAACATATCAATTTCACTCTAAAAAGGATAACAAAACTTAAAAACTTAAAAACTCCTCAATTTCAATGTATAGACCATAATAAAAGTTCCAAGTGAAAAAAAAGTCACCAATTTCACTTAAAAGACCATAAAACAGTTCAAAGTGAAAAAACTCACCAATTTCATTCTATAAACAATAACAACTGTTCAAAGTTAAAAAACTCACCAATTTCAATATAAAAACCACAACAAAATTTCGAAGTCAAAAAATCAACAATTTCACTATAAAAACCAAAATAAAAGATCTAAATTAAACAACTCGCCTATTTCACAATTTCACTATAAAATCCAAAATGAAAGTTCAATGTTAAAAGCTCATCGATTTCACTCAAAAACTCATAAAAATGTTCAAAGTTGAAAAACTCTTCAATTTCATTATAAAACCATGAAAAAAGTTCCAAAAGAAAAAACTCACCAATTTCACTATAAAGACCATTTCAATAGTTTCAAGTTAAGAATATCACTGATTTGACTATAAAGACCATAACAAAAGGTGAAAGTGAAAAAACTCACCAATTTCACTACAAAGATCATTACAGAACATCCAAGTCAAAAAATCACCAATTTCACAACAAAGACCATTACGAGAGTTCAGATTTTAAAAACTCACCAATTTCACTATAAAGACCATTTACAAAAGTTTCAAGTTAAAAAGCTCACCAATTTCACTATAAAGACCATTACAAAAGTTCGAAGTCAAAAAACTCACCAATTTCACTATAAAAACCATAATAAAAGATCAAAATTAAAAACATATCAATTTCACTCTAAAAAGGATAACACAACTTAAAAACTTAAAAACTCCTCAATTTCACTGTATAGACCATAATAAAAGTTCCAAGTGAAAAAAAAGTCACCAATTTCACTTAAAAGACCATAAAACAGTTCAAAGTGAAAAAACTCACCAATTTTATTCTATAAACAATAACAACAGTTCAAAGTTAAAAAACTCACCAATTTCAATATAAAAACCATAACAAAATTTCCAAGTCAAAAAATCAACAATTTCACTATAAAAACCAAAATAAAAGATCTAAATTAAATAGCTCGCCTATTTCACAATTTCACTATAAAATCCAAAATGTAAGTTCAATGTTAAAAAGCTCATCGATTTCACTCAAAAGCTCATAAAAATGTTCAAAGTTGAAAAACTCTTCAATTTCATTATAAAACCATGAAAAAAGTTCCAAAAGAAAAAACTCACCAATTTCACTATAAAGACCATTTCAATAGTTTCAAGTTAAGAATATCACTGATTTGACTATAAAGACCATAACAAAAGGTGAAAGTGAAAAAACTCACCAATTTCACTACAAAGATCATTACAGAACATCCAAGTCAAAAAATCACCAATTTCACAACAAACACCATTACGAGAGTTCAGATTTTAAAAACTCACCAATTTCACTATAAAGACCATTTACAAAAGTTTCAAGTTAAAAAGCTCACCAATTTCACTATAAAGAGCATTACAAAAGTTCGAAGTCAAAAAACTCACCAATTTCACTATAAAAACCATAATAAAAGATCAAAATTAAAAACATATCAATTTCACTCTAAAAAGGACAACAAAACTTAAAAACTAAAAAAACTCCTCAATTTCACTGTATAGACCATAATAAAAGTTCCAAGTGAAAAAAAAGTCACCAATTTCACTTAAAAGACCATAAAACAGTTCAAAGTGAAAAAACTCACCAATTTCATTCTATAAACAATAACAACAGTTCAAAGTTAAAAAACTCACCAATTTCAATATAAAAACCACAACAAAATTTCGAAGTCAAAAAATCAACAATTTCACTATAAAAACCAAAATAAAAGATCTAAATTAAACAACTCGCCTATTTCACAATTTCACTATAAAATCCAAAATGAAAGTTCAATGTTAAAAAGCTCATCGATTTCACTCAAAAACTCATAAAAATGTTCAAAGTTGAAAAACTCTTCAATTTCATTATAAAACCATGAAAAAAGTTCCAAAAGAAAAAACTCACCAATTTCACTATAAAGACCATTTCAATAGTTTCAAGTTAAGAATATCACTGATTTGACTATAAAGACCATAACAAAAGGTGAAAGTGAAAAAACTCACCAATTTCACTACAAAGATCATTACTGAACATCCAAGTCAAAAAATCACCAATTTCACAACAAAGACCATTACGAGAGTTCAGATTTTAAAAACTCACCAATTTCACTATAAAGACCATTTACAAAAGTTTCAAGTTAAAGAGCTCACCAATTTCACTATAAAGACCATTACAAAAGTTCGAAGTCAAAAAACTCACCAATTTCACTATAAAAACCATAATAAAAGATCAAAATTAAAAACATATCAATTTCACTCTAAAAAGGATAACAAAACTTAAAAACTAAAAAACTCCTCAATTTCACTGTATAGACCATAATAAAAGTTCCAAGTGAAAAAAAAGTCACCAATTTCACTTAAAAGACCATAAAACAGTTCAAAGTGAAAAAACTCACCAATTTCATTCTATAAACAATAACAACAGTTCAAAGTTAAAAAACTCACCAATTTCAATATAAAAACCATAACAAAATTTCCAAGTCAAAAAATCAACAATTTCACTATAAAAACCAAAATAAAAGATCTAAATTAAACAACTCGCCTATTTCACAATTTCACTATAAAATCCAAAATGAAAGTTCAATGTTAAAAAGCTCATCGATTTCACTCAAAAGCTCATAAAAATGTTTAAAGTTGAAAAACTCTTCAATTTCATTATAAAACCATGAAAAAAGTTCCAAAAGAAAAAACTCACCAATTTAACTATAAAGACCATTTAAATAGTTTCAAGTTAAGAATATCACTGATTTGACTATAAAGACCATAACAAAAGGTGAAAGTGAAAAAACTCACCAATTTCACTACAAAGATCATTACAGAACATCCAAGTCAAAAAATCACCAATTTCACAACAAAGACCATTACGAGAGTTCAGATTTTAAAAACTCACCAATTTCACTATAAAGACCATTTACAAAAGTTTCAAGTTAAAAAGCTCACCAATTTCACTATAAAGACCATTACAAAAGTTCGAAGTCAAAAAACTCACCAATTTCACTATAAAAACCATAATAAAAGATCAAAATTAAAAACATATCAATTTCACTCTAAAAAGGATAACAAAACTTAAAAACTAAAAAACTCCTCAATTTCACTGTATAGACCATAATAAAAGTTCCAAGTGAAAAAAAAAGTCACCAATTTCACTTAAAAGACCATAAAACAGTTCACTGTGAAAAAACTCACCAATTTCATTCTATAAACAATAACAACAGTTCAAAGTTAAAAATCTCACCAATTTCAATATAAAAACCATAACAAAATTTCCAAGTCAAAAAATCAACAATTTCACTATAAAAACCAAAATAAAAGATCTAAATTAAACAGCTCGCCTATTTCACAATTTAACTATAAAATCCAAAATGTATGTTCAATGTTAAAAAGCTCATCGATTTCACTCAAAAGCTCATAAAAATGTTTAAAGTTGAAAAACTCTTCAATTTCATTATAAAACCATGAAAAAAGTTCCAAAAGAAAAAACTCACCAATTTCACTCTAAAGACCATTTCAATAGTTTCAAGTTAAGAATATCACTGATTTGACTATAAAGACCATAACAAAAGGTGAAAGTGAAAAAACTCACCAATTTCACTACAAAGATCATTACTGAACATCCAAGTCAAAAAATCACCAATTTCACAACAAAGACCATTACGAGAGTTCAGATTTTAAAAACTCACCAATTTCACTATAAAGACCATTTACAAAAGTTTCAAGTTAAAAAGCTCACCAATTTCACTATAAAGACCATTACAAAAGTTCGAAGTCAAAAAACTCACCAATTTCACTATAAAAACCATAATAAAAGATCAAAATTAAAAACATATCAATTTCACTCTAAAAAGGATAACAAAACTTAAAAACTAAAAAACTCCTCAATTTCACTGTATAGACCATAATAAAAGTTCCAAGTGAAAAAAAAGTCACCAATTTCACTTAAAAGACCATAAAACAGTTCAAAGTGAAAAAACTCACCAATTTCATTCTATAAACAATAACAACAGTTCAAAGTTAAAAAACTCACCAATTTCAATATAAAAACCATAACAAAATTTCCAAGTCAAAAAATCAACAATTTCACTATAAAAACCAAAATAAAAGATCTAAATTAAACAACTCGCCTATTTCACAATTTCACTATAAAATCCAAAATGAAAGTTCAATGTTAAAAAGCTCATCGATTTCACTCAAAAGCTCATAAAAATGTTTAAAGTTGAAAAACTCTTCAATTTCATTATAAAACCATGAAAAAAGTTCCAAAAGAAAAAACTCACCAATTTAACTATAAAGACCATTTAAATAGTTTCAAGTTAAGAATATCACTGATTTGACTATAAAGACCATAACAAAAGGTGAAAGTGAAAAAACTCACCAATTTCACTACAAAGATCATTACAGAACATCCAAGTCAAAAAATCACCAATTTCACAACAAAGACCATTACGAGAGTTCAGATTTTAAAAACTCACCAATTTCACTATAAAGACCATTTACAAAAGTTTCAAGTTAAAAAGCTCACCAATTTCACCATAAAGACCATTACAAAAGTTCGAAGTCAAAAAACTCACCAATTTCACTATAAAAACCATAATAAAAGATCAAAATTAAAAACATATCAATTTCACTCTAAAAAGGATAACAAAACTTAAAAACTAAAAAACTCCTCAATTTCACTGTATAGACCATAATAAAAGTTCCAAGTGAAAAAAAAAGTCACCAATTTCACTTAAAAGACCATAAAACAGTTCACTGTGAAAAAACTCACCAATTTCATTCTATAAACAATAACAACAGTTCAAAGTTAAAAATCTCACCAATTTCAATATAAAAACCATAACAAAATTTCCAAGTCAAAAAATCAACAATTTCACTATAAAAACCAAAATAAAAGATCTAAATTAAACAGCTCGCCTATTTCACAATTTAACTATAAAATCCAAAAAGTATGTTCAATGTTAAAAAGCTCATCGATTTCACTCAAAAGCTCATAAAAATGTTTAAAGTTGAAAAACTCTTCAATTTCATTATAAAACCATGAAAAAAGTTCCAAAAGAAAAAACTCACCAATTTCACTCTAAAGACCATTTCAATAGTTTCAAGTTAAGAATATCACTGATTTGACTATAAAGACCATAACAAAAGGTGAAAGTGAAAAAACTCACCAATTTCACTACAAAGATCATTACAGAACATCCAAGTCAAAAAATCACCAATTTCACAACAAAGACCATTACGAGAGTTCAGATTTTAAAAACTCACCAATTTCACTATAAAGACCATTTACAAAAGTTTCAAGTTAAAAAGCTCACCAATTTCACTATAAAGACCATTACAAAAGTTCGAAGTCAAAAAACTCACCAATTTCACTATAAAAACCATAATAAAAGATCAAAATTAAAAACATATCAATTTCACTCTAAAAAGGATAACAAAACTTAAAAACTAAAAAACTCCTCAATTTCACTGTATAGACCATAATAAAAGTTCCAAGTGAAAAAAAAAGTCACCAATTTCACTTAAAAGACCATAAAACAGTTCAAAGTGAAAAAACTCACCAATTTCATTCTATAAACAATAACAACAGTTCAAAGTTAAAAAACTCACCAATTTCAATATAAAAACCATAACAAAATTTCCAAGTCAAAAAATCAACAATTTCACTATAAAAACCAAAATAAAAGATCTAAATTAAACAGCTCGCCTATTTCACAATTTCACTATAAAATCCAAAATGTAAGTTCAATGTTAAAAAGCTCATCAATTTCACTCAAAAGCTCATAAAAATGTTCAAAGTTGAAAAACTCTTCAATTTCATTATAAAACCATGAAAAAAGTTCCAAAAGAAAAAACTCACCAATTTCACTATAAAGACCATTTCAATAGTTTCAAGTTAAGAATATCACTGATTTGACTATAAAGACCACAACAAAAGGTGAAAGTGAAAAAACTCACCAATTTCACTACAAAGATCATTACAGAACATCCAAGTCAAAAAATCACCAATTTCACAACAAACACCATTACGAGAGTTCAGATTTTAAAAACTCACGAATTTCACTATAAAGACCATTTACAAAAGTTTCAAGTTAAAAAGCTCACCAATTTCACTATAAAGACCATTACAAAAGTTCGAAGTCAAAAAACTCACCAATTTCACTATAAAAACCATAATAAAAGATCAAAATTAAAAACATATCAATTTCACTCTAAAAAGGATAACAAAACTTAAAAACTAAAAAACTCCTCAATTTCACTGTATAGACCATAATAAAAGTTCCAAGTGAAAAAAAAAGTCACCAATTTCACTTAAAAGACCATAAAACAGTTCAAAGTGAAAAAATTCACCAATTTCATTCTATAAACAATAACAACAGTTCAAAGTTAAAAAACTCACCAATTTCAATATAAAAACCATAACAAAATTTCCAAGTCAAAAAATCAACAATTTCACTATAAAAACCAAAATAAAAGATCTAAATTAAACAGCACGCCTATTTCACAATTTCACTATAAAATCCAAAATGAAAGTTCAATGTTAAAAAGCTCATCGATTTCACTCAAAAACTCATAAAAATGTTCAGAGTTGAAAAACTCTTCAATTTCATTATAAAACCATGAAAAAAGTTCAAAAAGAAAAAACTCACCAATTTCACTATAAAGACTATTTAAATAGTTTCAAGTTAAGAATATCACTGATTTGACTATAAAGACCACAACAAAAGGTGAAAGTGAAAAAACTCACCAATTTCACTACAAAGATCATTACAGAACATCCAAGTCAAAAAATCACCAATTTCACAACAAAGACCATTACGAGAGTTCAGATTTTAAAAACTCACCAATTTCACTATAAAGACCATTTACAAAAGTTTCAAGTTAAAAAACTCACCAATTTCACTATAAAGACCATTACAAAAGTTCGAAGTCAAAAAACTCACCAATTTCACTATAAAAACCATAATAAAAGATCAAAATTAAAAACATATCAATTTCACTCTAAAAAGGATAACAAAACTTAAAAACTAAAAAACTCCTCAATTTCAATGTATAGACCATAATAAAAGTTCCAAGTGAAAAAAAAGTCACCAATTTCACTTAAAAGACCATAAAACAGTTCAAAGTGAAAAAACTCACCAATTTCATTCTATAAACAATAACAACAGTTCAAAGTTAAAAAACTCACCAATTTCAATATAAAAACCACAACAAAATTTCCAAGTCAAAAAATCAACAATTTCACTATAAAAACCAAAATAAAAGATCTAAATTAAAAAACTCGCCTATTTCACAATTTCACTATAAAATCCAAAATGAAAGTTCAATGTTAAAAAGCTCATCGATTTCACTCAAAAGCTCACAAAAATGTTCAAAGTTGAAAAACTCTTCAATTTCATTATAAAACCATGAAAAAAGTTCCAAAAGAAAAAACTCACCAATTTCACTATAAAGACCATTTCAATAGTTTCAAGTTAAGAATATCACTGATTTGACTATACAGACCACAACAAAAGGTGAAAGTGAAAAAACTCACCAATTTCACTACAAAGATCATTACAGAACATCCAAGTCAAAAAATCACCAATTTCACAACAAAGACCATTACGAGAGTTCAGATTTTAAAAACTCACCAATTTCACTATAAAGACCATTTACAAAAGTTTCAAGTTAAAAAGCTCACCAATTTCACTATAAAGACCATTACAAAAGTTCGAAGTCAAAAAACTCACCAATTTCACTATAAAAACCATAATAAAAGATCAAAATTAAAAACATATCAATTTCACTCTAAAAAGGATAACAAAACTTAAAAACTAAAAAACTCCTCAATTTCACTGTATAGACCATAATAAAAGTTCCAAGTGAAAAAAAAGTCACCAATTTCACTTAAAAGACCATAAAACAGTTCAAAGTGAAAAAACTCACCAATTTCATTCTATAAACAATAACAACAGTTCAAAGTTAAAAAACTCACCAATTTCAATATAAAAACCACAACAAAATTTCCAAGTCAAAAAATCGACAATTTCACTATAAAAACCAAAATAAAAGATCTAAATTAAAAAACTCGCCTATTTCACAATTTCACTATAAAATCCAAAATGAAAGTTCAATGTTAAAAAGCTCATCGATTTCACTCAAAAGCTCATAAAAATGTTCAAAGTTGAAAAACTCTTCAATTTCATTATAAAACAATGAAAAAAGTTCCAAAAGAAAAAACTCACCAATTTCACTATAAAGACCATTTCAATAGTTTCAAGTTAAGAATATCACTGATTTGACTATAAAGACCACAACAAAAGGTGAAAGTGAAAAAAACTCACCAATTTCACTACAAAGATCATTACAGAACATCCAAGTCAAAAAATCACCAATTTCACAACAAAGACCATTACGAGAGTTCAGATTTTAAAAACTCACCAATTTCACTATAAAGACCATTTACAAAAGTTTCAAGTTAAAAAGCTCACCAATTTCACTATAAAGACCATTACAAAAGTTCGAAGTCAAAAAACTCACCAATTTCACTATAAAAACCATAATAAAAGATCAAAATTAAAAACATATCAATTTCACTCTAAAAAGGATAACAAAACTTAAAAACTAAAAAACTCCTCAATTTCACTGTATAGACCATAATAAAAGTTCCAAGTGAAAAAAAAGTCACCAATTTCACTTAAAAGACCATAAAACAGTTCAAAGTGAAAAAACTCACCAATTTCATTCTATAAACAATAACAACAGTTCAAAGTTAAAAAACTCACCAATTTCAATATAAAAACCACAACAAAATTTCCAAGTCAAAAAATCGACAATTTCACTATAAAAACCAAAATAAAAGATCTAAATTAAAAAACTCGCCTATTTCACAATTTCACTATAAAATCCAAAATGAAAGTTCAATGTTAAAAAGCTCATCGATTTCACTCAAAAGCTCATAAAAATGTTCAAAGTTGAAAAACTCTTCAATTTCATTATAAAACAATGAAAAAAGTTCCAAAAGAAAAAACTCACCAATTTCACTATAAAGACCATTTCAATAGTTTCAAGTTAAGAATATCACTGATTTGACTATAAAGACCACAACAAAAGGTGAAAGTGAAAAAAACTCACCAATTTCACTACAAAGATCATTACAGAACATCCAAGTCAAAAAATCACCAATTTCACAACAAAGACCATTACGAGAGTTCAGATTTTAAAAACTCACCAATTTCACTATAAAGACCATTTACAAAAGTTTCAAGTTAAAAAGCTCACCAATTTCACTATAAAGACCATTACAAAAGTTCGAAGTCAAAAAACTCACCAATTTCACTATAAAAACCATAATAAAAGATCAAAATTAAAAACATATCAATTTCACTCTAAAAAGGATAACAAAACTTAAAAACTAAAAAACTCCTCAATTTCACTGTATAGACCATAATAAAAGTTCCAAGTGAAAAAAAAGTCACCAATTTCACTTAAAAGACCATAAAACAGTTCAAAGTGAAAAAACTCACCAATTTCATTCTATAAACAATAACAACAGTTCAAAGTTAAAAAACTCACCAATTTCAATATAAAAACCACAACAAAATTTCCAAGTCAAAAAATCAACAATTTCACTATAAAAACCAAAATAAAAGATCTAAATTAAACAACTCGCCTATTTCACAATTTCACTATAAAATCCAAAATGAAAGTTCAATGTTAAAAAGCTCATCGATTTCACTCAAAAACTCATAAAAATGTTCAAAGTTGAAAAACTCTTCAATTTCATTATAAAACCATGAAAAAAGTTCCAAAAGAAAAAACTCACCAATTTCACTATAAAGACCATTTCAATAGTTTCAAGTTAAGAATATCACTGATTTGACTATAAAGACCATAACAAAAGGTGAAAGTGAAAAAACTCACCAATTTCACTACAAAGATCATTACAGAACATCCAAGTCAAAAAATCACCAATTTCACAACAAAGACCATTACGAGAGTTCAGATTTTAAAAACTCACCAATTTCACTATAAAGACCATTTACAAAAGTTTCAAGTTAAAAAGCTCACCAATTTCACTATAAAGACCATTACAAAAGTTCGAAGTCAAAAAACTCACCAATTTCACTATAAAAACCATAATAAAAGATCAAAATTAAAAACATATCAATTTCACTCTAAAAAGGATAACAAAACTTAAAAACTAAAAAACTCCTCAATTTCACTGTATAGACCATAATAAAAGTTCCAAGTGAAAAAAAAGTCACCAATTTCACTTAAAAGACCATAAAACAGTTCAAAGTGAAAAAACTCACCAATTTCATTCTATAAACAATAACAACAGTTCAAAGTTAAAAAACTCACCAATTTCAATATAAAAACCATAACAAAATTTCCAAGTCAAAAAATCAACAATTTCACTATAAAAACCAAAATAAAAGATCTAAATTAAACAACTCGCCTATTTCACAATTTCACTATAAAATCCAAAATGAAAGTTCAATGTTAAAAAGCTCATCGATTTCACTCAAAAACTCATAAAAATGTTCAAAGTTGAAAAACTCTTCAATTTCATTATAAAACCATGAAAAAAGTTCCAAAAGAAAAAAATCACCAATTTCACTATAAAGACCATTTCAATAGTTTCAAGTTAAGAATATCACTGATTTGACTATAAAGACCACAACAAAAGGTGAAAGTGAAAAAACTCACCAATTTCACTACAAAGACCATTACAGAACATCCAAGTCAAAAAATCACGAATTTCACAACAAAGACCATTACGAGAGTTCAGATTTTAAAAACTCACCAATTTCACTATAAAGACCATTTACAAAAGTTTCAAGTTAAAAAGCTCACCAATTTCACTATAAAGACCATTACAAAAGTTCGAAGTCAAAAAACTCACCAATTTCACTATAAAAACCATAATAAAACATCAAAATTAAAAACATATCAATTTCACTCTAAAAAGGATAACAAAACTTAAAAACTAAAAAACTCCTCAATTCCACTGTATAGACCATAATAAAAGTTCCAAGTGAAAAAAAATTCACCAATTTCACTTAAAAGACCATAAAAAAGTTCAAAGTGAAAAAACTCACCAATTTCATTCTATAAACAATAACTACAGTTCAAAGTTAAAAAACTCACCAATTTCAATATAAAAACCATAACAAAATTTCCAAGTCAAAAAATCAACAATTTCACTATAAAAACCAAAATAAAAGATCTAAATTAAACAACTTGCCTATTTCACAATTTCACTATGAAATCCAAAATGAAAGTTCAATGTTAAAAAGCTCATCGATTTCACTCAAAAACTCATAAAAATGTTCAAAGTTGAAAAACTCTTCAATTTCAATATAAAACCATGAAAAAAGTTCCAAAAGAAAAAACTCACCAATTTCACTATAAAGACCATTTCAATAGTTTCAAGTTAAGAATATCACTGATTTGACTATAAAGACCATAACAAAAGGTGAAAGTGAAAAAACTCACCAATTTCACTATAAAGACCATTACAGAACATCCAATTCAAAAAATCACCAATTTCACAACAAAGACCATTACGAGAGTTCAGATTTTAAAAACTCACCAATTTCACTATAAAGACCATTTACAAAAGTTTCAAGTTAAAAAGCTCACCAATTTCACTATAAAGAACATTACAAAACTTCGAAGTCAAAAAACTCACCAATTTCACTATAAAAACCATAATAAAAGATCAAAATTAAAAACATATCAATTTCACTCTAAAAAGGATAACAAAACCTAAAAACAAAAAAACTCCTCAATTTCACTGTATAGACCATAATAAAAGTTCCAAGTGAAAAAAAAGTCACCAATTTCACTTAAAAGACCATAAAACAGTTCAAAGTGAAAAAACTCACCAATTTCATTCTATAAACAATAACAACAGTTCAAAGTTAAAAAACTCACCAATTTCAATATAAAAACCATAACAAAATTTCCAAGTCAAAAAATCAACAATTTCACTATAAAAACCAAAATAAAAGATCTAAATTAAACAACTCGCCTATTTCACAATTTCACTATAAAATCCAAAATGAAAGTTCAATGTTAAAAAGCTCATCGATTTCACTCAAAAACTCATAAAAATGTTCAAAGTTGAAAAACTCTTCAATTTCATTATAAAACCATGAAAAAAGTTCCAAAAGAAAAAACTCACCAATTTCACTATAAAGACCATTTAAATAGTTTCAAGTTAAGAATATCACTGATTTGACTATAAAGACCATAACAAAAGGTGAAAGTGAAAAAACTCATCAATTTCACTATAAAGACCATTACAGAACATCCAAGTCAAAAAATCACCAATTTCACAACAAAGACCATTACGAGAGTTCAGATTTTAAAAACTCACCAATTTCACTATAAAGACCATTTACAAAAGTTTCAAGTTAAAAAGCTCATCAATTTCACTATAAAGACCATTACAAAAGTTCGAAGTCAAAAAACTCACCAATTTCACTATAAAAACCATAATAAAAGATCAAAATTAAAAACATATCAATTTCACTCTAAAAAGGATAACAAAACTTAAAAACTAAAAAACTCCTCAATTTCACTGTATAGACCATAATAAAAGTTCCAAGTGAAAAAAAAGTCACCAATTTCACTTAAAAGACCATAAAACAGTTCAAAGTGAAAAAACTCACCAATTTCATTCTATAAACAATAACAACAGTTCAAAGTTAAAAAACTCACCAATTTCAATATAAAAACCATAACAAAATTTCCAAGTCAAAAAATCAACAATTTCACTATAAAAACCAAAATAAAAGATCTAAATTAAACAACTCGCCTATTTCACAATTTCACTATAAAATCCAAAATGAAAGTTCAATGTTAAAAAGCTCATCGATTTCACTCAAAAACTCATAAAAATGTTCAAAGTTAAAAAACTCTTCAATTTCATTATAAAACCATGAAAAAAGTTCCAAAAGAAAAAACTCACCAATTTAACTATAAAGACCATTTCAATAGTTTCAAGTTAAGAATATCACTGATTTGACTATAAAGACCATAACAAAAGGTGAAAGTGAAAAAACTCATCAATTTCACTATAAAGACCATTACAGAACATCCAAGTCAAAAAATCAACAATTTCACTATAAAAACCAAAATAAAAGATCTAAATTAAACAACTTGCCTATTTCACAATTTCACTATGAAATCCAAAACGAAAGTTCAATGTTAAAAAGCTCATCGATTTCACTCAAAAATTCATAAAAATGTTCAAAGTTGAAAAACTCTTCAATTTCATTATAAAACCATGAAAAAAGTTCCAAAAGAAAAAACTCACCAATTTAACTATAAAGACCATTTCAATAGTTTCAAGTTAAGAATATCACTGATTTGACTATAAAGACCATAACAAAAGGTGAAAGTGAAAAAACTCACCAATTTCACTATAAAGACCATTACAGAACATCCAATTCAAAAAATCACCAATTTCACAACAAAGACCATTACGAGAGTTCAGATTTTAAAAACTCACCAATTTCACTATAAAGACGATTTACAAAAGTTTCAAGTTAAAAAGCTCACCAATTTCACTATAAAGAACATTACAAAACTTCGAAGTCAAAAAACTCACCAATTTCACTATAAAAACCATAATAAAAGATCAAAATTAAAAACATATCAATTTCACTCTAAAAAGGATAACAAAACTTAAAAACTAAAAAACTCCTCAATTTCACTGTATAGACCATAATAAAAGTTCCAAGTGAAAAAAAAGTCACCAATTTCACTTAAAAGACCATAAAACAGTTCAAAGTGAAAAAACTCACCAATTTCATTCTATAAACAATAACAACAGTTCAAAGTTAAAAAACTCACCAATTTCAATATAAAAACCATAACAAAATTTCCAAGTCAAAAAATCAACAATTTCACTATAAAAACCAAAATAAAAGATCTAAATTAAACAACTCGCCTATTTCACAATTTCACTATAAAATCCAAAATGAAAGTTCAATGTTAAAAAGCTCATCGATTTCACTCAAAAACTCATAAAAATGTTCAAAGTTGAAAAACTCTTCAATTTCATTATAAAACCATGAAAAAAGTTCCAAAAGAAAAAACTCACCAATTTCACTATAAAGACCATTTAAATAGTTTCAAGTTAAGAATATCACTGATTTGACTATAAAGACCATAACAAAAGGTGAAAGTGAAAAAACTCATCAATTTCACTATAAAGACCATTACAGAACATCCAAGTCAAAAAATCACCAATTTCACAACAAAGACCATTACGAGAGTTCAGATTTTAAAAACTCACCAATTTCACTATAAAGACCATTTACAAAAGTTTCAAGTTGAAAAGCTCATCAATTTCACTATAAAGACCATTACAAAAGTTCGAAGTCAAAAAACTCACCAATTTCACTATAAAAACCATAATAAAAGATCAAAATTAAAAACATATCAATTTCACTCTAAAAAGGATAACAAAACTTAAAAACTAAAAAACTCCTCAATTTCACTGTATAGACCATAATAAAAGTTCCAAGTGAAAAAAAAGTCACCAATTTCACTTAAAAGACCATAAAACAGTTCAAAGTGAAAAAACTCTCCAATTTCATTCTTTAAACAATAACAACAGTTCAAAGTTAAAAAACTCACCAATTTCAATATAAAAACCATAACAAAATTTCCAAGTCAAAAAATCAACAATTTCACTATAAAAACCAAAATAAAAGATCTAAATTAAACAACTCGCCTATTTCACAATTTCACTATAAAATCCAAAATGAAAGTTCAATGTTAAAAAGCTCATCGATTTCACTCAAAAACTCATAAAAATGTTCAAAGTTAAAAAACTCTTCAATTTCATTATAAAACCATGAAAAAAGTTCCAAAAGAAAAAACTCACCAATTTAACTATAAAGACCATTTCAATAGTTTCAAGTTAAGAATATCACTGATTTGACTATAAAGACCATAACAAAAGGTGAAAGTGAAAAAACTCATCAATTTCACTATAAAGACCATTACAGAACATCCAAGTCAAAAAATCACCAATTTCACAACAAAGACCATTACGAGAGTTCAGATTTTAAAAACTCACCAATTTCACTATAAAGACCATTTACAAAAGTTTCAAGTTAAAAAACTCACCAATTTCACTATAAAGACCATTACAAAAGTTCGAAGTCAAAAAACTCACCAATTTCACTATAAAAACCATAATAAAAGATCAAAATTAAAAACATATCAATTTCACTCTAAAAAGGATAACAAAACTTAAAAATTAAAAAACTCCTCAATTTCACTGTATAGACCATAATAAAAGTTCCAAGTGAAAAAAAATTCACCAATTTCTCTTAAAAGACCATAAAACAGTTCAAAGTGAAAAAACTCACCAATTTCATTCTATAAACAATAACAACAGTTCAAAGTTAAAAAAACTCACCAATTTCAATATAAAAACCATAACAAAATTTCCAAGTCAAAAAATCAACAATTTCACTATAAAAACCAAAATAAAAGATCTAAATTAAACAACTCGCCTATTTCACAATTTCACTATAAAATCCAAAATGAAAGTTCAATGTTAAAAAGCTCATCGATTTCACTCAAAAACTCATAAAAATGTTCAAAGTTGAAAAACTCTTCAATTTCATTATAAAACCATGAAAAAAGTTCCAAAAGAAAAAACTCACCAATTTCACTATAAAGACCATTTCAATAGTTTCAAGTTAAGAATATCACTGATTTGACTATAAAGACTATAACAAAAGGTGAAAGTGAAAAAACTCACCAATTTCACTATAAAGACCATTACAGAACATCCAAGTCAAAAAATCACGAATTTCACAACAAAGACCATTACGAGAGTTCAGATTTTAAAAACTCACCAATTTCACTATAAAGACCATTTACAAAAGTTTCAAGTTAAAAAACTCACCAATTTCACTATAAAGACCATTATAAAAGTTCGAAGTCAAAAAACTCACCAATTTCACTATAAAACCATAATAAAAGATCAAAATTAAAAACATATCAATTTCACTCTAAAAAGGATAACAAAACTTAAAAACACAAAAACTCCTCAATTTCACTGTATAGAATAAAAGTTCCAAGTGAAAAAAAGTCACCAATTTCACTTAAAAGACCATAAAACAGTTCAAAGTGAAAAAACTCACCAATTTCATTCTATAAACAATAACAACAGTTCAAAGTTAAAAAACTCACCAATTTCAATATAAAAACCATAACAAAATTTCCAAGTCAAAAAATCAACAATTTCACTATAAAAACCAAAATAAAAGATCTAAATTAAACAACTCGCCTATTTCACAATTTCACTATAAAATCCAAAATGAAAGTTCAATGTTAAAAAGCTCATCGATTTCACTCAAAAACTCATAAAAATGTTCAAAGTTGAAAAACTCTTCAATTTCATTATAAAACCATGAAAAAAGTTCCAAAAGAAAAAACTCACCAATTTCACTATAAAGACCATTTCAATAGTTTCAAGTTAAGAATATCACTGATTTGACTATAAAGACCATAACAAAAGGTGAAAGTGAAAAAACTCATCAATTTCACTATAAAGACAATTACAGAACATCCAAGTCAAAAAATCACCAATTTCACAACAAAGACCATTACGAGAGTTCAGATTTTAAAAACTCACCAATTTCACTATAAAGACCATTTACAAAAGTTTCAAGTTAAAAAGCTCATCAATTTCACTATAAAGACCATTACAAAAGTTCGAAGTCAAAAAACTCACCAATTTCACTATAAAAACCATAATAAAAGATCAAAATTAAAAACATATCAATTTCACTCTAAAAAGGATAACAAAACTTAAAAACTAAAAAACTCCTCAATTTCACTGTATAGACCATAATAAAAGTTCCAAGTGAAAAAAAAGTCACCAATTTCACTTAAAAGACCATAAAACAGTTCAAAGTGAAAAAACTCACCAATTTCATTCTATAAACAATAACAACAGTTCAAAGTTAAAAAACTCACCAATTTCAATATAAAAACCATAACAAAATTTCCAAGTCAAAAAATCAACAATTTCACTATAAAAACCAAAATAAAAGATCTAAATTAAACAACTCGCCTATTTCACAATTTCACTATAAAATCCAAAATGAAAGTTCAATGTTAAAAAGCTCATCGATTTCACTCAAAAACTCATAAAAATGTTCAAAGTTAAAAAACTCTTCAATTTCATTATAAAACCATGAAAAAAGTTCCAAAAGAAAAAACTCACCAATTTAACTATAAAGACCATTTCAATAGTTTCAAGTTAAGAATATCACTGATTTGACTATAAAGACCATAACAAAAGGTGAAAGTGAAAAAACTCATCAATTTCACTATAAAGACCATTACAGAACATCCAAGTCAAAAAATCACCAATTTCACAACAAAGACCATTACGAGAGTTCAGATTTTAAAAACTCACCAATTTCACTATAAAGACCATTTACAAAAGTTTCAAGTTAAAAAACTCACCAATTTCACTATAAAGACCATTACAAAAGTTCGAAGTCAAAAAACTCACCAATTTCACTATAAAAACCATAATAAAAGATCAAAATTAAAAACATATCAATTTCACTCTAAAAAGGATAACAAAACTTAAAAATTAAAAAACTCCTCAATTTCACTGTATAGACCATAATAAAAGTTCCAAGTGAAAAAAAATTCACCAATTTCTCTTAAAAGACCATAAAACAGTTCAAAGTGAAAAAACTCACCAATTTCATTCTATAAACAATAACAACAGTTCAAAGTTAAAAAAACTCACCAATTTCAATATAAAAACCATAACAAAATTTCCAAGTCAAAAAATCAACAATTTCACTAGAAAAACCAAAATAAAAGATCTAAATTAAACAACTCGCCTATTTCACAATTTCACTATAAAATCCAAAATGAAAGTTCAATGTTAAAAAGCTCATCGATTTCACTCAAAAACTCATAAAAATGTTCAAAGTTGAAAAGCTCTTCAATTTCATTATAAAACCATGAAAAAAGTTCCAAAAGAAAAAACTCACCAATTTCACTATAAAGACCATTTCAATAGTTTCAAGTTAAGAATATCACTGATTTGACTATAAAGACTATAACAAAAGGTGAAAGTGAAAAAACTCACCAATTTCACTATAAAGACCATTACAGAACATCCAAGTCAAAAAATCACGAATTTCACAACAAAGACCATTACGAGAGTTCAGATTTTAAAAACTCACCAATTTCACTATAAAGACCATTTACAAAAGTTTCAAGTTAAAAAACTCACCAATTTCACTATAAAGACCATTACAAAAGTTCGAAGTCAAAAAACTCACCAATTTCACTCTAAAACCATAATAAAAGATCAAAATTAAAAACATATCAATTTCACTCTAAAAAGGATAACAAAACTTAAAAACACAAAAACTCCTCAATTTCACTGTATAGAATAAAAGTTCCAAGTGAAAAAAAGTCACCAATTTCACTTAAAAGACCATAAAACAGTTCAAAGTGAAAAAAACTCACCAATTTCATTCTATAAACAATAACAACAGTTCAAAGTTAAAAAACTCACCAATTTCAATATAAAAACCATAACAAAATTTCCAAGTCAAAAAATCAACAATTTCACTATAAAACCAAAATAAAAGATCTAAATTAAACAACTCGCCTATTTCACAATTTCACTATAAAATCCAAAATGAAAGTTCAATGTTAAAAAGCTCATCGATTTCACTCAAAAGCTCATAAAAATGTTCAAAGTTGAAAAACTCTTCAATTTCATTATAAAACCATGAAAAAAGTTCCAAAAGAAAAAACTCACCAATTTCACTATAAAGACCATTTCAATAGTTTCAAGTTAAGAATATCACTGATTTGACTATAAAGACCATAACAAAAGGTGAAAGTGAAAAAACTCACCAATTTCACTATAAAGATCATTACAGAACATCCAATTCAAAAAATCACCAATTTCACAACAAAGACCATTACGAGAGTTCAGATTTTAAAAACTCACCAATTTCACTATAAAGACCATTTACAAAAGTTTCAAGTTAAAAAGCTCACCAATTTCACTATAAAGAACATTACAAAACTTCGAAGTCAAAAAACTCACCAATTTCACTATAAAAACCATAATAAAAGATCAAAATTAAAAACATATCAATTTCACTCTAAAAAGGATAACAAAACCTAAAAACAAAAAAACTCCTCAATTTCACTGTATAGACCATAATAAAAGTTCCAAGTGAAAAAAAAGTCACCAATTTCACTTAAAAGACCATAAAACAGTTCAAAGTGAAAAAACTCACCAATTTCATTCTATAAACAATAACAACAGTTCAAAGTTAAAAAACTCACCAATTTCAATATAAAAACCATAACAAAATTTCCAAGTCAAAAAATCAACAATTTCACTATAAAAACCAAAATAAAAGATCTAAATTAAACAACTCGCCTATTTCACAATTTCACTATAAAATCCAAAATGAAAGTTCAATGTTAAAAAGCTCATCGATTTCACTCAAAAACTCATAAAAATGTTCAAAGTTGAAAAACTCTTCAATTTCATTATAAAACCATGAAAAAAGTTCCAAAAGAAAAAACTCACCAATTTCACTATAAAGACCATTTAAATAGTTTCAAGTTAAGAATATCACTGATTTGACTATAAAGACCATAACAAAAGGTGAAAGTGAAAAAACTCATCAATTTCACTATAAAGACCATTACAGAACATCCAAGTCAAAAAATCACCAATTTCACAACAAAGACCATTACGAGAGTTCAGATTTTAAAAACTCACCAATTTCACTATAAAGACCATTTACAAAAGTTTCAAGTTAAAAAGCTCATCAATTTCACTATAAAGACCATTACAAAAGTTCGAAGTCAAAAAACTCACCAATTTCACTATAAAAACCATAATAAAAGATCAAAATTAAAAACATATCAATTTCACTCTAAAAAGGATAACAAAACTTAAAAACTAAAAAACTCCTCAATTTCACTGTATAGACCATAATAAAAGTTCCAAGTGAAAAAAAAGTCACCAATTTCACTTAAAAGACCATAAAACAGTTCAAAGTGAAAAAACTCACCAATTTCATTCTATAAACAATAACAACAGTTCAAAGTTAAAAAACTCACCAATTTCAATATAAAAACCATAACAAAATTTCCAAGTCAAAAAATCAACAATTTCACTATAAAAACAAAAATAAAAGATCTAAATTAAACAACTCGCCTATTTCACAATTTCACTATAAAATCCAAAATGAAAGTTCAATGTTAAAAAGCTCATCGATTTCACTCAAAAACTCATAAAAATGTTCAAAGTTAAAAAACTCTTCAATTTCATTATAAAACCATGAAAAAAGTTCCAAAAGAAAAAACTCACCAATTTAACTATAAAGACCATTTCAATAGTTTCAAGTTAAGAATATCACTGATTTGACTATAAAGACCATAACAAAAGGTGAAAGTGAAAAAACTCATCAATTTCACTATAAAGACCATTACAGAACATCCAAGTCAAAAAATCAACAATTTCACTATAAAAACCAAAATAAAAGATCTAAATTAAACAACTTGCCTATTTCACAATTTCACTATGAAATCCAAAATGAAAGTTCAATGTTAAAAAGCTCATCGATTTCACTCAAAAATTCATAAAAATGTTCAAAGTTGAAAAACTCTTAAATTTCATTATAAAACCATGAAAAAAGTTCCAAAAGAAAAAACTCACCAATTTAACTATAAAGACCATTTCAATAGTTTCAAGTTAAGAATATCACTGATTTGACTATAAAGACCATAACAAAAGGTGAAAGTGAAAAAACTCACCAATTTCACTATAAAGACCATTACAGAACATCCAATTCAAAAAATCACCAATTTCACAACAAAGACCATTACGAGAGTTCAGATTTTAAAAACTCACCAATTTCACTATAAAGACGATTTACAAAAGTTTCAAGTTAAAAAGCTCACCAATTTCACTATAAAGAACATTACAAAACTTCGAAGTCAAAAAACTCACCAATTTCACTATAAAAACCATAATAAAAGATCAAAATTAAAAACATATCAATTTCACTCTAAAAAGGATAACAAAACTTAAAAACACAAAAACTCCTCAATTTCACTGTATAGAATAAAAGTTCCAAGTGAAAAAAAGTCACCAATTTCACTTAAAAGACCATAAAACAGTTCAAAGTGAAAAAACTCACCAATTTCATTCTATAAACAATAACAACAGTTCAAAGTTAAAAAACTCACCAATTTCAATATAAAAACCATAACAAAATTTCCAAGTCAAAAAATCAACAATTTCACTATAAAAACCAAAATAAAAGATCTAAATTAAACAACTCGCCTATTTCACAATTTCACTATAAAATCCAAAATGAAAGTTCAATGTTAAAAAGCTCATCGATTTCACTCAAAAACTCATAAAAATGTTCAAAGTTGAAAAACTCTTCAATTTCATTATAAAACCATGAAAAAAGTTCCAAAAGAAAAAACTCACCAATTTCACTATAAAGACCATTTCAATAGTTTCAAGTTAAGAATATCACTGATTTGACTATAAAGACTATAACAAAAGGTGAAAGTGAAAAAACTCACCAATTTCACTATAAAGACCATTACAGAACATCCAAGTCAAAAAATCACGAATTTCACAACAAAGACCATTACGAGAGTTCAGATTTTAAAAACTCACCAATTTCACTATAAAGACCATTTACAAAAGTTTCAAGTTAAAAAACTCACCAATTTCACTATAAAGACCATTACAAAAGTTCCAAGTCAAAAAACTCACCAATTTCACTATAAAACCATAATAAAAGATCAAAATTAAAAACATATCAATTTCACTCTAAAAAGGATAACAAAACTTAAAAACACAAAAACTCCTCAATTTCACTGTATAGAATAAAAGTTCCAAGTGAAAAAAAGTCACCAATTTCACTTAAAAGACCATAAAACAGTTCAAAGTGAAAAAACTCACCAATTTCATTCTATAAACAATAACAACAGTTCAAAGTTAAAAAACTCACCAATTTCAATATAAAAACCATAACAAAATTTCCAAGTCAAAAAATCAACAATTTCACTATAAAAACCAAAATAAAAGATCTAAATTAAACAACTCGCCTATTTCACAATTTCACTATAAAATCCAAAATGAAAGTTCAATGTTAAAAAGCTCATCGATTTCACTCAAAAACTCATAAAAATGTTCAAAGTTAAAAAACTCTTCAATTTCATTATAAAACCATGAAAAAAGTTCCAAAAGAAAAAACTCACCAATTTAACTATAAAGACCATTTCAATAGTTTCAAGTTAAGAATATCACTGATTTGACTATAAAGACCATAACAAAAGGTGAAAGTGAAAAAACTCATCAATTTCACTATAAAGACCATTACAGAACATCCAAGTCAAAAAATCAACAATTTCACTATAAAAACCAAAATAAAAGATCTAAATTAAACAACTTGCCTATTTCACAATTTCACTATGAAATCCAAAATGAAAGTTCAATGTTAAAAAGCTCATCGATTTCACTCAAAAATTCATAAAAATGTTCAAAGTTGAAAAACTCTTAAATTTCATTATAAAACCATGAAAAAAGTTCCAAAAGAAAAAACTCACCAATTTAACTATAAAGACCATTTCAATAGTTTCAAGTTAAGAATATCACTGATTTGACTATAAAGACCATAACAAAAGGTGAAAGTGAAAAAACTCACCAATTTCACTATAAAGACCATTACAGAACATCCAATTCAAAAAATCACCAATTTCACAACAAAGACCATTACGAGAGTTCAGATTTTAAAAACTCACCAATTTCACTATAAAGACGATTTACAAAAGTTTCAAGTTAAAAAGCTCACCAATTTCACTATAAAGAACATTACAAAACTTCGAAGTCAAAAAACTCACCAATTTCACTATAAAAACCATAATAAAAGATCAAAATTAAAAACATATCAATTTCACTCTAAAAAGGATAACAAAACTTAAAAACTAAAAAACTCCTCAATTTCACTGTATAGACCATAATAAAAGTTCCAAGTGAAAAAAAAGTCACCAATTTCACTTAAAAGACCATAAAACAGTTCAAAGTGAAAAAACTCACCAATTTCATTCTATAAACAATAACAACAGTTCAAAGTTAAAAAACTCACCAATTTCAATATAAAAACCATAACAAAATTTCCAAGTCAAAAAATCAACAATTTCACTATAAAAACCAAAATAAAAGATCTAAATTAAACAACTCGCCTATTTCACAATTTCACTATAAAATCCAAAATGAAAGTTCAATGTTAAAAAGCTCATCGATTTCACTCAAAAACTCATAAAAATGTTCAAAGTTGAAAAACTCTTCAATTTCATTATAAAACCATGAAAAAAGTTCCAAAAGAAAAAACTCACCAATTTCACTATAAAGACCATTTCAATAGTTTCAAGTTAAGAATATCACTGATTTGACTATAAAGACTATAACAAAAGGTGAAAGTGAAAAAACTCACCAATTTCACTATAAAGACCATTACAGAACATCCAAGTCAAAAAATCACGAATTTCACAACAAAGACCATTACGAGAGTTCAGATTTTAAAAACTCACCAATTTCACTATAAAGACCATTTACAAAAGTTTCAAGTTAAAAAACTCACCAATTTCACTATAAAGACCATTACAAAAGTTCGAAGTCAAAAAACTCACCAATTTCACTATAAAACCATAATAAAAGATCAAAATTAAAAACATATCAATTTCACTCTAAAAAGGATAACAAAACTTAAAAACACAAAAACTCCTCAATTTCACTGTATAGAATAAAAGTTCCAAGTGAAAAAAAGTCACCAATTTCACTTAAAAGACCATAAAACAGTTCAAAGTGAAAAAACTCACCAATTTCATTCTATAAACAATAACAACAGTTCAAAGTTAAAAAACTCACCAATTTCAATATAAAAACCATAACAAAATTTCCAAGTCTAAAAATCAACAATTTCACTATAAAAACCAAAATAAAAGATCTAAATTAAACAACTCGCCTATTTCACAATTTCACTATAAAATCCAAAATGAAAGTTCAATGTTAAAAAGCTCATCGATTTCACTCAAAAACTCATAAAAATGTTCAAAGTTGAAAAACTCTTCAATTTCATTATAAAACCATGAAAAAAGTTCCAAAAGAAAAAACTCACCAATTTCACTATAAAGACCATTTCAATAGTTTCAAGTTAAGAATATCACTGATTTGACTATAAAGACCATAACAAAAGGTGAAAGTGAAAAAACTCATCAATTTCACTATAAAGACAATTACAGAACATCCAAGTCAAAAAATCACCAATTTCACAACAAAGACCATTACGAGAGTTCAGATTTTAAAAACTCACCAATTTCACTATAAAGACCATTTACAAAAGTTTCAAGTTAAAAAGCTCATCAATTTCACTATAAAGACCATTACAAAAGTTCGAAGTCAAAAAGCTCACCAATTTCACTATAAAAACCATAATAAAAGATCAAAATTAAAAACATATCAATTTCACTCTAAAAAGGATAACAAAACTTAAAAACTAAAAAACTCCTCAATTTCACTGTATAGACCATAATAAAAGTTCCAAGTGAAAAAAAAGTCACCAATTTCACTTAAAAGACCATAAAACAGTTCAAAGTGAAAAAACTCACCAATTTCATTCTATAAACAATAACAACAGTTCAAAGTTAAAAAACTCACCAATTTCAATATAAAAACCATAACAAAATTTCCAAGTCAAAAAATCAACAATTTCACTATAAAAACCAAAATAAAAGATCTAAATTAAACAACTCGCCTATTTCACAATTTCACTATAAAATCCAAAATGAAAGTTCAATGTTAAAAAGCTCATCGATTTCACTCAAAAACTCATAAAAATGTTCAAAGTTGAAAAACTCTTCAATTTCATTATAAAACCATGAAAAAAGTTCCAAAAGAAAAAACTCACCAATTTCACTATAAAGACCATTTCAATAGTTTCAAGTTAAGAATATCACTGATTTGACTATAAAGACCATAACAAAAGGTGAAAGTGAAAAAACTCATCAATTTCACTATAAAGACAATTACAGAACATCCAAGTCAAAAAATCACCAATTTCACAACAAAGACCATTACGAGAGTTCAGATTTTAAAAACTCACCAATTTCACTATAAAGACCATTTACAAAAGTTTCAAGTTAAAAAGCTCATCAATTTCACTATAAAGACCATTACAAAAGTTCGAAGTAAAAAAACTCACCAATTTCACTATAAAAACCATAATAAAAGATCAAAATTAAAAACATATCAATTTCACTCTAAAAAGGATAACAAAACTTAAAAACTAAAAAACTCCTCAATTTCACTGTATAGACCATAATAAAAGTTCCAAGTGAAAAAAAAGTCACCAATTTCACTTAAAAGACCATAAAACAGTTCAAAGTGAAAAAACTCACCAATTTCATTCTATAAACAATAACAACAGTTCAAAGTTAAAAAACTCACCAATTTCAATATAAAAACCATAACAAAATTTCCAAGTCAAAAAATCAACAATTTCACTATAAAAACCAAAATAAAAGATCTAAATTAAACAACTCGCCTATTTCACAATTTCACTATAAAATCCAAAATGAAAGTTCAATGTTAAAAAGCTCATCGATTTCACTCAAAAACTCATAAAAATGTTCAAAGTTAAAAAACTCTTCAATTTCATTATAAAACCATGAAAAAAGTTCCAAAAGAAAAAACTCACCAATTTAACTATAAAGACCATTTCAATAGTTTCAAGTTAAGAATATCACTGATTTGACTATAAAGACCATAACAAAAGGTGAAAGTGAAAAAACTCATCAATTTCACTATAAAGACCATTACAGAACATCCAAGTCAAAAAATCACCAATTTCACAACAAAGACCATTACGAGAGTTCAGATTTTAAAAACTCACCAATTTCACTATAAAGACCATTTACAAAAGTTTCAAGTTAAAAAACTCACCAATTTCACTATAAAGACCATTACAAAAGTTCGAAGTCAAAAAACTCACCAATTTCACTATAAAAACCATAATAAAAGATCAAAATTAAAAACATATCAATTTCACTCTAAAAAGGATAACAAAACTTAAAAATTAAAAAACTCCTCAATTTCACTGTATAGACCATAATAAAAGTTCCAAGTGAAAAAAAATTCACCAATTTCTCTTAAAAGACCATAAAACAGTTCAAAGTGAAA
This sequence comes from Lathyrus sativus, assembly GCA_963859935.3. Taxonomy (NCBI): domain Eukaryota; kingdom Viridiplantae; phylum Streptophyta; class Magnoliopsida; order Fabales; family Fabaceae; genus Lathyrus; species Lathyrus sativus. The sequence goes on along the minus strand of CAWUDS030001007.1, from coordinate 266,973 downwards.
AAACTCACCAATTTCATTCTATAAACAATAACAACAGTTCAAAGTTAAAAAAACTCACCAATTTCAATATAAAAACCATAACAAAATTTCCAAGTCAAAAAATCAACAATTTCACTAGAAAAACCAAAATAAAAGATCTAAATTAAACAACTCGCCTATTTCACAATTTCACTATAAAATCCAAAATGAAAGTTCAATGTTAAAAAGCTCATCGATTTCACTCAAAAACTCATAAAAATGTTCAAAGTTGAAAAGCTCTTCAATTTCATTATAAAACCATGAAAAAAGTTCCGAAAGAAAAAACTCACCAATTTCACTATAAAGACCATTTCAATAGTTTCAAGTTAAGAATATCACTGATTTGACTATAAAGACTATAACAAAAGGTGAAAGTGAAAAAACTCACCAATTTCACTATAAAGACCATTACAGAACATCCAAGTCAAAAAATCACCAATTTCACAACAAAAACCATTACGAGAGTTCAGATTTTAAAAACTCACCAATTTCACTATAAAGACCATTTACAAAAGTTTCAAGTTAAAAAACTCACCAATTTCACTATAAAGACCATTACAAAAGTTCGAAGTCAAAAAACTCACCAATTTCACTATAAAACCATAATAAAAGATCAAAATTAAAAACATATCAATTTCACTCTAAAAAGGATAACAAAACTTAAAAACACAAAAACTCCTCAATTTCACTGTATAGAATAAAAGTTCCAAGTGAAAAAAAGTCACCAATTTCACTTAAAAGACCATAAAACAGTTCAAAGTGAAAAAACTCACCAATTTCATTCTATAAACAATAACAACAGTTCAAAGTTAAAAAACTCACCAATTTCAATATAAAAACCATAACAAAATTTCCAAGTCAAAAAATAAACAATTTCACTATAAAAACCAAAATAAAAGATCTAAATTAAACAACTCGCCTATTTCACAATTTCACTATAAAATCCAAAATGAAAGTTCAATGTTAAAAAGCTCATCGATTTCACTCAAAAGCTCATAAAAATGTTCAAAGTTGAAAAACTCTTCAATTTCATTATAAAACCATGAAAAAAGTTCCAAAAGAAAAAACTCACCAATTTCACTATAAAGACCATTTCAATAGTTTCAAGTTAAGAATATCACTGATTTGACTATAAAGACCATAACAAAAGGTGAAAGTGAAAAAACTCACCAATTTCACTATAAAGACCATTACAGAACATCCAATTCAAAAAATCACCAATTTCACAACAAAGACCATTACGAGAGTTCAGATTTTAAAAACTCACCAATTTCACTATAAAGACCATTTACAAAAGTTTCAAGTTAAAAAGCTCACCAATTTCACTATAAAGAACATTACAAAACTTCGAAGTCAAAAAACTCACCAATTTCACTATAAAAACCATAATAAAAGATCAAAATTAAAAACATATCAATTTCACTCTAAAAAGGATAACAAAACCTAAAAACAAAAAAACTCCTCAATTTCACTGTATAGACCATAATAAAAGTTCCAAGTGAAAAAAAAGTCACCAATTTCACTTAAAAGACCATAAAACAGTTCAAAGTGAAAAAACTCACCAATTTCATTCTATAAACAATAACAACAGTTCAAAGTTAAAAAACTCACCAATTTCAATATAAAAACCATAACAAAATTTCCAAGTCAAAAAATCAACAATTTCACTATAAAAACCAAAATAAAAGATCTAAATTAAACAACTCGCCTATTTCACAATTTCACTATAAAATCCAAAATGAAAGTTCAATGTTAAAAAGCTCATCGATTTCACTCAAAAACTCATAAAAATGTTCAAAGTTGAAAAACTCTTCAATTTCATTATAAAACCATGAAAAAAGTTCCAAAAGAAAAAACTCACCAATTTCACTATAAAGACCATTTAAATAGTTTCAAGTTAAGAATATCACTGATTTGACTATAAAGACCATAACAAAAGGTGAAAGTGAAAAAACTCATCAATTTCACTATAAAGACCATTACAGAACATCCAAGTCAAAAAATCACCAATTTCACAACAAAGACCATTACGAGAGTTCAGATTTTAAAAACTCACCAATTTCACTATAAAGACCATTTACAAAAGTTTCAAGTTAAAAAGCTCATCAATTTCACTATAAAGACCATTACAAAAGTTCGAAGTCAAAAAACTCACCAATTTCACTATAAAAACCATAATAAAAGATCAAAATTAAAAACATATCAATTTCACTCTAAAAAGGATAACAAAACTTAAAAACTAAAAAACTCCTCAATTTCACTGTATAGACCATAATAAAAGTTCCAAGTGAAAAAAAAGTCACCAATTTCACTTAAAAGACCATAAAACAGTTCAAAGTGAAAAAACTCACCAATTTCATTCTATAAACAATAACAACAGTTCAAAGTTAAAAAACTCACCAATTTCAATATAAAAACCATAACAAAATTTCCAAGTCAAAAAATCAACAATTTCACTATAAAAACCAAAATAAAAGATCTAAATTAAACAACTCGCCTATTTCACAATTTCACTATAAAATCCAAAATGAAAGTTCAATGTTAAAAAGCTCATCGATTTCACTCAAAAACTCATAAAAATGTTCAAAGTTAAAAAACTCTTCAATTTCATTATAAAACCATGAAAAAAGTTCCAAAAGAAAAAACTCACCAATTTAACTATAAAGACCATTTCAATAGTTTCAAGTTAAGAATATCACTGATTTGACTATAAAGACCATAACAAAAGGTGAAAGTGAAAAAACTCATCAATTTCACTATAAAGACCATTACAGAACATCCAAGTCAAAAAATCAACAATTTCACTATAAAAACCAAAATAAAAGATCTAAATTAAACAACTTGCCTATTTCACAATTTCACTATGAAATCCAAAATGAAAGTTCAATGTTAAAAAGCTCATCGATTTCACTCAAAAATTCATAAAAATGTTCAAAGTTGAAAAACTCTTCAATTTCATTATAAAACCATGAAAAAAGTTCCAAAAGAAAAAACTCACCAATTTAACTATAAAGACCATTTCAATAGTTTCAAGTTAAGAATATCACTGATTTGACTATAAAGACCATAACAAAAGGTGAAAGTGAAAAAACTCACCAATTTCACTATAAAGACCATTACAGGACATCCAATTCAAAAAATCACCAATTTCACAACAAAGACCATTACGAGAGTTCAGATTTTAAAAACTCACCAATTTCACTATAAAGACGATTTACAAAAGTTTCAAGTTAAAAAGCTCACCAATTTCACTATAAAGAACATTACAAAACTTCGAAGTCAAAAAACTCACCAATTTCACTATAAAAACCATAATAAAAGATCAAAATTAAAAACATATCAATTTCACTCTAAAAAGGATAACAAAACTTAAAAACTAAAAAACTCCTCAATTTCACTGTATAGACCATAATAAAAGTTCCAAGTGAAAAAAAAGTCACCAATTTCACTTAAAAGACCATAAAACAGTTCAAAGTGAAAAAACTCACCAATTTCATTCTATAAACAATAACAACAGTTCAAAGTTAAAAAACTCACCAATTTCAATATAAAAACCATAACAAAATTTCCAAGTCAAAAAATCAACAATTTCACTATAAAAACCAAAATAAAAGATCTAAATTAAACAACTCGCCTATTTCACAATTTCAATATAAAATCCAAAATGAAAGTTCAATGTTAAAAAGCTCATCGATTTCACTCAAAAACTCATAAAAATGTTCAAAGTTGAAAAACTCTTCAATTTCATTATAAAACCATGAAAAAAGTTCCAAAAGAAAAAACTCACCAATTTCACTATAATGACCATTTAAATAGTTTCAAGTTAAGAATATCACTGATTTGACTATAAAGACCATAACAAAAGGTGAAAGTGAAAAAACTCATCAATTTCACTATAAAGACCATTACAGAACATCCAAGTCAAAAAATCACCAATTTCACAACAAAGACCATTACGAGAGTTCAGATTTTAAAAACTCACCAATTTCACTATAAAGACCATTTACAAAAGTTTCAAGTTAAAAAACTCACCAATTTCACTATAAAGACCATTACAAAAGTTCGAAGTCAAAAAACTCACCAATTTCACTATAAAACCATAATAAAAGATCAAAATTAAAAACATATCAATTTCACTCTAAAAAGGATAACAAAACTTAAAAACACAAAAACTCCTCAATTTCACTGTATAGAATAAAAGTTCCAAGTGAAAAAAAGTCACCAATTTCACTTAAAAGACCATAAAACAGTTCAAAGTGAAAAAACTCACCAATTTCATTCTATAAACAATAACAACAGTTCAAAGTTAAAAAACTCACCAATTTCAATATAAAAACCATAACAAAATTTCCAAGTCAAAAAATCAACAATTTCACTATAAAAACCAAAATAAAAGATCTAAATTAAACAACTCGCCTATTTCACAATTTCACTATAAAATCCAAAATGAAAGTTCAATGTTAAAAAGCTCATCGATTTCACTCAAAAACTCATAAAAATGTTCAAAGTTAAAAAACTCTTCAATTTCATTATAAAACCATGAAAAAAGTTCCAAAAGAAAAAACTCACCAATTTAACTATAAAGACCATTTCAATAGTTTCAAGTTAAGAATATCACTGATTTGACTATAAAGACCATAACAAAAGGTGAAAGTGAAAAAACTCACCAATTTCACTATAAAGACCATTACAGAACATCCAATTCAAAAAATCACCAATTTCACAACAAAGACCATTACGAGAGTTCAGATTTTAAAAACTCACCAATTTCACTATAAAGACGATTTACAAAAGTTTCAAGTTAAAAAGCTCACCAATTTCACTATAAAGAACATTACAAAACTTCGAAGTCAAAAAACTCACCAATTTCACTATAAAAACCATAATAAAAGATCAAAATTAAAAACATATCAATTTCACTCTAAAAAGGATAACAAAACTTAAAAACTAAAAAACTCCTCAATTTCACTGTATAGACCATAATAAAAGTTCCAAGTGAAAAAAAAGTCACCAATTTCACTTAAAAGACCATAAAACAGTTCAAAGTGAAAAAACTCACCAATTTCATTCTATAAACAATAACAACAGTTCAAAGTTAAAAAACTCACCAATTTCAATATAAAAACCATAACAAAATTTCCAAGTCAAAAAATCAACAATTTCACTATAAAAACCAAAACAAAAGATCTAAATTAAACAACTCGCCTATTTCACAATTTCACTATAAAATCCAAAATGAAAGTTCAATGTTAAAAAGCTCATCGATTTCACTCAAAAACTCATAAAAATGTTCAAAGTTGAAAAACTCTTCAATTTCATTATAAAACCATGAAAAAAGTTCCAAAAGAAAAAACTCACCAATTTCACTATAAAGACCATTTAAATAGTTTCAAGTTAAGAATATCACTGATTTGACTATAAAGACCATAACAAAAGGTGAAAGTGAAAAAACTCATCAATTTCACTATAAAGACCATTACAGAACATCCAAGTCAAAAAATCACCAATTTCACAACAAAGACCATTACGAGAGTTCAGATTTTAAAAACTCACCAATTTCACTATAAAGACCATTTACAAAAGTTTCAAGTTGAAAAGCTCATCAATTTCACTATAAAGACCATTACAAAAGTTCGAAGTCAAAAAACTCACCAATTTCACTATAAAAACCATAATAAAAGATCAAAATTAAAAACATATCAATTTCACTCTAAAAAGGATAACAAAACTTAAAAACTAAAAAACTCCTCAATTTCACTGTATAGACCATAATAAAAGTTCCAAGTGAAAAAAAAGTCACCAATTTCACTTAAAAGACCATAAAACAGTTCAAAGTGAAAAAACTCACCAATTTCATTCTATAAACAATAACAACAGTTCAAAGTTAAAAAACTCACCAATTTCAATATAAAAACCATAACAAAATTTCCAAGTCAAAAAATCAACAATTTCACTATAAAAACCAAAATAAAAGATCTAAATTAAACAACTCGCCTATTTCACAATTTCACTATAAAATCCAAAATGAAAGTTCAATGTTAAAAAGCTCATCGATTTCACTCAAAAACTCATAAAAATGTTCAAAGTTAAAAAACTCTTCAATTTCATTATAAAACCATGAAAAAAGTTCCAAAAGAAAAAACTCACCAATTTAACTATAAAGACCATTTCAATAGTTTCAAGTTAAGAATATCACTGATTTGACTATAAAGACCATAACAAAAGGTGAAAGTGAAAAAACTCATCAATTTCACTATAAAGACCATTACAGAACATCCAAGTCAAAAAATCAACAATTTCACTATAAAAACCAAAATAAAAGATCTAAATTAAACAACTTGCCTATTTCACAATTTCACTATGAAATCCAAAATGAAAGTTCAATGTTAAAAAGCTCATCGATTTCACTCAAAAATTCATAAAAATGTTCAAAGTTGAAAAACTCTTCAATTTCATTATAAAACCATGAAAAAAGTTCCAAAAGAAAAAACTCACCAATTTAACTATAAAGACCATTTCAATAGTTTCAAGTTAAGAATATCACTGATTTGACTATAAAGACCATAACAAAAGGTGAAAGTGAAAAAACTCACCAATTTCACTATAAAGACCATTACAGGACATCCAATTCAAAAAATCACCAATTTCACAACAAAGACCATTACGAGAGTTCAGATTTTAAAAACTCACCAATTTCACTATAAAGACGATTTACAAAAGTTTCAAGTTAAAAAGCTCATCAATTTCACTATAAAGAACATTACAAAACTTCGAAGTCAAAAAACTCACCAATTTCACTATAAAAACCATAATAAAAGATCAAAATTAAAAACATATCAATTTCACTCTAAAAAGGATAACAAAACTTAAAAACTAAAAAACTCCTCAATTTCACTGTATAGACCATAATAAAAGTTCCAAGTGAAAAAAAAGTCACCAATTTCACTTAAAAGACCATAAAACAGTTCAAAGTGAAAAAACTCACCAATTTCATTCTATAAACAATAACAACAGTTCAAAGTTAAAAAACTCACCAATTTCAATATAAAAACCATAACAAAATTTCCAAGTCAAAAAATCAACAATTTCACTATAAAAACCAAAATAAAAGATCTAAATTAAACAACTCGCCTATTTCACAATTTCAATATAAAATCCAAAATGAAAGTTCAATGTTAAAAAGCTCATCGATTTCACTCAAAAACTCATAAAAATGTTCAAAGTTGAAAAACTCTTCAATTTCATTATAAAACCATGAAAAAAGTTCCAAAAGAAAAAACTCACCAATTTCACTATAATGACCATTTAAATAGTTTCAAGTTAAGAATATCACTGATTTGACTATAAAGACCATAACAAAAGGTGAAAGTGAAAAAACTCATCAATTTCACTATAAAGACCATTACAGAACATCCAAGTCAAAAAATCACCAATTTCACAACAAAGACCATTACGAGAGTTCAGATTTTAAAAACTCACCAATTTCACTATAAAGACCATTTACAAAAGTTTCAAGTTAAAAAACTCACCAATTTCACTATAAAGACCATTACAAAAGTTCGAAGTCAAAAAACTCACCAATTTCACTATAAAACCATAATAAAAGATCAAAATTAAAAACATATCAATTTCACTCTAAAAAGGATAACAAAACTTAAAAACACAAAAACTCCTCAATTTCACTGTATAGAATAAAAGTTCCAAGTGAAAAAAAGTCACCAATTTCACTTAAAAGACCATAAAACAGTTCAAAGTGAAAAAACTCACCAATTTCATTCTATAAACAATAACAACAGTTCAAAGTTAAAAAACTCACCAATTTCAATATAAAAACCATAACAAAATTTCCAAGTCAAAAAATCAACAATTTCACTATAAAAACCAAAATAAAAGATCTAAATTAAACAACTCGCCTATTTCACAATTTCACTATAAAATCCAAAATGAAAGTTCAATGTTAAAAAGCTCATCGATTTCACTCAAAAACTCATAAAAATGTTCAAAGTTAAAAAACTCTTCAATTTCATTATAAAACCATGAAAAAAGTTCCAAAAGAAAAAACTCACCAATTTAACTATAAAGACCATTTCAATAGTTTCAAGTTAAGAATATCACCGATTTGACTATAAAGACCATAACAAAAGGTGAAAGTGAAAAAACTCATCAATTTCACTATAAAGACCATTACAGAACATCCAAGTCAAAAAATCAACAATTTCACTATAAAAACCAAAATAAAAGATCTAAATTAAACAACTTGCCTATTTCACAATTTCACTATGAAATCCAAAATGAAAGTTCAATGTTAAAAAGCTCATCGATTTCACTCAAAAATTCATAAAAATGTTCAAAGTTGAAAAACTCTTCAATTTCATTATAAAACCATGAAAAAAGTTCCAAAAGAAAAAACTCACCAATTTAACTATAAAGACCATTTCAATAGTTTCAAGTTAAGAATATCACTGATTTGACTATAAAGACCATAACAAAAGGTGAAAGTGAAAAAACTCACCAATTTCACTATAAAGACCATTACAGAACATCCAATTCAAAAAATCACCAATTTCACAACAAAGACCATTACGAGAGTTCAGATTTTAAAAACTCACCAATTTCACTATAAAGACGATTTACAAAAGTTTCAAGTTAAAAAGCTCACCAATTTCACTATAAAGAACATTACAAAACTTCGAAGTCAAAAAACTCACCAATTTCACTATAAAAACCATAATAAAAGATCAAAATTAAAAACATATCAATTTCACTCTAAAAAGGATAACAAAACTTAAAAACTAAAAAACTCCTCAATTTCACTGTATAGACCATAATAAAAGTTCCAAGTGAAAAAAAAGTCACCAATTTCACTTAAAAGACCATAAAACAGTTCAAAGTGAAAAAACTCACCAATTTCATTCTATAAACAATAACAACAGTTCAAAGTTAAAAAACTCACCAATTTCAATATAAAAACCATAACAAAATTTCCAAGTCAAAAAATCAACAATTTCACTATAAAAACCAAAACAAAAGATCTAAATTAAACAACTCGCCTATTTCACAATTTCACTATAAAATCCAAAATGAAAGTTCAATGTTAAAAAGCTCATCGATTTCACTCAAAAACTCATAAAAATGTTCAAAGTTGAAAAACTCTTCAATTTCATTATAAAACCATGAAAAAAGTTCCAAAAGAAAAAACTCACCAATTTCACTATAAAGACCATTTAAATAGTTTCAAGTTAAGAATATCACTGATTTGACTATAAAGACCATAACAAAAGGTGAAAGTGAAAAAACTCATCAATTTCACTATAAAGACCATTACAGAACATCCAAGTCAAAAAATCACCAATTTCACAACAAAGACCATTACGAGAGTTCAGATTTTAAAAACTCACCAATTTCACTATAAAGACCATTTACAAAAGTTTCAAGTTGAAAAGCTCATCAATTTCACTATAAAGACCATTACAAAAGTTCGAAGTCAAAAAACTCACCAATTTCACTATAAAAACCATAATAAAAGATCAAAATTAAAAACATATCAATTTCACTCTAAAAAGGATAACAAAACTTAAAAACTAAAAAACTCCTCAATTTCACTGTATAGACCATAATAAAAGTTCCAAGTGAAAAAAAAGTCACCAATTTCACTTAAAAGACCATAAAACAGTTCAAAGTGAAAAAACTCTCCAATTTCATTCTTTAAACAATAACAACAGTTCAAAGTTAAAAAACTCACCAATTTCAATATAAAAACCATAACAAAATTTCCAAGTCAAAAAATCAACAATTTCACTATAAAAACCAAAATAAAAGATCTAAATTAAACAACTCGCCTATTTCACAATTTCACTATAAAATCCAAAACGAAAGTTCAATGTTAAAAAGCTCATCGATTTCACTCAAAAACTCATAAAAATGTTCAAAGTTAAAAAACTCTTCAATTTCATTATAAAACCACGAAAAAAGTTCCAAAAGAAAAAACTCACCAATTTAACTATAAAGACCATTTCAATAGTTTCAAGTTAAGAATATCACTGATTTGACTATAAAGACCATAACAAAAGGTGAAAGTGAAAAAACTCATCAATTTCACTATAAAGACCATTACAGAACATCCAAGTCAAAAAATCACCAATTTCACAACAAAGACCATTACGAGAGTTCAGATTTTAAAAACTCACCAATTTCACTATAAAGACCATTTACAAAAGTTTCAAGTTAAAAAACTCACCAATTTCACTATAAAGACCATTACAAAAGTTCGAAGTCAAAAAACTCACCAATTTCACTATAAAAACCATAATAAAAGATCAAAATTAAAAACATATCAATTTCACTCTAAAAAGGATAACAAAACTTAAAAATTAAAAAACTCCTCAATTTCACTGTATAGACCATAATAAAAGTTCCAAGTGAAAAAAAATTCACCAATTTCTCTTAAAAGACCATAAAACAGTTCAAAGTGAAAAAACTCACCAATTTCATTCTATAAACAATAACAACAGTTCAAAGTTAAAAAAACTCACCAATTTCAATATAAAAACCATAACAAAATTTCCAAGTCAAAAAATCAACAATTTCACTATAAAAACCAAAATAAAAGATCTAAATTAAACAACTCGCCTATTTCACAATTTCACTATAAAATCCAAAATGAAAGTTCAATGTTAAAAAGCTCATCGATTTCACTCAAAAACTCATAAAAATGTTCAAAGTTGAAAAACTCTTCAATTTCATTATAAAACCATGAAAAAAGTTCCAAAAGAAAAAACTCACCAATTTCACTATAAAGACCATTTCAATAGTTTCAAGTTAAGAATATCACTGATTTGACTATAAAGACTATAACAAAAGGTGAAAGTGAAAAAACTCACCAATTTCACTATAAAGACCATTACAGAACATCCAAGTCAAAAAATCACCAATTTCACAACAAAGACCATTACGAGAGTTCAGATTTTAAAAACTCACCAATTTCACTATAAAGACCATTTACAAAAGTTTCAAGTTAAAAAACTCACCAATTTCACTATAAAGACCATTACAAAAGTTCGAAGTCAAAAAACTCACCAATTTCACTATAAAACCATAATAAAAGATCAAAATTAAAAACATATCAATTTCACTCTAAAAAGGATAACAAAACTTAAAAACACAAAAACTCCTCAATTTCACTGTATAGAATAAAAGTTCCAAGTGAAAAAAAGTCACCAATTTCACTTAAAAGACCATAAAACAGTTCAAAGTGAAAAAACTCACCAATTTCATTCTATAAACAATAACAACAGTTCAAAGTTAAAAAACTCACCAATTTCAATATAAAAACCATAACAAAATTTCCAAGTCAAAAAATCAACAATTTCACTATAAAAACCAAAATAAAAGATCTAAATTAAACAACTCGCCTATTTCACAATTTCACTATAAAATCCAAAATGAAAGTTCAATGTTAAAAAGCTCATCGATTTCACTCAAAAACTCATAAAAATGTTCAAAGTTGAAAAACTCTTCAATTTCATTATAAAACCATGAAAAAAGTTCCAAAAGAAAAAACTCACCAATTTCACTATAAAGACCATTTCAATAGTTTCAAGTTAAGAATATCACTGATTTGACTATAAAGACCATAACAAAAGGTGAAAGTGAAAAAACTCATCAATTTCACTATAAAGACAATTACAGAACATCCAAGTCAAAAAATCACCAATTTCACAACAAAGACCATTACGAGAGTTCAGATTTTAAAAACTCACCAATTTCACTATAAAGACCATTTACAAAAGTTTCAAGTTAAAAAGCTCATCAATTTCACTATAAAGACCATTACAAAAGTTCGAAGTCAAAAAACTCACTAATTTCACTATAAAAACCATAATAAAAGATCAAAATTAAAAACATATCAATTTCACTCTAAAAAGGATAACAAAACTTAAAAACTAAAAAACTCCTCAATTTCACTGTATAGACCATAATAAAAGTTCCAAGTGAAAAAAAAGTCACCAATTTCACTTAAAAGACCATAAAACAGTTCAAAGTGAAAAAACTCACCAATTTCATTCTATAAACAATAACAACAGTTCAAAGTTAAAAAACTCACCAATTTCAATATAAAAACCATAACAAAATTTCCAAGTCAAAAAATCAACAATTTCACTATAAAAACCAAAATAAAAGATCTAAATTAAACAACTCGCCTATTTCACAATTTCACTATAAAATCCAAAATGAAAGTTCAATGTTAAAAAGCTCATCGATTTCACTCAAAAACTCATAAAAATGTTCAAAGTTAAAAAACTCTTCAATTTCATTATAAAACCATGAAAAAAGTTCCAAAAGAAAAATCTCACCAATTTAACTATAAAGACCATTTCAATAGTTTCAAGTTAAGAATATCACTGATTTGACTATAAAGACCATAACAAAAGGTGAAAGTGAAAAAACTCATCAATTTCACTATAAAGACCATTACAGAACATCCAAGTCAAAAAATCACCAATTTCACAACAAAGACCATTACGAGAGTTCAGATTTTAAAAACTCACCAATTTCACTATAAAGACCATTTACAAAAGTTTCAAGTTAAAAAACTCACCAATTTCACTATAAAGACCATTACAAAAGTTCGAAGTCAAAAAACTCACCAATTTCACTATAAAAACCATAATAAAAGATCAAAATTAAAAACATATCAATTTCACTCTAAAAAGGATAACAAAACTTAAAAATTAAAAAACTCCTCAATTTCACTGTATAGACCATAATAAAAGTTCCAAGTGAAAAAAAATTCACCAATTTCTCTTAAAAGACCATAAAACAGTTCAAAGTGAAAAAACTCACCAATTTCATTCTATAAACAATAACAACAGTTCAAAGTTAAAAAAACTCACCAATTTCAATATAAAAACCATAACAAAATTTCCAAGTCAAAAAATCAACAATTTCACTATAAAAACCAAAATAAAAGATCTAAATTAAACAACTCGCCTATTTCACAATTTCACTATAAAATCCAAAATGAAAGTTCAATGTTAAAAAGCTCATCGATTTCACTCAAAAACTCATAAAAATGTTCAAAGTTGAAAAGCTCTTCAATTTCATTATAAAACCATGAAAAAAGTTCCAAAAGAAAAAACTCACCAATTTCACTATAAAGACCATTTCAATAGTTTCAAGTTAAGAATATCACCGATTTGACTATAAAGACTATAACAAAAGGTGAAAGTGAAAAAACTCACCAATTTCACTATAAAGACCATTACAGAACATCCAAGTCAAAAAATCACCAATTTCACAACAAAGACCATTACGAGAGTTCAGATTTTAAAAACTCACCAATTTCACTATAAAGACCATTTACAAAAGTTTCAAGTTAAAAAACTCACCAATTTCACTATAAAGACCATTACAAAAGTTCGAAGTCAAAAAACTCACCAATTTCACTATAAAACCATAATAAAAGATCAAAATTAAAAACATATCAATTTCACTCTAAAAAGGATAACAAAACTTAAAAACACAAAAACTCCTCAATTTCACTGTATAGAATAAAAGTTCCAAGTGAAAAAAAGTCACCAATTTCACTTAAAAGACCATAAAACAGTTCAAAGTGAAAAAACTCACCAATTTCATTCTATAAACAATAACAACAGTTCAAAGTTAAAAAACTCACCAATTTCAATATAAAAACCATAACAAAATTTCCAAGTCAAAAAAACAACAATTTCACTATAAAAACCAAAATAAAAGATCTAAATTAAACAACTCGCCTATTTCACAATTTCACTATAAAATCCAAAATGAAAGTTCAATGTTAAAAAGCTCATCGATTTCACTCAAAAGCTCATAAAAATGTTCAAAGTTGAAAAACTCTTCAATTTCATTATAAAACCATGAAAAAAGTTCCAAAAGAAAAAACTCACCAATTTCACTATAAAGACCATTTCAATAGTTTCAAGTTAAGAATATCACTGATTTGACTATAAAGACCATAACAAAAGGTGAAAGTGAAAAAATTCACCAATTTCACTACAAAGATCATTACAGAACATCCAAGTCAAAAAAAATCACCAATTTCACAACAAAGACCATTACGAGAGTTCAGATTTTAAAAACTCACCAATTTCACTATAAAGACCATTCACAAAAGTTTCAAGTTAAAAAGCTCACCAATTTCATTACAAAAGTTCGAAGTCAAAAAACTCACCAATTTCACTATAAAAACCATAATAAAAGATCAAAATTAAAAACATATCAATTTCACTCTAAAAAGGATAACAAAACTTAAAAACTAAAAAACTCCTCAATTCCACTGTATAGACCATAATAAAAGTTCCAAGTGAAAAAAAAGTCACCAATTTCACTTAAAAGACCATAAAACAGTTCAAAGTGAAAAAACTCACCAATTTCATTCTATAAACAATAACAACAGTTCAAAGTTAAAAAACTCACCAATTTCAATATAAAAACCATAACAAAATTTCCAAGTCAAAAAATCAACAATGTCACTATAAAAACCAAAATAAAAGATCTAAATTAAACAACTCGCCTATTTCACAATTTCACTATAAAATCCAAAATGAAAGTTCAATGTTAAAAAGCTCATCGATTTCACTCAAAAACTCATAAAAATGTTCAAAGTTGAAAAACTCTTCAATTTCATTATAAAACCATGAAAAAAGTTCCAGAAGAAAAAACTCACCAATTTCACTATAAAGACCATTTCAATAGTTTCAAGTTAAGAATATCACTGATTTGACTATAAAGACCATAACAAAAGGTGAAAGTGAAAAAACTCACCAATTTCACTATAAAGACCATTACAGAACATCCAAGTCAAAAAATCACCAATTTCACAACAAAGACCATTACGAGAGTTCAGATTTTAAAAACTCACCAATTTCACTATAAAGACCATTTACAAAAGTTTCAAGTTAAAAAGCTCACCAATTTCACTATAAAGACCATTACAAAAGTTCGAAGTAAAAAAACTCACCAATTTCACTATAAAAACCATAATAAAAGATTAAAATTAAAAACATATCAATTTCACTCTAAAAAGGATAACAAAACTTAAAAACTAAAAAACTCCTCAATTTCACTGTATAGACCATAATAAAAGTTCCAAGTGAAAAAAAAGTCACCAATTTCACTTAAAAGACCATAAAACAGTTCAAAGTGAAAAAACTCACCAATTTCATTCTATAAACAATAACAACAGTTCAAAGTTAAAAAACTCACCAATTTCAATATAAAAACCATAACAAAATTTCCAAGTCAAAAAATCAACAATTTCACTATAAAAACCAAAATAAAAGATCTAAATTAAACAACTCGCCTATTTCACAATTTCACTATAAAATCCAAAATGAAAGTTCAATGTTAAAAAGCTCATCGATTTCACTCAAAAGCTCATAAAAATGTTCAAAGTTGAAAAACTCTTCAATTTCATTATAAAACCATGAAAAAAGTTCCAAAAGAAAAAACTCACCAATTTCACTATAAAGACCATTTCAATAGTTTCAAGTTAAAAATATCACTGATTTGACTATAAAGACCATAACAAAAGGTGAAAGTGAAAAAACTCACCAATTTCACTACAAAGATCATTACAGAACATCCAAGTCAAAAAATCACCATTTTCACAACAAAGACCATTACGAGAGTTCAGATTTTAAAAACTCACCAATTTCACTATAAAGACCATTTACAAAAGTTTCAAGTTAAAAAGCTCACCAATTTCATTACAAAAGTTCGAAGTCAAAAAACTCACCAATTTCACTATAAAAACCATAATAAAAGATCAAAATTAAAAACATATCAATTTCACTCTAAAAAGGATAACAAAACTTAAAAACTAAAAAACTCCTCAATTTCACTGTATAGACCATAATAAAAGTTCCAAGTGAAAAAAAAGTCACCAATTTCACTTAAAAGACCATAAAACAGTTCAAAGTGAAAAAACTCACCAATTTCATTCTATAAACAATAACAACAGTTCAAAGTTAAAAAACTCACCAATTTCAATATAAAAACCATAACAAAATTTCCAAGTCAAAAAATCAACAATGTCACTATAAAAACCAAAATAAAAGATCTAAATTAAACAACTCGCCTATTTCACAATTTCACTATAAAATCCAAAATGAAAGTTCAATGTTAAAAAGCTCATCGATTTCACTCAAAAACTCATAAAAATGTTCAAAGTTGAAAAACTCTTCAATTTCATTATAAAACCATGAAAAAAGTTCCAGAAGAAAAAACTCACCAATTTCACTATAAAGACCATTTCAATAGTTTCAAGTTAAGAATATCACTGATTTGACTATAAAGACCATAACAAAAGGTGAAAGTGAAAAAACTCACCAATTTCACTATAAAGACCATTACAGAACATCCAAGTCAAAAAATCACCAATTTCACAACAAAGACCATTACGAGAGTTCAGATTTTAAAAACTCACCAATTTCACTATAAAGACCATTTACAAAAGTTTCAAGTTAAAAAGCTCACCAATTTCACTATAAAGACCATTACAAAAGTTCGAAGTCAAAAAACTCACCAATTTCACTATAAAAACCATAATAAAAGATCAAAATTAAAAACATATCAATTTCACTCTAAAAAGGATAACAAAACTTAAAAACTAAAAAACTCCTCAATTCCACTGTATAGACCATAATAAAAGTTCCAAGTGAAAAAAAATTCACCAATTTCACTTAAAAGACCATAAAAAAGTTCAAAGTGAAAAAACTCACCAATTTCATTCTATAAACAATAACAATAGTTCAAAGTTAAAAAACTCACCAATTTCAATATAAAAACCATAACAAAATTTCCAAGTCAAAAAATCAACAATTTCACTATAAAAACCAAAATAAAAGATCTAAATTAAACAACTCGCCTATTTCACAATTTCACTATGAAATCCAAAATGAAAGTTCAATGTTAAAAAGCTCATCGATTTCACTCAAAAACTCATAAAAATGTTCAAAGTTGAAAAACTCTTCAATTTCATTATAAAACCATGAAAAAAGTTCCAATAGAAAAAACTCACCAATTTCACTATAAAGACCATTTCAATAGTTTCAAGTTAAGAATATACTGATTTGACTATAAAGACCATAACAAAAGGTGAAAGTGAAAAAACTCACCAATTTCACTATAAAGACCATTACAGAACATCCAAGTGAAAAAATCACCAATTTAACAACAAAGACCATTACGTGAGTTCAGATTTTAAAAACTCACCAATTTCACTATAAAGACCATTTACAAAAGTTTCAAGTTAAAAAGCTCACCAATTTCACAATAAAGACCATTACAAAAGTTCGAAGTCAAAAAACTCACCAATTTCACTATAAAAACCATAATAAAAGATCAAAATTAAAAACATATCAATTTCACTCTAAAAAGGATAACAAAACTTAAAAACTAAAAAACTCCTCAATTTCACCGTATAGACCATAATAAAAGTTCCAAGTGAAAAAAAAATTCACCAATTTCACTTAAAAGACCATAAAAAAGTTCAAAGTGAAAAAACTCACCAATTTCATTCTACAAACAATAACAACAGTTCAAAGTTAAAAAAACTCACCAATTTCAATATAAAAACCATAACAAAATTTCCAAGTCAAAAAATCAACAATTTCACTATAAAAACCAAAATAAAAGATCTAAGTTAAACAATTCGCCTATTTCACAATTTCACTATAAAAACCAAAATAAAAGTTCAATGTTAAAAAGCTCATCGATTTCACTCAAAAACACATAAAAAAATGTTCAAAGTTGAAAAACTCTCCAATTTCACAACAAAAGCATGACAAAAGTTCCAAAAGAAAAAACTCACCAATTTCACTGTAAAAACAATTTCAATAGTTTCAAGTCAAAATTATCTCCAATTTGACTATAAAGACCATAACAAAAGTTGAAAGTGAAAAAACTCACCAATTTCACTATAAAGGCCATTACAGAACATCCAAGTCAAAAAATCACCAATTTCACAACAAAGACCATTACGAGAGTTCAGATTTTAAAAACTCACCAATTTCACTATAAAGACCATTTACAAAAGTTTCATGTTAAAAAGCTCACCAATTTCACTACAAAGACCATTACAAAAGTTCCAAGTCAAAAAACTCACCAATTTCACTATAAAAACCATAATAAAAGTTCCAAGTGAAAAAAACTCACCAATTTCACCAAAAAGACCATAACAAAAGTTCAAAGTGAAAAAACTCACAAATTTCATTCTATAAACAATAACAACAGTTCAAAGTTTAAAAACTCATCAATTTCACTATAAAAACCATAAAAAAATTTCGAAGTCAAAAAATGAACAATTTCACTATAAAAACAAAATTAAAAGATCTAAGTTAAAAAAAACTCGCCTATTTCACAATTTCACTATAAAAACCAAAATAAAAGTTCAATGTTAAAAAGCTCATCGATTTCACTCAAAAACTCATAAAAATGTTCAAATTTGAAAAACTCCCCAATTTCACTATAAAACCATGACAAAAGTTCCAAAAGAAAAAACTCACCAATTTCACTATAAAGACCATTTCAATAGTTTCAAGTCAAAATTATCTCCAATTTGACTATAAAGACCATAACAAAAGTTGAAAGTGAAAAAACTCACTAATTTCACTATAAAGGCCATTACAGAACATCCAAGTCAAAAAATCACCAATTTCACAACAAAGACCATTACGAGAGTTCAGATTTTAAAAACTCACCAATTTCACTATAAAGACCATTTACAAAAGTTTCAAGTTAAAAAGCTCACCAATTTCACTACAAAGACCATTACAAAAGTTCCAAGTCAAAAAACTCACCAATTTCACTATAAAAACCATAATAAAAGTTCCAAGTGAAAAAAACTCACCAATTTCACTAAAAAGACCATAACAAAAGTTCAAAGTGAAAAAACTCACAAATTTCATTCTATAAACAATAACAACAGTTCAAAGTTTAAAAACTCATCAATTTCACTATAAAAACCATAAAAAAATTTCCAAGTCAAAAAATGAACAATTTCACTATTAAAACAAAAATAAAAGATCTAAGTTAAAAAAAAACTCGCCTATTTCACAATTTCGCTATAAAAACCAAAATAAAAGTTCAATGTTAAAATTCTCATCGATTTCACTCAAAAACACATAAAAATGTTCAAAGTTGAAAAACTCTTCAATTTCACTATCAAACCATGAAAAAAGTTCCAAAAGAAAAAACTCACCAATTTCACTATAAAGACCATTTCAATAGTTTCAAGTTAAGAATATCACTAATTTGACTATAAAGACCATAACAAAAGTTGAAAGTGAAAAAACTCACCAATTTCACTATAAAGTCCATTACAGAACATCCAAGTCAAATAATCACCAATTTCACAACAAAGACCATTACGAGAGTTCCGATTTTAAAAACTCACCAATTTCACTATAAAGACCATTTACAAAAGTTTCGAGTGAACAAGCTCACCATTTTCACTATAAAGACCATTACAAAAGTTCCAAGTCAAAAAACTCACCAATTTCACTATAAAAACCATAATAAAATTCAAAATTAAAAACATATACATTTCACTCTAAAAAGGATAACAAAACATAAAAACTAAAAAACTCCTCAATTTCACTATATAGACCATAATAAAAGTTCCAAGTGAAAAAAAATTCACCAATTTCACTTAAAAGTCCATCAAAAAGTTCAAAGTGAAAAAACTTACCAATTTAATTCTATAAACAATAACAACAGTTCAAAGTTAAAAAACTCACCAATTTCAATATAAAAACCATAACAAAATATCCAAGTCAAAAAATCAACAATTTCACCATAAAAACCATAATAAAAGATCTAATTAAACAATTCGCCTATTTCAAATTTCACTACAAAAACCAAAATAAAAGTTCAATGTTAAAAAGCTCATGGATTTCACTCAAAAACTCATAAAAAAAATGTTCAAAGTTGAAAAACTCACCAATTTCACAACAAAAGCATGACAAAAGTTTCAAAAGAAAAAATTCACCAATTTCACTATAAAGACCATTTCAATAGTTTCAAGTCAAAATTATCTCCAATTTGACTATAAAGACCATAACAAAAGTTGAAAGTGAAAAAACTCACCAATTTCACTATAAAGGCCATTACAGAATATCCAAGTCAAAAAATCACCAATTTCACAACAAAGACCATTACGAGAGTTCAGATTTTAAAAACTCACCAATTTCACTATAAAGACCATTTACAAAAGTTTCATGTTAAAAAGCTCACCAATTTCACTACAAAGACCATTACAAAAGTTCCAAGTCAAAAAACTCACCAATTTCACTATAAAAACCATAATAAAAGTTCCAAGTGAAAAAAACTCACCAATTTCACCAAAAAGACCATAACAAAAGTTCAAAGTGAAAAAACTCACAAATTTCATTCTATAAACAATAACAACAGTTCAAAGTTTAAAAACTCATCAATTTCACTATAAAAACCATAAAAAAATTTCCAAGTCGAAAAATGAACAATTTCACTATAAAAACAAAATTAAAAGATCTAAGTTAAAAAAAACTCGCCTATTTCACAATTTCACTATAAAAACCAAAATAAAAGTTCAATGTTAAAAAGCTCATCGATTTCACTCAAAAACTCATAAAAATGTTCAAATTTGAAAAACTCCCCAATTTCACTATAAAACCATGACAAAAGTTCCAAAAGAAAAAACTCACCAATTTCACTATAAAGACCATTTCAATAGTTTCAAGTTAAGAATATCACTAATTTGACTATAAAGACCATAACAAAAGTTGAAAGTGAAAAAACTCACCAATTTCACTATAAAGTCCGTAACAGAACATCCAAGTCAAAAAATCACCAATTTCACAACAAAGACCATTACGAGAGTTCAGATTTTAAAAACTCACCAATTTCACTATAAAGACCATTTACAAAAGTTTCATGTTAAAAAGCTCACCAATTTCACTACAAAGACCATTACAAAAGTTCCAAGTCAAAAAACTCACCAATTTCACTATAAAAACCATAATAAAAGTTCCAAGTGAAAAAAACTCACCAATTTCACCAAAAAGACCATAACAAAAGTTCAAAGTGAAAAAACTCACAAATTTCATTCTATAAACAATAACAACAGTTCAAAGTTTAAAAACTCATCAATTTCACTATAAAAACCATAAAAAAATTTCCAAGTCGAAAAATGAACAATTTCACTATAAAAACAAAATTAAAAGATCTAAGTTAAAAAAAACTCGCCTATTTCACAATTTCACTATAAAAACCAAAATAAAAGTTCAATGTTAAAAAGCTCATCGATTTCACTCAAAAACTCATAAAAATGTTCAAATTTGAAAAACTCCCCAATTTCACTATAAAACCATGACAAAAGTTCCAAAAGAAAAAACTCACCAATTTCACTATAAAGACCATTTCAATAGTTTCAAGTCAAAATTATCTCCAATTTGACTATAAAGACCATAACAAAAGTTTCAAGTGAAAAAACTCACTAATTTCACTATAAAGGCCATTACAGAACATCCAAGTCAAAAAATCACCAATTTCACAACAAAGACCATTACGAGAGTTCAGATTTTAAAAACTCACCAATTTCACTATAAAGACCATTTACAAAAGTTTCAAGTTAAAAAGCTCACCAATTTCACTACAAAGACCATTACAAAAGTTCCAAGTCAAAAAACTCACCAATTTCACTATAAAAACCATAATAAAAGTTCCAAGTGAAAAAAACTCACCAATTTCACTAAAAAGACCATAACAAAAGTTCAAAGTGAAAAAACTCACAAATTTCATTCTATAAACAATAACAACAGTTCAAAGTTTAAAAACTCATCAATTTCACTATAAAAACCATAAAAAAATTTCCAAGTCAAAAAATGAACAATTTCACTATTAAAACAAAAATAAAAGATCTAAGTTAAAAAAAAAACTCGCCTATTTCACAATTTCGCTATAAAAACCAAAATAAAAGTTCAATGTTAAAATTCTCATCGATTTCACTCAAAAACACATAAAAATGTTCAAAGTTGAAAAACTCTTCAATTTCACTATCAAACCATGAAAAAAGTTCCAAAAGAAAAAACTCACCAATTTCACTATAAAGACCATTTCAATAGTTTCAAGTTAAGAATATCACTAATTTGACTATAAAGACCATAACAAAAGTTGAAAGTGAAAAAACTCACCAATTTCACTATAAAGTCCATTACAGAACATCCAAATCAAAAAATCACCAATTTCACAACAAAGACCATTACGAGAGTTCCGATTTTAAAAACTCACCAATTTCACTATAAAGACCATTTACAAAAGTTTCGAGTGAACAAGCTCACCATTTTCACTATAAAGACCATTACAAAAGTTCCAAGTCAAAAAACTCACCAATTTCACTATAAAAACCATAATAAAATTCAAAATTAAAAACATATACATTTCACTCTAAAAAGGATAACAAAACATAAAAACTAAAAAACTCCTCAATTTCACTATATAGACCATAATAAAAGTTCCAAGTGAAAAAAAATTCACCAATTTCACTTAAAAGTCCATCAAAAAGTTGAAAGTGAAAAAACTTACCAATTTAATTCTATAAACAATAACAACAGTTCAAAGTTAAAAAACTCACCAATTTCAATATAAAAACCATAACAAAATATCCAAGTCAAAAAATCAACAATTTCACCATAAAAACCATAATAAAAGATCTAATTAAACAATTCGCCTATTTCAAATTTCACTACAAAAACCAAAATAAAAGTTCAATGTTAAAAAGCTCATGGATTTCACTCAAAAACTCATAAAAAAAATGTTCAAAGTTGAAAAACTCACCAATTTCACAACAAAAGCATGACAAAAGTTTCAAAAGAAAAAATTCACCAATTTCACTATAAAGACCATTTCAATAGTTTCAAGTCAAAATTATCTCCAATTTGACTATAAAGACCATAACAAAAGTTGAAAGTGAAAAAACTCACCAATTTCACTATAAAGGCCATTACAGAACATCCAAGTCAAAAAATCACCAATTTCACAACAAAGACCATTACGAGAGTTCAGATTTTAAAAACTCACCAATTTCACTATAAAGACCATTTACAAAAGTTTCATGTTAAAAAGCTCACCAATTTCACTACAAAGACCATTACAAAAGTTCCAAGTCAAAAAACTCACCAATTTCACTATAAAAACCATAATAAAAGTTCCAAGTGAAAAAAACTCACCAATTTCACCAAAAAGACCATAACAAAAGTTCAAAGTGAAAAAACTCACAAATTTCATTCTATAAACAATAACAACAGTTCAAAGTTTAAAAACTCATCAATTTCACTATAAAAACCATAAAAAAATTTCCAAGTCGAAAAATGAACAATTTCACTATAAAAACAAAATTAAAAGATCTAAGTTAAAAA
Source organism: Lathyrus sativus (assembly GCA_963859935.3). Classification (NCBI taxonomy): domain Eukaryota; kingdom Viridiplantae; phylum Streptophyta; class Magnoliopsida; order Fabales; family Fabaceae; genus Lathyrus; species Lathyrus sativus. Next base: position 243,520 of record CAWUDS030001007.1, on the reverse strand, counting down.
AAACTCGCCTATTTCACAATTTCACTATAAAAACCAAAATAAAAGTTCAATGTTAAAAAGCTCATCGATTTCACTCAAAAACTCATAAAAATGTTCAAATTTGAAAAACTCCCCAATTTCACTATAAAACCATGACAAAAGTTTCAAAAGAAAAAACTCACCAATTTCACTATAAAGACCATTTCAATAGTTTCAAGTCAAAATTATCTCCAATTTGACTATAAAGACCATAACAAAAGTTGAAAGTGAAAAAACTCACCAATTTCACTATAAAGGCCATTACAGAACATCCAAGTCAAAAAATCACCAATTTCACAACAAAGACCATTACGAGAGTTCAGATTTTAATAACTCACCAATTTCACTATAAAGACCATTTACAAAAGTTTCAAGTTAAAAAGCTCACCAATTTCACTACAAAGACCATTACAAAAGTTCCAAGTCAAAAAACTCACCAATTTCACTATAAAAACCATAATAAAAGTTCCAAGTGAAAAAAACTCACCAATTTCACTAAAAAGACCATAACAAAATTTCAAAGTGAAAAAACTCACAAATTTCATTCTATAAACAATAACAACAGTTCAAAGTTTAAAAACTCATCAATTTCACTATAAAAACCATAAAAAAATTTCCAAGTCAAAAAATGAGCAATTTCACTATAAAAACAAAATTAAAAGATCTAAGTTAAAAAAAACTCGCCTATTTCACAATGTCACTATAAAAACCAAAATAAAAGTTCAATGTTAAAAAGCTCATCGATTTCACTCAAAAACTCATAAAAATGTTCAAAGTTGAAAAACTCTTCAATTTCACTATCAAACCATGAAAAATGTTCCAAAAGAAAAAACTCACCAATTTCACTATAAAGACCATTTCAATAGTTTCAAGTTAAGAATATCACTAATTTGACTATAAAGACCATAACAAAAGTTGAAAGTGAAAAAACTCACCAATTTCACTATAAAGTCCGTTACAGAACATCCAAGTCAAAAAATCACCAATTTCACAACAAAGACCATTACGAGAGTTCAGATTTTAAAAACTCACCAATTTCACTATAAAGACCATTTACAAAAGTTTCAAGTGAACAAGCTCACTATTTTCACTATAAAGACCATTACAAAAGTTCCAAGTCAAAAAACTCACCAATTTCACTATAAAAACCATAATAAAAGTTCAAAATTAAAAACATATACATTTCACTCTAAAGAGGATAACAAAACATAAAAACTAAAAAACTCCTCAATTTCACTATATAGACCATAATAAAAGTTCCAAGTGAAAAAAAATTCACCAATTTCACTTAAAAGACCATAAAAAAGTTCAAAGTGAAAAAACTCACCAATTTCATTCTATAAACAATAACAACAGTTCAAAGTTAAAAAAACTCACCAATTTCAATATAAAAACCATAACAAAATATCCAAGTCAAAAAGTCAACACTTTCACTATAAATACCAAAATAAAAGATCTAAGTTAAACAATTCGCCTATTTCAAATTTCACTACAAAAACAAAAATAAAAGTTCAATGTTAAAAAGCTCATGGATTTCACTCAAAAACTCATAAAAAAAAATGTTCAAAGTTGAAAAACTCACCAATTTCACAACAAAAGCATGACAAAAGTTTCAAAAGAAAAAACTCACCAATTTCACTATAAAGACCATTTCAATAGTTTCAAGTCAAAATTATCTCCAATTTGACTATAAAGACCATAACAAAAGTTGAAAGTGAAAAAACTCATCAATTTCACTATAAAGGCCATTACAGAACATCCAAGTCAAAAAATCACCAATTTCACAACAAAGACCATTACGAGAGTTCAGATTTTAATAACTCACCAATTTCACTATAAAGACCATTTGCAAAAGTTTCAAGTTAAAAAGCTCACCAATTTCACTACAAAGACCATTACAAAAGTTCCAAGTCAAAAAACTCACCAATTTCACTATAAAAACCATAATAAAAGTACCAAGTGAAAAAAACTCACCAATTTCACCAAAAAGACCATAACAAAATTTCAAAGTGAAAAAACTCACAAATTTCATTCTATAAACAATAACAACAGTTCAAAGTTTAAAAACTCATCAATTTCACTATAAAAACCATAAAAAAATTTCCAAGTCAAAAAATGAGCAATTTCACTATAAAAACAAAATTAAAAGATCTAAGTTAAAAAAAACTCGCCTATTTCACAATGTCACTATAAAAACCAAAATAAAAGTTCAATGTTAAAAAGCTCATCGATTTCACTCAAAAACTCATAAAAATGTTCAAAGTTGAAAAACTCTTCAATTTCACTATCAAACCATGAAAAATGTTCCAAAAGAAAAAACTCACCAATTTCACTATAAAGACCATTTCAATAGTTTCAAGTTAAGAATATCACTAATTTGACTATAAAGACCATAACAAAAGTTAAAAGTTAAAAAACTCACCAATTTCACTATAAAGTCCGTTACAGAACATCCAAGTCAAAAAATCACCAATTTCACAACAAAGACCATTACGAGAGTTCAGATTTTAAAAACTCACCAATTTCACTATAAAGACCATTTACAAAAGTTTCAAGTGAACAAGCTCACTATTTTCACTATAAAGACCATTACAAAAGTTCCAAGCCAAAAAACTCACCAATTTCACTATAAAAACCATAATAAAAGTTCAAAATTAAAAACATATACATTTCACTCTAAAGAGGATAACAAAACATAAAAACTAAAAAACTCCTCAATTTCACTATATAGACCATAATAAAAGTTCCAAGTGAAAAAAAATTCACCAATTTCACTTAAAAGACCATAAAAAAGTTCAAAGTGAAAAAACTCACCAATTTCATTCTATAAACAATAACAACAGTTCAAAGTTAAAAAAACTCACCAATTTCAATATAAAAACCATAACAAAATATCCAAGTCAAAAAGTCAACACTTTCACTATAAATACCAAAATAAAAGATCTAAGTTAAACAATTCGCCTATTTCAAATTTCACTACAAAAACAAAAATAAAAGTTCAAATGTTAAAAAGCTCATGGATTTCACTCAAAAACTCATAAAAAAAATGTTCAAAGTTGAAAAACTCACCAATTTCACAACAAAAGCATGACAAAAGTTTCAAAAGAAAAAACTCACCAATTTCACTATAAAGACCATTTCAATAGTTTCAAGTCAAAATTATCTCCAATTTGACTATAAAGACCATAACAAAAGTTGAAAGTGAAAAAACTCACCAATTTCACTATAAAGGCCATTACAGAACATCCAAGTCAAAAAATCACCAATTTCACAACAAAGACCATTACGAGAGTTCAGATTTTAAAAACTCACCAATTTCACTATAAAGACCATTTACAAAAGTTTCAAGTTAAAAAGCTCACCAATTTCACTACAAAGACCATTACAAAAGTTCTAAGTCAAAAAACTCACCAATTTCACTATAAAAACCATAATAAAAGTTCCAAGTGAAAAAAACTCACCAATTTCACCAAAAAGACCATAACAAAAGTTCAAAGTGAAAAAACTCACAAATTTCATTCTATAAACAATAACAACAGTTCAAAGTTAAAAAACTCACCAATTTCAATATAAAAACCATAACAAAATATCCAAGTCAAAAAATCAACAATTTCACCATAAAAACCATAATAAAAGATCTAATTAAACAATTCGCCTATTTCAAATTTCACTACAAAAACCAAAATAAAAGTTCAATGTTAAAAAGCTCATGGATTTCACTCAAAAACTCATAAAAAAAATGTTCAAAGTTGAAAAACTCACCAATTTCACAACAAAAGCATGACAAAAGTTTCAAAAGAAAAAATTCACCAATTTCACTATAAAGACCATTTCAATAGTTTCAAGTCAAAATTATCTCCAATTTGACTATAAAGACCATAACAAAAGTTGAAAGTGAAAAAACTCACCAATTTCACTATAAAGGCCATTACAGAATATCCAAGTCAAAAAATCACCAATTTCACAACAAAGACCATTACGAGAGTTCAGATTTTAAAAACTCACCAATTTCACTATAAAGACCATTTACAAAAGTTTCATGTTAAAAAGCTCACCAATTTCACTACAAAGACCATTACAAAAGTTCCAAGTCAAAAAACTCACCAATTTCACTATAAAAACCATAATAAAAGTTCCAAGTGAAAAAAACTCACCAATTTCACCAAAAAGACCATAACAAAAGTTCAAAGTGAAAAAACTCACAAATTTCATTCTATAAACAATAACAACAGTTCAAAGTTTAAAAACTCATCAATTTCACTATAAAAACCATAAAAAAATTTCCAAGTCGAAAAATGAACAATTTCACTATAAAAACAAAATTAAAAGATCTAAGTTAAAAAAAACTCGCCTATTTCACAATTTCACTATAAAAACCAAAATAAAAGTTCAATGTTAAAAAGCTCATCGATTTCACTCAAAAACTCATAAAAATGTTCAAATTTGAAAAACTCCCCAATTTCACTATAAAACCATGACAAAAGTTCCAAAAGAAAAAACTCACCAATTTCACTATAAAGACCATTTCAATAGTTTCAAGTTAAGAATATCACTAATTTGACTATAAAGACCATAACAAAAGTTGAAAGTGAAAAAACTCACCAATTTCACTATAAAGTCCGTAACAGAACATCCAAGTCAAAAAATCACCAATTTCACAACAAAGACCATTACGAGAGTTCAGATTTTAAAAACTCACCAATTTCACTATAAAGACCATTTACAAAAGTTTCATGTTAAAAAGCTCACCAATTTCACTACAAAGACCATTACAAAAGTTCCAAGTCAAAAAACTCACCAATTTCACTATAAAAACCATAATAAAAGTTCCAAGTGAAAAAAACTCACCAATTTCACCAAAAAGACCATAACAAAAGTTCAAAGTGAAAAAACTCACAAATTTCATTCTATAAACAATAACAACAGTTCAAAGTTTAAAAACTCATCAATTTCACTATAAAAACCATAAAAAAATTTCCAAGTCGAAAAATGAACAATTTCACTATAAAAACAAAATTAAAAGATCTAAGTTAAAAAAAACTCGCCTATTTCACAATTTCACTATAAAAACCAAAATAAAAGTTCAATGTTAAAAAGCTCATCGATTTCACTCAAAAACTCATAAAAATGTTCAAATTTGAAAAACTCCCCAATTTCACTATAAAACCATGACAAAAGTTCCAAAAGAAAAAACTCACCAATTTCACTATAAAGACCATTTCAATAGTTTCAAGTCAAAATTATCTCCAATTTGACTATAAAGACCATAACAAAAGTTTCAAGTGAAAAAACTCACTAATTTCACTATAAAGGCCATTACAGAACATCCAAGTCAAAAAATCACCAATTTCACAACAAAGACCATTACGAGAGTTCAGATTTTAAAAACTCACCAATTTCACTATAAAGACCATTTACAAAAGTTTCAAGTTAAAAAGCTCACCAATTTCACTACAAAGACCATTACAAAAGTTCCAAGTCAAAAAACTCACAAATTTCACTATAAAAACCATAATAAAAGTTCCAAGTGAAAAAAACTCACCAATTTCACTAAAAAGACCATAACAAAAGTTCAAAGTGAAAAAACTCACAAATTTCATTCTATAAACAATAACAACAGTTCAAAGTTTAAAAACTCATCAATTTCACTATAAAAACCATAAAAAAATTTCCAAGTCAAAAAATGAACAATTTCACTATTAAAACAAAAATAAAAGATCTAAGTTAAAAAAAAAACTCGCCTATTTCACAATTTCGCTATAAAAACCAAAATAAAAGTTCAATGTTAAAATTCTCATCGATTTCACTCAAAAACACATAAAAATGTTCAAAGTTGAAAAACTCTTCAATTTCACTATCAAACCATGAAAAAAGTTCCAAAAGAAAAAACTCACCAATTTCACTATAAAGACCATTTCAATAGTTTCAAGTTAAGAATATCACTAATTTGACTATAAAGACCATAACAAAAGTTGAAAGTGAAAAAACTCACCAATTTCACTATAAAGTCCATTACAGAACATCCAAATCAAAAAATCACCAATTTCACAACAAAGACCATTACGAGAGTTCCGATTTTAAAAACTCACCAATTTCACTATAAAGACCATTTACAAAAGTTTCGAGTGAACAAGCTCACCATTTTCACTATAAAGACCATTACAAAAGTTCCAAGTCAAAAAACTCACCAATTTCACTATAAAAACCATAATAAAATTCAAAATTAAAAACATATACATTTCACTCTAAAAAGGATAACAAAACATAAAAACTAAAAAACTCCTCAATTTCACTATATAGACCATAATAAAAGTTCCAAGTGAAAAAAAATTCACCAATTTCACTTAAAAGTCCATCAAAAAGTTGAAAGTGAAAAAACTTACCAATTTAATTCTATAAACAATAACAACAGTTCAAAGTTAAAAAACTCACCAATTTCAATATAAAAACCATAACAAAATATCCAAGTCAAAAAATCAACAATTTCACCATAAAAACCATAATAAAAGATCTAATTAAACAATTCGCCTATTTCAAATTTCACTACAAAAACCAAAATAAAAGTTCAATGTTAAAAAGCTCATGGATTTCACTCAAAAACTCATAAAAAAAATGTTCAAAGTTGAAAAACTCACCAATTTCACAACAAAAGCATGACAAAAGTTTCAAAAGAAAAAATTCACCAATTTCACTATAAAGACCATTTCAATAGTTTCAAGTCAAAATTATCTCCAATTTGACTATAAAGACCATAACAAAAGTTGAAAGTGAAAAAACTCACCAATTTCACTATAAAGGCCATTACAGAACATCCAAGTCAAAAAATCACCAATTTCACAACAAAGACCATTACGAGAGTTCAGATTTTAAAAACTCACCAATTTCACTATAAAGACCATTTACAAAAGTTTCATGTTAAAAAGCTCACCAATTTCACTACAAAGACCATTACAAAAGTTCCAAGTCAAAAAACTCACCAATTTCACTATAAAAACCATAATAAAAGTTCCAAGTGAAAAAAACTCACCAATTTCACCAAAAAGACCATAACAAAAGTTCAAAGTGAAAAAACTCACAAATTTCATTCTATAAACAATAACAACAGTTCAAAGTTTAAAAACTCATCAATTTCACTATAAAAACCATAAAAAAATTTCCAAGTCGAAAAATGAACAATTTCACTATAAAAACAAAATTAAAAGATCTAAGTTAAAAAAAACTCGCCTATTTCACAATTTCACTATAAAAACCAAAATAAAAGTTCAATGTTAAAAAGCTCATCGATTTCACTCAAAAACTCATAAAAATGTTCAAATTTGAAAAACTCCCCAATTTCACTATAAAACCATGACAAAAGTTTCAAAAGAAAAAACTCACCAATTTCACTATAAAGACCATTTCAATAGTTTCAAGTCAAAATTATCTCCAATTTGACTATAAAGACCATAACAAAAGTTGAAAGTGAAAAAACTCACCAATTTCACTATAAAGGCCATTACAGAACATCCAAGTCAAAAAATCACCAATTTCACAACAAAGACCATTACGAGAGTTCAGATTTTAATAACTCACCAATTTCACTATAAAGACCATTTACAAAAGTTTCAAGTTAAAAAGCTCACCAATTTCACTACAAAGACCATTACAAAAGTTCCAAGTCAAAAAACTCACCAATTTCACTATAAAAACCATAATAAAAGTTCCAAGTGAAAAAAACTCACCAATTTCACTAAAAAGACCATAACAAAATTTCAAAGTGAAAAAACTCACAAATTTCATTCTATAAACAATAACAACAGTTCAAAGTTTAAAAACTCATCAATTTCACTATAAAAACCATAAAAAAATTTCCAAGTCAAAAAATGAGCAATTTCACTATAAAAACAAAATTAAAAGATCTAAGTTAAAAAAAACTCGCCTATTTCACAATGTCACTATAAAAACCAAAATAAAAGTTCAATGTTAAAAAGCTCATCGATTTCACTCAAAAACTCATAAAAATGTTCAAAGTTGAAAAACTCTTCAATTTCACTATCAAACCATGAAAAATGTTCCAAAAGAAAAAACTCACCAATTTCACTATAAAGACCATTTCAATAGTTTCAAGTTAAGAATATCACTAATTTGACTATAAAGACCATAACAAAAGTTGAAAGTGAAAAAACTCACCAATTTCACTATAAAGTCCGTTACAGAACATCCAAGTCAAAAAATCACCAATTTCACAACAAAGACCATTACGAGAGTTCAGATTTTAAAAACTCACCAATTTCACTATAAAGACCATTTACAAAAGTTTCAAGTGAACAAGCTCACTATTTTCACTATAAAGACCATTACAAAAGTTCCAAGTCAAAAAACTCACCAATTTCACTATAAAAACCATAATAAAAGTTCAAAATTAAAAACATATACATTTCACTCTAAAGAGGATAACAAAACATAAAAACTAAAAAACTCCTCAATTTCACTATATAGACCATAATAAAAGTTCCAAGTGAAAAAAAATTCACCAATTTCACTTAAAAGACCATAAAAAAGTTCAAAGTGAAAAAACTCACCAATTTCATTCTATAAACAATAACAACAGTTCAAAGTTAAAAAAACTCACCAATTTCAATATAAAAACCATAACAAAATATCCAAGTCAAAAAGTCAACACTTTCACTATAAATACCAAAATAAAAGATCTAAGTTAAACAATTCGCCTATTTCAAATTTCACTACAAAAACAAAAATAAAAGTTCAATGTTAAAAAGCTCATGGATTTCACTCAAAAACTCATAAAAAAAAATGTTCAAAGTTGAAAAACTCACCAATTTCACAACAAAAGCATGACAAAAGTTTCAAAAGAAAAAACTCACCAATTTCACTATAAAGACCATTTCAATAGTTTCAAGTCAAAATTATCTCCAATTTGACTATAAAGACCATAACAAAAGTTGAAAGTGAAAAAACTCACCAATTTCACTATAAAGGCCATTACAGAACATCCAAGTCAAAAAATCACCAATTTCACAACAAAGACCATTACGAGAGTTCAGATTTTAATAACTCACCAATTTCACTATAAAGACCATTTACAAAAGTTTCAAGTTAAAAAGCTCACCAATTTCACTACAAAGACCATTACAAAAGTTCCAAGTCAAAAAACTCACCAATTTCACTATAAAAACCATAATAAAAGTTCCAAGTGAAAAAAACTCACCAATTTCACTAAAAAGACCATAACAAAATTTCAAAGTGAAAAAACTCACAAATTTCATTCTATAAACAATAACAACAGTTCAAAGTTTAAAAACTCATCAATTTCACTATAAAAACCATAAAAAAATTTCCAAGTCAAAAACTGAGCAATTTCACTATAAAAACAAAATTAAAAGATCTAAGTTAAAAAAAACTCGCCTATTTCACAATGTCACTATAAAAACCAAAATAAAAGTTCAATGTTAAAAAGCTCATCGATTTCACTCAAAAACTCATAAAAATGTTCAAAGTTGAAAAACTCTTCAATTTCACTATCAAACCATGAAAAATGTTCCAAAAGAAAAAACTCACCAATTTCACTATAAAGACCATTTCAATAGTTTCAAGTTAAGAATATCACTAATTTGACTATAAAGACCATAACAAAAGTTAAAAGTTAAAAAACTCACCAATTTCACTATAAAGTCCGTTACAGAACATCCAAGTCAAAAAATCACCAATTTCACAACAAAGACCATTACGAGAGTTCAGATTTTAAAAACTCACCAATTTCACTATAAAGACCATTTACAAAAGTTTCAAGTGAACAAGCTCACTATTTTCACTATAAAGACCATTACAAAAGTTCCAAGCCAAAAAACTCACCAATTTCACTATAAAAACCATAATAAAAGTTCAAAATTAAAAACATATACATTTCACTCTAAAGAGGATAACAAAACATAAAAACTAAAAAACTCCTCAATTTCACTATATAGACCATAATAAAAGTTCCAAGTGAAAAAAAATTCACCAATTTCACTTAAAAGACCATAAAAAAGTTCAAAGTGAAAAAACTCACCAATTTCATTCTATAAACAATAACAACAGTTCAAAGTTAAAAAAACTCACCAATTTCAATATAAAAACCATAACAAAATATCCAAGTCAAAAAGTCAACACTTTCACTATAAATACCAAAATAAAAGATCTAAGTTAAACAATTCGCCTATTTCAAATTTCACTACAAAAACAAAAATAAAAGTTCAAATGTTAAAAAGCTCATGGATTTCACTCAAAAACTCATAAAAAAAATGTTCAAAGTTGAAAAACTCACCAATTTCACAACAAAAGCATGACAAAAGTTTCAAAAGAAAAAACTCACCAATTTCACTATAAAGACCATTTCAATAGTTTCAAGTCAAAATTATCTCCAATTTGACTATAAAGACCATAACAAAAGTTGAAAGTGAAAAAACTCACCAATTTCACTATAAAGGCCATTACAGAACATCCAAGTCAAAAAATCACCAATTTCACAACAAAGACCATTACGAGAGTTCAGATTTTAAAAACTCACCAATTTCACTATAAAGACCATTTACAAAAGTTTCAAGTTAAAAAGCTCACCAATTTCACTACAAAGACCATTACAAAAGTTCTAAGTCAAAAAACTCACCAATTTCACTATAAAAACCATAATAAAAGTTCCAAGTGAAAAAAACTCACCAATTTCACTAAAAAGACCATAACAAAAGTTCAAAGTGAAAAAACTCACAAATTTCATTCTATAAACAATAACAACAGTTCAAAGTTTAAAAACTCATCAATTTCACTATAAAAACCATAAAAAAATTTCCAAGTCAAAAAATGAGCAATTTCACTATAAAAACAAAATTAAAAGATCTAAGTTAAAAAAAACTCGCCTATTTCACAATGTCACTATAAAAACCAAAATAAAAGTTCAATGTTAAAAAGCTCATCAATTTCACTCAAAAACTCATAAAAATGTTCAAAGTTGAAAATCTCTTCAATTTCACAATCAAACCATGAAAAAAGTTCCAAAAGAAAAAACTCACCAATTTCACTATAAAGACCATTTCAATAGTTTCAAGTTAAGAATATCACTAATTTGACTATAAAGACCATAACAAAAGTTGAAAGTGAAAAAACTCACCAATTTCACTATAAAGTCCGTTACAGAACATCCAAGTCAAAAAATCACCAATTTCACAACAAAGACCATTACGAGAGTTCAGATTTTAAAAACTCACCAATTTCACTATAAAGACCATTACAAAAGTTCCAAGTCAAAAAACTCACCAATTTCACTATAAAAACCATAATAAAAGTTCAAAATTAAAAACATATACATTTCACTCTAAAGAGGATAACAAAACATAAAAACTAAAAAACTCCTCAATTTCACTATATAGACCATAATAAAAGTTCCAAGTGAAAAAAAATTCACCAATTTCACTTAAAAGACCATAAAAAAGTTCAAAGTGAAAAAACTCACTAATTTCATTCTATAAACAATAACAACAGTTCAAAGTTAAAAAAACTCCCCAATTTCAATATAAAAACCATAACAAAATATCCAAGTCAAAAAATCAAAAATTTCACTATAAAAACCAAAATAAAAGATCTAAGTTAAACAATTCGCCTATTTCAAATTTCACTACAAAAACCAAAATAAAAGTTCAATGTTAAAAAGCTCATGGATTTCACTCAAAAACACATAAAAAAAATGTTCAAAGTTGAAAAACTCACCAATTTCACAACAAAAGCATGACAAAAGTTTCAAAAGAAAAAACTCACCAATTTCACTATAAAGACCATTTCAATAGTTTCAAGTCAAAATTATCTCCAATTTGACTAAAAAGACCATAACAAAAGTTGAAAGTGAAAAAACTCACCAATTTCACTATAAAGGCCATTACAGAACATCCAAGTCAAAAAATCACCAATTTCACAACAAAGACCATTATGAGAGTTCAGATTTTAAAAACACACCAATTTCACTATAAAGACCATTTACAAAAGTTTCAACTTAAAAAGCTCACCAATTTCACTAAAAAGACCATTACAAAAGTTCCAAGTCAAATATCTCACCAATTTCACTATAAAAACCATAATAAAAGTTCCAAGTGAAAAAAAACTCACCAATTTCACTTAAAAGACCATAGCAAAAGTTCAAAGTGAAAAAACTCACCAATTTCATTCTATAAACAATAACAACAGTTCAAAGTTAAAAAAACTCACCAATTTCAATATAAAAACCATAACAAAATATCCAAGTCAAAAAATCAACAATTTCACTATAAAAACCAAAATAAAAGATCTAAGTTAAACAATTCGCCTATTTCAAATTTCACTACAAAAACCAAAATAAAAGTTCAATGTTAAAAAGCTCATGGATTTCACTCAAAAACTCATAAAAAAAAATGTTCAAAGTTGAAAAACTCCCCAATTTCACAACAAAACCTTGACAAAAGTTCCAAAAGAAAAAACTCACCAATTTCGCTATAAAGACCATTTCAATAGTTTCAAGTTAAGAATATCACTAATTTGACTATAAAGACCATAACAAACGTTGAAAGTGAAAAAACTCACCAATTTCACTATAAAGACCATTACAAAACATCCAAGTCAAAAAATCACCAATTTCACAACAAAGACCATTACGAGAGTTCAGATTTTAAAAACTCACCAATTTCACTATAAAGACCATTTACAAAAGTTTCAAGTTAAAAAGCTCACCAATTTCACTACAAAGACCATTACAAAAGTTCCAAGTCAAAAAACTCACCAATTTCACTATAAAAACCATAATAAAAGTTCCAAGTGAAAAAAACTCACCAATTTCACTAAAAAGACCATAACAAAAGTTCAAAGTGAAAAAACTCACAAATTTCATTCTATAAACAATAACAACAGTTCAAAGTTTAAAAACTCATCATTTTCAAAATAAAAACCATAAAAAAATTTCCAAGTCAAAAAATGAGCAACTTTACTATAAAAACAAAATTAAAAGATCTAAGTTAAAAAAAACTCGCCTATTTCACAATTTCACTATAAAAACCAAAATAAAAGTTCAATGTTAAAAAGCTCATCGATTTCACTCAAAAACTCATAAAAATGTTCAAAGTTGAAAAACTCTTCAATTTCACTATAAAACCATGAAAAAAGTTCCAAAAGAAAAAACTCACCAATTTCGCTATAAAGACCATTTCAATAGTTTCAAGTTAAGAATATCACTAATTTGACTATAAAGACCATAACAAACGTTGAAAGTGAAAAAACTCACCAATTTCACTATAAAGTCCGTTACAGAACATCCAAGTCAAAAAATCACCAATTTCACAACAAAGACCATTACGAGAGTTCAGATTTTAAAAACTCACCAATTTCACTATAAAGACCATTTACAAAATTTTCAAGTGAAAAAGCTCACCAATTTCACTATAAAGACCATTACAAAAGTTCCAAGTCAAAAAAACTCACCAATTTCACTATAAAAACCATAATAAAAGTTCAAAATTAAAAACATATACATTTCACTCTAAAAAGGATAACAAAACATAAAAACTAAAAAACTCCTCAATTTCACTAAATAGACCATAATAAAAGTTCCAAGTGAAAAAAATTCACCAATTTCACTTAAAAGACCATAAAAAAGTTCAAAGTGAAAAAACTCACCAATTTCATTCTATAAACAATAACAACAGTTCAAAGTTAAAAAACTCACCAATTTCAATATAAAAACCATAACAAAATTTCCAAGTCAAGAAATCTACAATTTCACTAAATAAACCAAAATAAAAGATCTAAGTTAAACAATTCGCCTATTTCACTATTTGACTATAAAAACCAAAATAAAAGTTCAATGTGAAAAAGCTCATCGATTTCACTCAAAAACTCAAAAAAATGCTCAAAGTTGAAAAACTCTCCAATTTCACTACAAAAGCATGACAAAAGTTCCAAAAGAAAAAACTCACCAATTTCACTATAAAGACCATTTCAATAGTTTCAAGTCAAAATTATCTCCAATTTGACAATAAAGACCATAAAGAAAGTTGAAAGTGAAAAAACTCACCAATTTCACTATAAAGGCCATTACAGAATATCCAAGTCAAAAAATCACCAATTTCACAACAAAGACCATTACGAGAGTTCAGATTTTAAAAACTCACCAATTTCACTATAAAGACCATTTACAAAAGTTTCAAGTTAAAAAGCTCACCAATTTCACTACAAAGACCATTACAAAAGTTCCAAGTCAAAAAACTCACCAATTTCACTATAAAAACCATAATAAAAGATCCAAGTGAAAAAAAGAACAATTTCACTATAAAAACCAAAATAAAAGATCTAAGTTAAACAATTCGCCTATTTCACAATTTGACTATAAAAACCAAAATAAAAGTTCAATGTTAAAAAGCTCATCGATTTCATTCAAAAACTCATAAAAATGTTCAAAGTTGAAAAACTCTTCAATTTCACTATAAAACCATGAAAAAAGTTCCAAAAGAAAAACTCGCCAATTTCACTATAAAGACCATTTCAATAGTTTCAAGTTAAGAATATCACTAATTTGACTATAAAGACCATAACAAAAGTTGAAAGTGAAAAAACTCACCAATTTCACTATAAAGTCCGTTATAGAACATCCAAGTCAAAAAATCACCAATTTCACAACAAAGACCATTACGAGAGTTCAGATTTTAAAAACTCACCAATTTCACTATAAAGACCATTTACAAAAGTTTCAAGTGAAAAAGCTCACCAATTTCACTATAAAGACCATTACAAAAGTTCCAAGTCAAAAAACTCACCAATTTCACTATAAAAACCATAATAAAAGTTCAAAATTAAAAACATATACATTTCACTCTAAAAAGGATAACAAAACATAAAAACTAAAAAACTCCTCAATTTCACTATATAGACCATAATAAAAGTTCCAAGTGAAAAAAAATTCACCAATTTCACTTAAAAGACCATAAAAAAGTTCAAAGTGAAAAAACTCACCAATTTCATTCTATAAACAATAACAACAGTTCAAAGTTAAAAAACTCACCAATTTCAATATAAAAACCATAACAAAATATCCAAGTCAAAAAATCAACAATTTCACTATAAAAACCAAAATAAATGATCTAAGTTAAACAATTCGCCTATTTCAAATTTCACTACAAAAACCAAAATAAAAGTTCAATGTTAAAAAGCTCATGGATTTCACTCAAAAACTCATAAAAAAAATGTTCAAAGTTGAAAAACTCACCAATTTCACAACAAAAGCATGACAAAAGTTTCAAAAGAAAAAACTCACCAATTTCACTATAAAGACCATTTCAATAGTTTCAAGTCAAAATTATCTCCAATTTGACTATAAAGACCATAACAAAAGTTGAAAGTGAAAAAACTCACCAATTTCATTATAAAGGCCATTAGAGAACATCCAAGTCAAAAAATCACCAATTTCACAACAAAGACCATTACGAGAGTTCAGATTTTAAAAACTCACCAATTTCACTATAAAGACCATTTACAAAGGTTTCAAGTTAAAAAGCTCAGCAATTTCACAACAAAGACCATTACAAAAGTTCCAAGTCAAAAAACTCACCAATTTCACTATAAAAACCATAATAAAAGTTCCAAGTGAAAAAAACTCACCAATTTCACTAAAAAGACCATAACAAAAGTTCAAAGTGAAAAAACTCACAAATTTCATTCTATAAACAATAACAACAGTTCAAAGTTTAAAAACTCATCAATTTCACTATAAAAACCATAAAAAAATTTCCAAGTCAAAAAATGAGCAATTTCACTATAAAAACAAAATTAAAAGATCTAAGCTAAAAATAACTCGCCTATTTCACAATTTCACTATAAAAACCAAAATAAAAGTTCAATGTTAAAAAGCTCATTGATTTCACTCAAAAACTCATAAAAATGTTCAAAGTTGAAAAACTCTTCAATTTCACTATAAAACCATGAAAAAAGTTCCAAAAGAAAAAACTCACCAATTTCACTATTAAGACCATTTCAATAGTTTCAAGTTAAGAATATCACTAATTTGACTATAAAGACCATAACAAAAGTTTAAAGTGAAAAAACTCACCAATTTCACTATAAAGTCCGTTACAGAACATCCAAGTCAAAAAATCACCAATTTCACAACAAAGACCATTACGAGAGTTCAGATTTTAAAAACTCACCAATTTCACTATAAAGACCATTTACAAAAGTTTCAAGTGAACAAGCTCACCATTTTCACTATAAAGACCATTACAAAAGTTCCAAGTCAAAAAACTCACCAATTTCACTATAAAAACCATAATAAAAGTTCAAAATTAAAAACATATACATTTCACTCTAAAAAGGATAACAAAACATAAAAACTAAAAAACTCCTCAATTTCACTATATAGACCATAATAAAAGTTCCAAGTGAAAAAAAATTCACCAATTTCACTTAAAAGACCATAAAAAAGTTCAAAGTGAAAAAACTCACCAATTTCATTCTATAAACAATAACAACAGTTCAAAGTTAAAAAACTCACCAATTTCAATATAAAAACCATAACAAAATTTCCAAGTCAAAAAATCAACAATTTCACTATAAAAACCAAAATAAAAGATCTAAGTTAAACAATTCGCCTATTACACAATTTGACTATAAAAACCAAAATAAAAGTTCAATGTTAAAAAGCTCATCGATTTCACTCAAAAACTCAAAGAAATGTTCAAAGTTGAAAAACTCTCCAATTTCACAACAAAAGCATGACAAAAGTTCCAAAAGAAAAAACTCACCAATTTCATTATAAAGACCATTTCAATAGTTTCAAGTCAAAATTATCTCCAATTTGACTATCAAGACCATAACGAAAGTTGAAAGTGAAAAAACTCACCAATTTCACTATAAAGGCCATTACAGAATATCCAAGTCAAAAAATCACAAATTTCACAACAAAGACCATTACGAGAGTTCAGATTTTAAAAACTCACCAATTTCACTATAAAGACCATTTACAAAAGTTTCAAGTTAAAAAGCTCACCAATTTCACTACAAAGACCATTACAAAAGTTCCAAGTCAAAAAACTCACCAATTTCACTATAAAAACCATAATAAAAGTTCCAAGTGAAAAAAACTCACCAATTTCACTAAAAAGACCATAACAAAAGTTCAAAGTGAAAAAACTCACAAATTTCATTCTATAAACAATAACAACAGTTCAAAGTTTAAAAACTCATCATTTTCAAAATAAAAACCATAAAAAAATTTCCAAGTCAAAAAATGAGCAATTTTACTATAAAAACAAAATTAAAAGATCTAAGTTAAAAAAAACTCGCCTATTTCACAATTTCACTATAAAAACCAAAATAAAAGTTCAATGTTAAAAAGCTCATCGATTTCACTCAAAAATTCATAAAAATGTTCAAAATTGAAAAACTCTTCAATTTCACTATAAAATCATGAAAAAAGTTCCAAAAGAAAAAAGTCACCAATTTCACTATAAAGACCATTTCAATAGTTTCAAGTTAAGAATATCACTAATTTGACTGTAACGACCATAACAAAAGTTGAAAGTGAAAAAACTCACCAATTTCACTATAAAGTCCGTTACGGAACATCCAAGTCAAAAAATCACCAATTTCACAACAAAGACCATTACGAGTGTTCATATTTTAAAAACTCACCAATTTCAGTATAAAAACCATTTACAAAAGTTTCAAGTGAAAAAGCTCACCAATTTCATTATAAAGACCATTACAAAAGTTCCAAGTCAAAAAACTCACCAATTTCACTATAAAAACCATAATCAAAGTTCAAAATTAAAAACATATACATTTCACTCTAAAAAGGATAACAAAACATAAAAACTAAAAAACTCCTCAATTTCACTATATAGACCATAATAAATGTTCCAAGTGAAAAAAAATTCACCAATTTCACTTAAAAGACCATAAAAAAGTTCAAAGTGAAAAAACTCACCAATTTCATTCTATAAACAATAACAACAGTTCAAAGTTAAAAAACTCACCAATTTCAATATAAAAACCATAACAAAATTTCCAAGTTAAAAAATCAACAATTTCACTATAAAAACCAAAATAAAAGATATAAGTTAAACAATTCGCCTATTTCACAATTTGACTATAAAAACCAAAATAAAAGTTCAATGTTAAAAAGCTCATCGATTTCATTCAAAAACTCATAAAAATGTTCAAAGTTGAAAAACTTTTCAATTTCACTATAAAACCATGAAAAAAGTTCCAAAAGAAAAACTCACCAATTTCACTATAAAGACCATTTCAATAGTTTCAAGTTAAGAATATCACAAATTTGACTATAAAGACCATAACAAAAGTTGAGAGTGAAAAAACTCACCAATTTCACTATAAAGTCCGTTATAGAACATCCAAGTCAAAAAATCACCAATTTCACAACAAAGACCATTACGAGAGTTCAGATTTTAAAAACTCACCAATTTCACTATAAAGACCATTTACAAAAGTTTCAAGTGAAAAAGCTCACCAATTTCACTATAAAGACCATTACAAAAGTTCCAATTCAAAAAACTCACCAATTTCACTATAAAAACCATAATAAAAGTTCAAAATTAAAAACATATACATTTCACTCTAAAAAGGATAACAAAACATAAAAACTAAAAAACTCCTCAATTTCACTATATAGACCATAATAAAAGATCCAAGTGAAAAAAAATTCACCAATTTCACTTAAAAGACCATAAAAAAGTTCAAAGTGAAAAAACTCACCAATTTCATTCTATAAACAATAACAACAGTTCAAAGTTTAAAAACTCATCATTTTCAAAATAAAAACCATAAAAAAATTTCCAAGTCAAAAAATGAGCAATTTTACTATAAAAATAAAATTAAAAGATATAAGTTAAAAAAAACTCGCCTATTTCACAATTTCACTATAAAAACCAAAATAAAAGTTCAATGTTAAAAAGCTCATCGATTTCACTCAAAAACTCATAAAAATGTTCAAAGTTGAAAAACTCTTCAATTTCACTATAAAACCATGAAAAAAGTTCCAAAAGAAAAAAGTCACCAATTTCACTATAAAGACCATTTCAATAGTTTCAAGTTAAGAATATCACTAATTTGACTGTAACGACCATAACAAAAGTTGAAAGTGAAAAAACTCGCCAATTTCACTATAAAGTCCGTTACAGAACATCCAAGTCAAAAAATCACCAATTTCACAACAAAGACCATTACGAGTGTTCAGATTTTAAAAACTCACCAATTTCAGTATAAAAACCATTTACAAAAGTTTCAAGTGAAAAAGCTCACCAATTTCATTATAAAGACCATTACAACAGTTCCAAGTCAAAAAACTCACCAATTTCACTATAAAAACCATAATCAAAGTTCAAAATTAAAAACATATACATTTCACTCTAAAAAGGATAACAAAACATAAAAACTAAAAAACTTCTCAATTTCACTATATAGACCATAATAAATGTTCCAAGTGAAAAAAAATTCACCAATTTCACTTAAAAGACCATAAAAAAGTTCAAAGTGAAAAAACTCACCAATTTCATTCTATAAACAATAACAACTGTTCAAAGTTAAAAAACTCACCAATTTCAATATAAAAACCATAACAAAATTTCCAAGTCAAAAAATCAACAATTTCACTATAAAAACCATAATAAAAGATCTAAGTTAAACAATTCGCCTATTTCACAATTTGACTATAAAAACCAAAATAAAAGTTCAATGTTAAAAAGCTCATCGATTTCACTCAAAAACTCATAAAAAAATGTTCAAAGTTGAAAAACTCTCCAATTTCACTATAAAGACCACTTCAATAGTTTCAAGTCAAAATTATCTCCAATTTGACAATAAAGACCATAACGAAAGTTGAAAGTGAAAAAACTCACCAATTTCACTATAACGGCCATTATAGAATATCCAACTCAAAAAATCACAAATTTCACAACAAAGACCATTACGAGAGTTCAGATTTTAAAAACTCACCAATTTCACTATAAAGACCATTTACAAAAGTTTCAAGTTAAAAAGCTCACCAATTTCACTACAAAGACCATTACAAAAGTTCCAAGTCAAAAAACTCACCAATTTCACTATAAAAACCATAATAAAAGTTCCAAGTGAAAAAAAACTCACCAATTTCACTAAAAAGACCATAACAAAAGTTCAAAGTGAAAAAACTCACAAATTTCATTCTATAAACAATAACAACAGTTCAAAGTTTAAAAACTCATCGTTTTCAAAATAAAAACCATAAAAAAATTTCCAAGTCAAAAAATGAGCAATTTCACTATAAAAACAAAATTAAAAGATCTAAGTTAAAAAAAACTCGTCTATTTCACAATTTCACTATAAAAACCAAAATAAAAGTTCAATGTTAAAAAGCTCATCGATTTCACTCAAAAACTCATAAAAATGTTCAAAGTTGAAAAACTCTTCAATTTCACTATAAAACAATGAAAAAAGTTCCAAAAGAAAAAACTCTCCAATTTCACTATAAAGACCATTTCAATAGTTTCAAGTTAAGAATATCACTAATTTGACTATAAAGACCATAACAAAAGTTGAAAGTGAAAAAACTCACCAATTTCACTATATAGTCCGTTACAGAACATCCAAGTCAAAAAATCACCAATTTCACAACAAAGACCATTACGAGAGTTCCGATTTTAAAAACTCACCAATTTCAATATAAAGACCATTTACAAAAGTTTCAAGTGAAAAAGCTCACCAATTTCACTATAAAGACCATTACAAAAGTTCCAAGTCAAAAAACTCACCAATTTCACTATAAAAACCATAATAAAAGTTCAAAATTAAAAACATATACATTTCACTCTAAAAAGGATAACAAAACATAAAAACTAAAAAACTCCTCAATTTCACTATATAGACCATAATAAAAGTTCCAAGTGAAAAAAAATTCACCAATTTCACTTAAAAGACCATAAAAAAGTTCAAAGTGAAAAAACTCACCAATTTCATTCTATAAACAATAACAACAGTTCAAAGTTAAAAAAACTCACCAATTTCAATATAAAAACCATAACAAAATTTCCAAGTCAAAAAATCAACAATTTCACTATAAAAACCAAAATAAAAGATCTAAGTTAAACAATTCGCCTATTACACAATTTGACTATAAAAACCAAAATAAAAGTTCAATGTTAAAAAGCTCATCGATTTCACTCAAAAACTCAAAGAAATGTTCAAAGTTGAAAAACTCTCCAATTTCACAACAAAAGCATGACAAAAGTTCCAAAAGAAAAAACTCACCAATTTCATTATAAAGACCATTTCAATAGTTTCAAGTCAAAATTATCTCCAATTTGACTATCAAGACCATAACGAAAGTTGAAAGTGAAAAAACTCACCAATTTCACTATAAAGGCCATTACAGAATATCCAAGTCAAAAAATCACAAATTTCACAACAAAGACCATTACGAGAGTTCAGATTTTAAAAACTCACCAATTTCACTATAAAGACCATTTACAAAAGTTTCAAGTTAAAAAGCTCACCAATTTCACTACAAAGACCATTACAAAAGTTCCAAGTCAAAAAACTCACCAATTTCACTATAAAAACCATAATAAAAGTTCCAAGTGAAAAAAACTCACCAATTTCACTAAAAAGACCATAACAAAAGTTCAAAGTGAAAAAACTCACAAATTTCATTCTATAAACAATAACAACAGTTCAAAGTTTAAAAACTCATCATTTTCAAAATAAAAACCATAAAAAAATTTCCAAGTCAAAAAATGAGCAATTTTACTATAAAAACAAAATTAAAAGATCTAAGTTAAAAAAAACTCGCCTATTTCACAATTTCACTATAAAAACCAAAATAAAAGTTCAATGTTAAAAAGCTCATCGATTTCACTCAAAAACTCATAAAAATGTTCAAAATTGAAAAACTCTTCAATTTCACTATAAAATCATGAAAAAAGTTCCAAAAGAAAAAAGTCACCAATTTCACTATAAAGACCATTTCAATAGTTTCAAGTTAAGAATATCACTAATTTGACTGTAACGACCATAACAAAAGTTGAAAGTGAAAAAACTCACCAATTTCACTATAAAGTCCGTTACGGAACATCCAAGTAAAAAAATCACCAATTTCACAACAAAGACCATTACGAGTGTTCAGATTTTAAAAACTCACCAATTTCAGTATAAAAACCATTTACAAAAGTTTCAAGTGAAAAAGCTCACCAATTTCATTATAAAGACCATTACAAAAGTTCCAAGTCAAAAAACTCACCAATTTCACTATAAAAACCATAATCAAAGTTCAAAATTAAAAACATATACATTTCACTCTAAAAAGGATAACAAAACATAAAAACTAAAAAACTCCTCAATTTCACTATATAGACCATAATAAATGTTCCAAGTGAAAAAAAATTCACCAATTTCAATTAAAAGACCATAAAAAAGTTCAAAGTGAAAAAACTCACCAATTTCATTCTATAAACAATAACAACAGTTCAAAGTTAAAAAACTCACCAATTTCAATATAAAAACCATAACAAAATTTCCAAGTTAAAAAATCAACAATTTCACTATAAAAACCAAAATAAAAGATATAAGTTAAACAATTCACCTATTTCACAATTTGACTATAAAAACCAAAATAAAAGTTCAATGTTAAAAAGCTCATCGATTTCATTCAAAAACTCATAAAAATGTTCAAAGTTGAAAAACTTTTCAATTTCACTATAAAACCATGAAAAAAGTTCCAAAAGAAAAACTCACCAATTTCACTATAAAGACCATTTCAATAGTTTCAAGTTAAGAATATCACTAATTTGACTATAAAGACCATAACAAAAGTTGAGAGTGAAAAAACTCACCAATTTCACTATAAAGTCCGTTATAGAACATCCAAGTCAAAAAATCACCAATTTCACAACAAAGACCATTACGAGAGTTCAGATTTTAAAAACTCACCAATTTCACTATAAAGACCATTTACAAAAGTTTCAAGTGAAAAAGCTCACCAATTTCACTATAAAGACCATTACAAAAGTTCCAAGTCAAAAAACTCACCAATTTCACTATAAAAACCATAATAAAAGTTCAAAATTAAAAACATATACATTTCACTCTAAAAAGGATAACAAAACATAAAAACTAAAAAACTCCTCAATTTCACTATATAGACCATAATAAAAGATCCAAGTGAAAAAAAATTCACCAATTTCACTTAAAAGACCATAAAAAAGTTCAAAGTGAAAAAACTCACCAATTTCATTCTATAAACAATAACAACAGTTCAAAGTTTAAAAACTCATCATTTTCAAAATAAAAACCATAAAAAAATTTCCAAGTCAAAAAATGAGCAATTTTACTATAAAAACAAAATTAAAAGATATAAGTTAAAAAAAACTCGCCTATTTCACAATTTCACTATAAAAACCAAAATAAAAGTTCAATGTTAAAAAGCTCATCGATTTCACTCAAAAACTCATAAAACTGTTCAAAGTTGAAAAACTCTTCAATTTCACTATAAAACCATGAAAAAAGTTCCAAAAGAAAAAAGTCACCAATTTCACTATAAAGACCATTTCAATAGTTTCAAGTTAAGAATATCACTAATTTGACTGTAACGACCATAACAAAAGTTGAAAGTGAAAAAACTCGCCAATTTCACTATAAAGTCCGTTACAGAACATCCAAGTCAAAAAATCACCAATTTCACAACAAAGACCATTACGAGTGTTCAGATTTTAAAAACTCACCAATTTCAGTATAAAAACCATTTACAAAAGTTTCAAGTGAAAAAGCTCACCAATTTCATTATAAAGACCATTATAAAAGTTCCAAGTCAAAAAACTCACCAATTTCACTATAAAAACCATAATCAAAGTTCAAAATTAAAAACATATACATTTCACTCTAAAAAGGATAACAAAACATAAAAACTAAAAAACTCCTCAATTTCACTATATAGACCATAATAAATGTTCCAAGTGAAAAAAAATTCACCAATTTCACTTAAAAGACCATAAAAAAGTTCAAAGTGAAAAAACTCACCAATTTCATTCTATAAACAATAACAACTGTTCAAAGTTAAAAAACTCACCAATTTCAATATAAAAACCATAACAAAATTTCCAAGTCAAAAAATCAACAATTTCACTATAAAAACCAAAATAAAAGATCTAAGTTAAACAATTCGCCTATTTCACAATTTGACTATAAAAACCAAAATAAAAGTTCAATGTTAAAAAGCTCATCGATTTTACTCAAAAACTCATAAAAAATTGTTCAAAGTTGAAAAACTCTCCAATTTCACTATAAAGACCACTTCAATAGTTTCAAGTCAAAATTATCTCCAATTTGACAATAAAGACCATAACGAAAGTTGAAAGTGAAAAAACTCACCAATTTCACTATAACGGCCATTATAGAATATCCAACTCAAAAAATCACAAATTTCACAACAAAGACCATTACGAGAGTTCTGATTTTAAAAACTCACCAATTTCACTATAAAGACCATTTACAAAAGTTTCAAGTTAAAAAGCTCACCAATTTCACTACAAAGACCATTACAAAAGTTCCAAGTCAAAAAACTCACCAATTTCACTATAAAAACCATAATAAAAGTTCCAAGTGAAAAAAAACTCACCAATTTCACTAAAAAGACCATAACAAAAGTTCAAAGTGAAAAAACTCACAAATTTCATTCTATAAACAATAACAACAGTTCAAAGTTTAAAAACTCATCGTTTTCAAAATAAAAACCATAAAAAAATTTCCAAGTCAAAAAATGAGCAATTTCACTATAAAAACAAAATTAAAAGATCTAAGTTAAAAAAAAACTCGTCTATTTCACAATTTCACTATAAAAACCAAAATAAAAGTTCAATGTTAAAAAGCTCATCGATTTCACTCAAAAACTCATAAAAATGTTCAAAGTTGAAAAACTCTTCAATTTCACTATAAAACAATGAAAAAAGTTCCAAAAGAAAAAACTCACCAATTTCACTATAAAGACCATTTCAATAGTTTCAAGTTAAGAATATCACTAATTTGACTATAAAGAC
Source organism: Lathyrus sativus (assembly GCA_963859935.3). Lineage (NCBI taxonomy): Eukaryota > Viridiplantae > Streptophyta > Magnoliopsida > Fabales > Fabaceae > Lathyrus > Lathyrus sativus. The sequence goes on along the minus strand of CAWUDS030001007.1, from coordinate 218,438 downwards.
CATAACAAAAGTTGAAAGTGAAAAAACTCACCAATTTCACTATATAGTCCGTTACAGAACATCCAAGTCAAAAAATCACCAATTTCACAACAAAGACCATTACGAGAGTTCCGATTTTAAAAACTCACCAATTTCAATATAAAGACCATTTACAAAAGTTTCAAGTGAAAAAGCTCACCAATTTCACTATAAAGACCATTACAAAAGTTCCAAGTCAAAAAACTCACCAATTTCACTATAAAAACCATAATAAAAGTTCAAAATTAAAAACATATACATTTCACTCTAAAAAGGATAACAAAACATAAAAACTAAAAAACTCCTCAATTTCACTATATAGACCATAATAAAAGTTCCAAGTGAAAAAAAATTCACCAATTTCTCTTAAAAGATCATAAAAAAGTTCAAAGTGAAAAAATTCACCAATTTCATTCTATAAACAATAACAACAGTTCAAAGTTAAAAAACTCACCAATTTCAATATAAAAACCATAACAAAATTTCCAAGTCAAAAAATCAACAATTTCACTATAAAATCCAAAATAAAAGATCTTAGTTAAACAATTCGCCTATTTCACAATTTGACTATAAAAACCAAAATAAAAGTTCAATGTTAAAAAGCTCATCGATTTCACTCAAAAACTCATAAAAAAATGTTCAAAGTTGAAAAACTCTCCAATTTCACAACAAAAGCATGACAAAAGTTCCAAAAGAAAAAACTCACCAATTTCACTATAAAGACCATTTCAATAGTTTCAAGTCAATATTATCTCCAATTTGACTATAAAGAACATAAAGAAAGTTGAAAGTGAAAAAACTCACCAATTTCACTATAAAGGCCATTACAGAATATCCAAGTTAAAAAATCACAAATTTCACAACAAAGACCATTACGAGAGTTCAGATTTTAAAAACTCACCAATTTCACTTTAAAGACCATTTACAAAAGTTTCAAGTTAAAAAGCTCACCAATTTCACTACAAAGACCATTACAAAAGTTCCAAGTCAAAAAACTCACCAATTTCACTATAAAAACCATAATAAAAGTTCCAAGTGAAAAAAAACTCACCAATTTCACTAAAAAGACCATAACAAAAGTTCAAAGTGAAAAAACTCACAAATTTCATTCTATAAACAATAACAACAGTTCAAAGTTTAAAAACTCATCGTTTTCAAAATAAAAACCATAAAAAAATTTCCAAGTCAAAAAATGAGCAATTTCACTATAAAAACAAAATTAAAAGATCTAAGTTAAAAAAAACTCGTCTATTTCACAATTTCACTATAAAAACCAAAATAAAAGTTCAATGTTAAAAAGCTCATCGATTTCACTCAAAAACTCATAAAAATGTTCAAAGTTGAAAAACTCTTCAATTTCACTATAAAACAATGAAAAAAGTTCCAAAAGAAAAAACTCACCAATTTCACTATAAAGACCATTTCAATAGTTTCAAGTTAAGAATATCACTAATTTGACTATAAAGACCATAACAAAAGTTGAAAGTGAAAAAACTCACCAATTTCACTATATAGTCCGTTACAGAACATCCAAGTCAAAAAATCACCAATTTCACAACAAAGACCATTACGAGAGTTCAGATTTTAAAAAGTCACCAATTTCACTATAAAGACCATTTACAAAAGTTTCAAGTGAAAAAGCTCACCAATTTCACTATAAAGACCATTACAAAAGTTCCAAGTCAAAAAACTCACCAATTTCACTATAAAAACCATAATAAAAGTTCAAAATTAAAAACATATACATTTCACTCTAAAAAGGATAACAAAACATAAAAACTAAAAAACTCCTCAATTTCACTATATAGACCATAATAAAAGTTCCAAGTGAAAAAAAATTCACCAATTTCACTTAAAAGACCATAAAAAAGTTCAAAGTAAAAAAACTCACCAATTTCATTCTATAAACAATAACAACAGTTCAAAGTTAAAAAACTCACCAATTTCAATATAAAAACCATAACAAAATTTCCAAGTCAAAAAATCAACAATTTCACTATAAAATCCAAAATAAAAGATCTTAGTTAAACAATTCGCCTATTTCATAATTTGACAATAAAAACCAAAATAAAAGTTCAATGTTAAAAAGCTCATCGATTTCACTCAAAAACTCATAAAAAATGTTCAAAGTTGAAAAACTCTCCAATTTCACAACAAAAGCATGACAAAAGTTCCAAAAGAAAAAACTCACCAATTTCACTATAAAGACCATTTCAATAGTTTCAAGTCAATATTATCTCCAATTTGACTATAAAGAACATAACGAAAGTTGAAAGTGAAAAAACTCACCAATTTCACTATAAAGGCCATTACAGAATATCCAAGTCAAAAAATCACAAATTTCACAACAAAGACCATTACGATAGTTCAGATTTTAAAAACTCACCAATTTCACTATAAAGACCATTTACAAAAGTTTCAATTAAAAAGCTCACCAATTTCACTACAAAGACCATTACAAAAGTTCCAAGTCAAAAAACTCACCAATTTCACTATAAAAACCATAATAAAAGTTCCAAGTGAAAAAAAACTCACCAATTTCACTAAAAAGACCATAACAAAAGTTCAAAGTGAAAAAACTCACAAATTTAATTCTATAAACAATAACAAGAGTTCAAAGTTTAAAAACTCATCATTTTCAAAATAAAAACCATAAAAAAATTTCCAAGTCAAAAAATGAGCAATTTCACTATAAAAACAAAATTAAAAGATCTAAGTTAAAAAAAACTCGCCTATTTCACAATTTCACTATAAAAACCAAAATAAAAGTTCAATGTTAAAAAGCTCATCGATTTCACTCAAAAACTCATAAAAATGTTCAAAGTTGAAAAACTCTTCAATTTCACAATAAAACCATGAAAAAAGTTCCAAAAGAAAAAACTCACCAATTTCACTATAAAGACCATTTCAATAGTTTCAAGTTAAGAATATCACTAATTTGACTATAAAGACCATAACAAAATTTGAAAGTGAAAAAACTCACCAATTTCACTATATAGTCCGTTATAGAACATCCAAGTCAAAAAATCACCAATTTCACAACAAAGACCATTACGAGAGTTCAGATTTTAAAAACTCACCAATTTCACTATAAAGACCATTTACAAAAGTTTCAAGTGAAAAAGCTCACCAATTTCACTATAAAGACCATTACAAAAGTTCCAAGTCAAAAAACTCACCAATTTCACTATAAAAACCATAATAAAAGTTCAAAATTAAAAACATATACATTTCACTCTAAAAAGGATAACAAAACATAAAAACTAAAAAACTCCTCAATTTCACTATATAGACCATAATAAAAGTTCCAAGTGAAAAAAAATTCACTAATTTCACTTAAAAGACCATAAAAAAGTTCAAAGTGAAAAAACTCACCAATTTCATTCTATAAACAATAACAACAGTTCAAAGTTAAAAAACTCACCAATTTCAATATAAAAACCATAACAAAATTTCCAAGTCAAAAAATCAACAATTTCACTATAAAATCCAAAATAAAAGATCTTAGTTAAACAATTCGCCTATTTCACAATTTGACTATAAAAACCAAAATAAAAGTTCAATGTTAAAAAGCTCATCGATTTCACTCAAAAACTCATAAAAAAATGTTCAAAGTTGAAAAACTCTCCAATTTCACAACAAAAGCATGACAAAAGTTCCAAAAGAAAAAACTCACCAATTTCACTATAAAGACCATTTCAATAGTTTCAAGTCAATATTATCTCCAATTTGACTATAAAGAACATAACGAAAGTTGAAAGTGAAAAAACTCACCAATTTCACTATAAAGGCCATTACAGAATATCCAAGTCAAAAAATCACAAATTTCACAACAAAGACCATTACGAGAGTTCAGATTTTAAAAACTCACCAATTTCACTTTAAAGACCATTTACAAAAGTTTCAAGTTAAAAAGCTCACCAATTTCACTACAAAGACCATTACAAAAGTTCCAAGTCAAAAAACTCACCAATTTCACTATAAAAACCATAATAAAAGTTCCAAGTGAAAAAAAACTCACCAATTTCACTAAAAAGACCATAACAAAAGTTCAAAGTGAAAAAACTCACAAATTTCATTCTATAAACAATAACAACAGTACAAAGTTTAAAAACTCATCGTTTTCAAAATAAAAACCATAAAAAAAATTTCCAAGTCAAAAAATGAGCAATTTCACTATAAAAACAAAATTAAAAGATCTAAGTTAAAAAAAACTCGTCTATTTCACAATTTCACTATAAAAACCAAAATAAAAGTTCAATGTTAAAAAGCTCATCGATTTCACTCAAAAACTCATAAAAATGTTCAAAGTTGAAAAACTCTTCAATTTCACTATAAAACAATGAAAAAAGTTCCAAAAGAAAAAACTCACCAATTTCACTATAAAGACCATTTCAATAGTTTCAAGTTAAGAATATCACTAATTTGACTATAAAGACCATAACAAAAGTTTAAAGTGAAAAAACTCACCAATTTCACTATATAGTCCGTTACAGAACATCCAAGTCAAAAAATCACCAATTTCACAACAAAGACCATTACGAGAGTTCAAATTTTAAAAAGTCACCAATTTAACTATAAAGACCATTTACAAAAGTTTCAAGTGAAAAAGCTCACCAATTTCACTATAAAGACCATTACAAAAGTTCCAAGTCAAAAAACTCACCAATTTCACTATAAAAACCATAATAAAAGTTCAAAATTAAAAACATATACATTTCACTCTAAAAAGGATAACAAAACATAAAAACTAAAAAACTCCTCAATTTCACTATATAGACCATAATAAAAGTTCCAAGTGAAAAAAAAATTCACCAATTTCACTTAAAAGACCATAAAAAAGTTCAAAGTGAAAAAACTCACCAATTTCATTCTATAAACAATAACAACAGTTCAAAGTTAAAAAACTCACCAATTTCAATATAAAAACCATAACAAAATTTCCAAGTCAAAAAGTCAACAATTTCACTATAAAAACCAAAATAAAAGATCTAAGTTAAACAATTCGCCTATTTCACAATTTGACTATAAAAACCAAAATAAAAGTTCAATGTTAAAAAGCTCATCGATTTCACTCAAAAACTCATAAAAAAATGTTCAAAGTTGAAAAACTCTCCAATTTCACAACAAAAGCATGACAAAAGTTCCAAAAGAAAAAACTCACCAATTTCACTATAAAGACCATTTCAATAATTTCAAGTCAATATTATCTCCAATTTGACTATAAAGAACATAACGAAAGTTGAAAGTGAAAAAACTCACCAATTTCACTATGAAGGCACTTACAAAATATCCAAGTCAAAAAATCACAAATTTCACAACAAAGACCATTACGAGAGTTCAGATTTTAAAAACTCACCAATTTCACTATAAAGACCATTTACAAAAGTTTCAAGTTAAAAAGCTCACCAATTTCACTACAAAGACCATTACAAAAGTTCCAAGTCAAAAAACTCACCAATTTCACTATAAAAACCATAATAAAAGTTCCAAGTGAAAAAAACTCACCAATTTCACTAAAAAGACCATAACAAAAGTTCAAAGTGAAAAAACTCACAAATTTCATTCTATAAACAATAACAACGGTTCAAAGTTTAAAAACTCATCATTTTCAAAATAAAAACCATAAAAAAATTTCCAAGTCAAAAAATGAGCAATTTCACTATAAAAACAAAATTAAAAGATCTAAGTTAAAAAAACTCGCCTATTTCATAATTTCACTATAAAAACCAAAATAAAAGTTCAATGTTAAAAAGCTCATCGATTTCACTCAAAAACTCATAAAAATGTTCAAAGTTGAAAAACTCTTCAATTTCACTATAAAACCATGAAAAAAGTTCCAAAAGAAAAAACTCACCAATTTCACTATAAAGACCATTTCAATAGTTTCAAGTTTAGAATATCACTAATTTGACTATAAAGTCCATAACAAAAGTTGAAAGTGAAAAAACTCACCAATTTCACTATAAAGTCCGTTACAGAACATCCAAGTCAAAAAATCACCAATTTCACAATAAAGACCATTACGAGAGTTCAGATTTTAAAAACTCACCAATTTCACTATAAAGACCATTTACAAAACTTTCAAGTGAAAAAGCTCACCAATTTCACTATAAAGACCATTACAAAAGTTCCAAGTCAAAAAACTCACCAATTTCACTATAAAAACCATAATAAAAGTTCAAAATTAAAAACATATACATTTCACTCTAAAAAGGATAACAAAACATAAAAACTAAAAACTCCTCAATTTCACTATATAGACCATAATAAAAGTTCCAAGTGAAAAAAAATTTCACCAATTTCACTTAAAAGACCATAAAAAAGTTCAAAGTGAAAAAACTCACCAATTTCATTCTATAAACAATAACAACAGTTCAAAGTTAAAAAACTCACCAATTTCAATATAAAAACCATAACAAAATTTCCAAGTCAAAAAATCAACAATTTCACTATAAAATCCAAAATAAAAGATCTTAGTTAAACAATTCGCCTATTTCACAATTTGACTATAAAAACCAAAATAAAAGTTCAATGTTAAAAAGCTCATCGATTTCACTCAAAAACTCATAAAAAAATGTTCAAAGTTGAAAAACTCTTCAATTTCACTATAAAACCATGAAAAAAGTTCCAAAAGAAAAAACTCACCAATTTCACTATAAAGACCATTTCAATAGTTTCAAGTTAAGAATATCACTAATTTGACTATAAAGACCATAACAAAAGTTGAAAGTGAAAAAACTCACCAATTTCACTATAAAGTCCGTTACAGAACATCCAAGTAAAAAAATCACCAATTTCACAACAAAGACCATTACGAGAGTTCAGATTTTAAAAACTCACCAATTTCACTATAAAGACCATTTACAAAAGTTTCAAGTGAAAAAGCTCACCAATTTCACTATAAAGACCATTACAAAAGTTCCAAGTCAAAAAACTCACCAATTTCACTATAAAAACCATAATAAAAGTTCCAAGTGAAAAAAAACTCACCAATTTCACTAAAAAGACCATAACAAAAGTTCAAAGTGAAAAAACTCACAAATTTCATTCTATAAACAATAACAACAGTTCAAAGTTTAAAAACTCATCGTTTTCAAAATAAAAACCATAAAAAAAATTTCCAAGTCAAAAAATGAGCAATTTCACTATAAAAACAAAATTAAAAGATCTAAGTTAAAAAAAACTCGTCTATTTCACAATTTCACTATAAAAACCAAAATAAAAGTTCAATGTTAAAAAGCTCATCGATTTCACTCAAAAACTCATAAAAATGTTCAAAGTTGAAAAACTCTTCAATTTCACTATAAAACAATGAAAAAAGTTCCAAAAGAAAAAACTCACCAATTTCACTATAAAGACCATTTCAATAGTTTCAAGTTAAGAATATCACTAATTTGACTATAAAGACCATAACAAAAGTTTAAAGTGAAAAAACTCACCAATTTCACTATATAGTCCGTTACAGAACATCCAAGTCAAAAAATCACCAATTTCACAACAAAGACCATTACGAGAGTTCAAATTTTAAAAAGTCACCAATTTAACTATAAAGACCATTTACAAAAGTTTCAAGTGAAAAAGCTCACCAATTTCACTATAAAGACCATTACAAAAGTTCCAAGTCAAAAAACTCACCAATTTCACTATAAAAACCATAATAAAAGTTCAAAATTAAAAACATATACATTTCACTCTAAAAAGGATAACAAAACATAAAAACTAAAAAACTCCTCAATTTCACTATATAGACCATAATAAAAGTTCCAAGTGAAAAAAAATTCACCAATTTCACTTAAAAGACCATAAAAAAGTTCAAAGTGAAAAAACTCACCAATTTCATTCTATAAACAATAACAACAGTTCAAAGTTAAAAAACTCACCAATTTCAATATAAAAACCATAACAAAATTTCCTAGTCAAAAAGTCAACAATTTCACTATAAAAACCAAAATAAAAGATCTAAGTTAAACAATTCGCCTATTTCACAATTTGACTATAAAACCAAAATAAAAGTTCAATGTTAAAAAGCTCATCGATTTCACTCAAAAACTCATAAAAAAATGTTCAAAGTTGAAAAACTCTCCAATTTCACAACAAAAGCATGACAAAAGTTCCAAAAGAAAAAACTCACCAATTTCACTATAAAGACCATTTCAATAATTTCAAGTCAATATTATCTCCAATTTGACTATAAAGAACATAACGAAAGTTGAAAGTGAAAAAACTCACCAATTTCACTATGAAGGCACTTACAAAATATCCAAGTCAAAAAATCACAAATTTCACAACAAAGACCATTACGAGAGTTCAGATTTTAAAAACTCACCAATTTCACTATAAAGACCATTTACAAAAGTTTCAAGTTAAAAAGCTCACCAATTTCACTACAAAGACCATTACAAAAGTTCCAAGTCAAAAAACTCACCAATTTCACTATAAAAACCATAATAAAAGTTCCAAGTGAAAAAAACTCACCAATTTCACTAAAAAGACCATAACAAAAGTTCAAAGTGAAAAAACTCACAAATTTCATTCTATAAACAATAACAACGGTTCAAAGTTTAAAAACTCATCATTTTCAAAATAAAAACCATAAAAAAATTTCCAAGTCAAAAAATGAGAAATTTCACTATAAAAACAAAATTAAAAGATCTAAGTTAAAAAAACTCGCCTATTTCATAATTTCACTATAAAAACCAAAATAAAAGTTCAATGTTAAAAAGCTCATCGATTTCACTCAAAAACTCATAAAAATGTTCAAAGTTGAAAAACTCTTCAATTTCAATATAAAACCATGAAAAAAGTTCCAAAAGAAAAAACTCACCAATTTCACTATAAAGACCATTTCAATAGTTTCAAGTTAAGAATATCACTAATTTGACTATAAAGACCATAACAAAAGTTGAAAGTGAAAAAACTCACCAATTTCACTATAAAGTCCGTTACAGAACATCCAAGTCAAAAAATCACCAATTTCACAACAAAGACCATTACGAGAGTTCAGATTTTAAAAACTCACCAATTTCACTATAAAGACCATTTACAAAACTTTCAAGTGAAAAAGCTCACCAATTTCACTATAAAGACCATTACAAAAGTTCCAAGTCAAAAAACTCACCAATTTCACTATAAAAACCATAATAAAAGTTCAAAATTAAAAACATATACATTTCACTCTAAAAAGGATAACAAAACATAAAAACTAAAAAACTCCTCAATTTCACTATATAGACCATAATAAAAGTTCCAAGTGAAAAAAAATTTCACCAATTTCACTTAAAAGACCATAAAAAAGTTCAAAGTGAAAAAACTCACCAATTTCATTCTATAAACAATAACAACAGTTCAAAGTTAAAAAACTCACCAATTTCAATATAAAAACCATAACAAAATTTCCAAGTCAAAAAGTCAACAATTTCACTATAAAAACCAAAATAAAATATCTAAGTTAAACAATTCGCCTATTTCACAATTTGACTATAAAAACCAAAATAAAAGTTCAATGTTAAAAAGCTCATCGATTTCACTCAAAAACTCATAAAAATGTTCAAAGTTGAAAAACTCTTCAATTTCACTATAAAACCATGAAAAAAGTTCCAAAAGAAAAAACTCACCAATTTCACTATAAAGACCATTTCAATAGTTTCAAGTTAAGAATATCACTAATTTGACTATAAAGACCATAACAAAAGTTGAAAGTGAAAAAACTCACCAATTTCACTATAAAGTCCGTTACAGAACATCCAAGTAAAAAAATCACCAATTTCACAACAAAGACCATTACGAGAGTTCAGATTTTAAAAACTCACCAATTTCACTATAAAGACCATTTACAAAAGTTTCAAGTGAAAAAGCTCACCAATTTCACTATAAAGACCATTACAAAAGTTCCAAGTCAAAAAACTCACCAATTTCACTATAAAAACCATAATAAAAGTTCAAAATTTAAAACATATACATTTCACTCTAAAAAGGATAACAAAAAATAAAAACTAAAAAACTGCTCAATTTCACTATATAGACCATAATAAAAGTTCCAAGTGAAAAAAAATTCACCAATTTCACTTAAAAGACCATAAAAAAGTTCAAAGTGAAAAAACTCACCAATTTCATTCTATAAACAATAACAACAGTTCAAAGTTAAAAAACTCACCAATTTCAATATAAAAACCATAACAAAATTTCCAAGTCAAAAAATCAACAATTTCACTATAAAATCCAAAATAAAAGATCTAAGTTAAACAATTCGCCTATTTCACAATTTGACTATAAAAACCAAAATAAAAGTTCAATGTTAAAAAGCTCATCGATTTCACTCAAGAACTCATAAAAAAATGTTCAAAGTTGAAAAACTCTCCAATTTCACAACAAAAGCATGACAAAAGTTCCAAAAGAAAAAACTCACCAATTTCACTATAAAGACCATTTCAATAGTTTCAAGTCAAAATTATCTCCAATTTGACTATAAAGACCATAACGTAAGTTGAAAGTGAAAAAATTCACCAAATTCACTATAAAGGCCATTACAGAATATCCAAGTCAAAAAATCACAAATTTCACAACAAAGACCATTACGAGAGTTCAGATTTTAAAAACTCACCAATTTCACTATAAAGACCATTTACAAAAGTTTCAAGTTAAAAAGCTCACCAATTTCACTACAAAGACCATTACAAAAGTTCCAAGTCAAAAAATTCACCAATTTCACTATAAAAACCATAATAAAAGTTCCAAGTGAAAAAAAATTCACCAATTTCACTTAAAAGACCATAAAAAAGTTCAAAGTGAAAAAACTCACCAATTTCATTCTATAAACAATAACAACAGTTCAACGTTAAAAAACTCACCAATTTCAATATAAAAACCATAACAAAATTTCCAAGTCAAAAAGTCAACAATTTCACTATAAAAACCAAAATAAAAGATCTAAGTTAAACTATTCGCCTATTTCACAATTTGACTATAAAAACCAAAATAAAAGTTCAATGTTAAAAAGCTCATCGATTTCACTCAAAAACTCATAAAAATGTTCAAAGTTGAAAAACTCTTCAATTTCACTATAAAACCATGAAAAAAGTTCCAAAAGAAAAAACTCACCAATTTCACTATAAAGACCATTTCAATAGTTTCAAGTTAAGAATATCACTAATTTGACTATAAAGACCATAACAAAATTTGAAAGTGAAAAAACTCACCAATTTCACTATATAGTCCGTTACAGAACATCCAAGTCAAAAAATCACCAATTTCACAACAAAGACCATTACGAGAGTTCAGATTTTAAAAACTCACCAATTTCACTGAAAAGACCATTTACAAAAGTTTCAAGTGAAAAAGCTCACCAATTTCACTATAAAGACCATTACAAAAGTTCCAAGTCAAAAAACTCACCAATTTCACTATAAAAACCATAATAAAAGTCCAAAATTAAAAACATATACATTTCACTCTAAAAAGGATAACAAAACATAAAAACTAAAAAACTCCTCAATTTTCACTATATAGACCATAATAAAAGTTCCAAGTGAAAAAAAATTCACCAATTTCACTTAAAAGACAATAAAAAAGTTCAAAGTGAAAAAACTCACCAATTTCATACTATAAACAATAACAACAGTTCAAAGTTAAAAAACTCACCAATTTCAATATAAAAACCATAACAAAATTTCCAAGTCAAAAAGTCAACAATTTCACTATAAAAACCAAAATAAAAGATCTAAGTTAAATAATTCGCCTATTTCACAATTTGACTATAAAAACCAAAATAAAAGTTCAATGTTAAAAAGCTCATCGATTTCACTCAAAAACTCATAAAAATGTTCAAAGTTGAAAAACTCTTCAATTTCACTATAAAACCATGAAAAAAGTTCCAAAAGAAAAAACTCACCAATTTCACTATAAAGACCATTTCAATAGTTTCAAGTTAAGAATATCACTAATTTGACTATAAAGACCATAACAAAAGTTGAAAGTGAAAAAACTCACCAATTTCACTATAAAGTCCGTTACAGAACATCCAAGTCAAAAAATCACCAATTTCACAACAAAGACCATTACGAGAGTTCAGATTTTAAAAACTCACCAATTTCACTATAAAGACCATTTACAAAACTTTCAAGTGAAAAAGCTCACCAATTTCACTATAAAGACCATTACAAAAGTTCCAAGTCAAAAAACTCACCAATTTCACTATAAAAACCATAATAAAAGTTCAAAATTAAAAACATATACATTTCACTCTAAAAAGGATAACAAAACATAAAAACTAAAAAACTCCTTAATTTCACTATATAGACCATAATAAAAGTTCCAAGTGAAAAAAAATTTCACCAATTTCACTTAAAAGACCATAAAAAAGTTCAAAGTGAAAAAACTCACCAATTTCATTCTATAAACAATAACAACAGTTCAAAGTTAAAAAACTCACCAATTTCAATATAAAAACCATAACAAAATTTCCAAGTCAAAAAGTCAACAATTTCACTATAAAAACCAAAATAAAATATCTAAGTTAAACAATTCGCCTATTTCACAATTTGACTATAAAAACCAAAATAAAAGTTCAATGTTAAAAAGCTCATCGATTTCACTCAAAAACTCATAAAAATGTTCAAAGTTGAAAAACTCTTCAATTTCACTATAAAACCATGAAAAAAGTTCCAAAAGAAAAAACTCACCAATTTCACTATAAAGACCATTTCAATAGTTTCAAGTTAAGAATATCACTAATTTGACTATAAAGACCATAACAAAAGTTGAAAGTGAAAAAACTCACCAATTTCACTATAAAGTCCGTTACAGAACATCCAAGTAAAAAAATCACCAATTTCACAACAAAGACCATTACGAGAGTTCAGATTTTAAAAACTCACCAATTTCACTATAAAGACCATTTACAAAAGTTTCAAGTGAAAAAGCTCACCAATTTCACTATAAAGACCATTACAAAAGTTCCAAGTCAAAAAACTCACCAATTTCACTATAAAAACCATAATAAAAGTCCAAAATTTAAAACATATACATTTCACTCTAAAAAGGATAACAAAAAATAAAAACTAAAAAACTGCTCAATTTCACTATATAGACCATAATAAAAGTTCCAAGTGAAAAAAAATTCACCAATTTCACTTAAAAGACCATAAAAAAGTTCAAAGTGAAAAAACTCACCAATTTCATTCTATAAACAATAACAACAGTTCAAAGTTAAAAAACTCACCAATTTCAATATAAAAACCATAACAAAATTTCCAAGTCAAAAAATCAACAATTTCACTATAAAATCCAAAATAAAAGATCTAAGTTAAACAATTCGCCTATTTCACAATTTGACTATAAAAACCAAAATAAAAGTTCAATGTTAAAAAGCTCATCGATTTCACTCAAGAACTCATAAAAAAATGTTCAAAGTTGAAAAACTCTCCAATTTCACAACAAAAGCATGACAAAAGTTCCAAAAGAAAAAACTCACCAATTTCACTATAAAGACCATTTCAATAGTTTCAAGTCAAAATTATCTCCAATTTGACTATAAAGACCATAACGTAAGTTGAAAGTGAAAAAATTCACCAAATTCACTATAAAGGCCATTACAGAATATCCAAGTCAAAAAATCACAAATTTCACAACAAAGACCATTACGAGAGTTCAGATTTTAAAAACTCACCAATTTCACTATAAAGACCATTTACAAAAGTTTCAAGTTAAAAAGCTCACCAATTTCACTACAAAGACCATTACAAAAGTTCCAAGTCAAAAAATTCACCAATTTCACTATAAAAACCATAATAAAAGTTCCAAGTGAAAAAAAATTCACCAATTTCACTTAAAAGACCATAAAAAAGTTCAAAGTGAAAAAACTCACCAATTTCATTCTATAAACAATAACAACAGTTCAACGTTAAAAAACTCACCAATTTCAATATAAAAACCATAACAAAATTTCCAAGTCAAAAAGTCAACAATTTCACTATAAAAACCAAAATAAAAGATCTAAGTTAAACAATTCGCCTATTTCACAATTTGACTATAAAAACCAAAATAAAAGTTCAATGTTAAAAAGCTCATCGATTTCACTCAAAAACTCATAAAAATGTTCAAAGTTGAAAAACTCTTCAATTTCACTATAAAACCATGAAAAAAGTTCCAAAAGAAAAAACTCACCAATTTCACTATAAAGACCATTTCAATAGTTTCAAGTTAAGAATATCACTAATTTGACTATAAAGACCATAACAAAATTTGAAAGTGAAAAAACTCACCAATTTCACTATATAGTCCGTTACAGAACATCCAAGTCAAAAAATCACCAATTTCACAACAAAGACCATTACGAGAGTTCAGATTTTAAAAACTCACCAATTTCACTATAAAGACCATTTACAAAAGTTTCAAGTGAAAAAGCTCACCAATTTCACTATAAAGACCATTACAAAAGTTCCAAGTCAAAAAACTCACCAATTTCACTATAAAAACCATAATAAAAGTCCAAAATTAAAAACATATACATTTCACTCTAAAAAGGATAACAAAACATAAAAACTAAAAAACTCCTCAATTTTCACTATATAGACCATAATAAAAGTTCCAAGTGAAAAAAAATTCACCAATTTCACTTAAAAGACCATAAAAAAGTTCAAAGTGAAAAAACTCACCAATTTCATACTATAAACAATAACAACAGTTCAAAGTTAAAAAACTCACCAATTTCAATATAAAAACCATAACAAAATTTCCAAGTCAAAAAGTCAACAATTTCACTATAAAAACCAAAATAAAAGATCTAAGTTAAATAATTCGCCTATTTCACAATTTGACTATAAAAACCAAAATAAAAGTTCAATGTTAAAAAGCTCATCGATTTCACTCAAAAACTCATAAAAATGTTCAAAGTTGAAAAACTCTTCAATTTCACTATAAAACCATGAAAAAAGTTCCAAAAGAAAAAACTCACCAATTTCACTATAAAGACCATTTCAATAGTTTCAAGTTAAGAATATCACTAATTTGACTATAAAGACCATAACAAAAGTTGAAAGTGAAAAAACTCACCAATTTCACTATAAAGTCCGTTACAGAACATCCAAGTCAAAAAATCACCAATTTCACAACAAAGACCATTACGAGAGTTCAGATTTTAAAAACTCACCAATTTCACTATAAAGACCATTTACAAAACTTTCAAGTGAAAAAGCTCACCAATTTCACTATAAAGACCATTACAAAAGTTCCAAGTCAAAAAACTCACCAATTTCACTATAAAAACCATAATAAAAGTTCAAAATTAAAAACATATACATTTCACTCTAAAAAGGATAACAAAACATAAAAACTAAAAAACTCCTTAATTTCACTATATAGACCATAATAAAAGTTCCAAGTGAAAAAAAATTTCACCAATTTCACTTAAAAGACCATAAAAAAGTTCAAAGTGAAAAAACTCACCAATTTCATTCTATAAACAATAACAACAGTTCAAAGTTAAAAAACTCACCAATTTCAATATAAAAACCATAACAAAATTTCCAAGTCAAAAAGTCAACAATTTCACTATAAAAACCAAAATAAAATATCTAAGTTAAACAATTCGCCTATTTCACAATTTGACTATAAAAACCAAAATAAAAGTTCAATGTTAAAAAGCTCATCGATTTCACTCAAAAACTCATAAAAATGTTCAAAGTTGAAAAACTCTTCAATTTCACTATAAAACCATGAAAAAAGTTCCAAAAGAAAAAACTCACCAATTTCACTATAAAGACCATTTCAATAGTTTCAAGTTAAGAATATCACTAATTTGACTATAAAGACCATAACAAAAGTTGAAAGTGAAAAAACTCACCAATTTCACTATAAAGTCCGTTACAGAACATCCAAGTAAAAAAATCACCAATTTCACAACAAAGACCATTACGAGAGTTCAGATTTTAAAAACTCACCAATTTCACTATAAAGACCATTTACAAAAGTTTCAAGTGAAAAAGCTCACCAATTTCACTATAAAGACCATTACAAAAGTTCCAAGTCAAAAAACTCACCAATTTCACTATAAAAACCATAATAAAAGTCCAAAATTTAAAACATATACATTTCACTCTAAAAAGGATAACAAAAAATAAAAACTAAAAAACTGCTCAATTTCACTATATAGACCATAATAAAAGATCCAAGTGAAAAAAAATTCACCAATTTCACTTAAAAGACCATAAAAAAGTTCAAAGTGAAAAAACTCACCAATTTCATTCTATAAACAATAACAACAGTTCAAAGTTAAAAAACTCACCAATTTCAATATAAAAACCATAACAAAATTTCCAAGTCAAAAAATCAACAATTTCACTATAAAATCCAAAATAAAAGATCTAAGTTAAACAATTCGCCTATTTCACAATTTGACTATAAAAACCAAAATAAAAGTTCAATGTTAAAAAGCTCATCGATTTCACTCAAGAACTCATAAAAAAATGTTCAAAGTTGAAAAACTCTCCAATTTCACAACAAAAGCATGACAAAAGTTCCAAAAGAAAAAACTCACCAATTTCACTATAAAGACCATTTCAATAGTTTCAAGTCAAAATTATCTCCAATTTGACTATAAAGACCATAACGTAAGTTGAAAGTGAAAAAATTCACCAAATTCACTATAAAGGCCATTACAGAATATCCAAGTCAAAAAATCACAAATTTCACAACAAAGACCATTACGAGAGTTCAGATTTTAAAAACTCACCAATTTCACTATAAAGACCATTTACAAAAGTTTCAAGTTAAAAAGCTCACCAATTTCACTACAAAGACCATTACAAAAGTTCCAAGTCAAAAAATTCACCAATTTCACTATAAAAACCATAATAAAAGTTCCAAGTGAAAAAAAATTCACCAATTTCACTTAAAAGACCATAAAAAAGTTCAAAGTGAAAAAACTCACCAATTTCATTCTATAAACAATAACAACAGTTCAACGTTAAAAAACTCACCAATTTCAATATAAAAACCATAACAAAATTTCCAAGTCAAAAAGTCAACAATTTCACTGTAAAAACCAAAATAAAAGATCTAAGTTAAACAATTCGCCTATTTCACAATTTGACTATAAAAACCAAAATAAAAGTTCAATGTTAAAAAGCTCATCGATTTCACTCAAAAACTCATAAAAATGTTCAAAGTTGAAAAACTCTTCAATTTCACTATAAAACCATGAAAAAAGTTCCAAAAGAAAAAACTCACCAATTTCACTATAAAGACCATTTCAATAGTTTCAAGTTAAGAATATCACTAATTTGACTATAAAGACCATAACAAAATTTGAAAGTGAAAAAACTCACCAATTTCACTATATAGTCCGTTACAGAACATCCAAGTCAAAAAATCACCAATTTCACAACAAAGACCATTACGAGAGTTCAGATTTTAAAAACTCACCAATTTCACTGAAAAGACCATTTACAAAAGTTTCAAGTGAAAAAGCTCACCAATTTCACTATAAAGACCATTACAAAAGTTCCAAGTCAAAAAACTCACCAATTTCACTATAAAAACCATAATAAAAGTCCAAAATTAAAAACATATACATTTCACTCTAAAAAGGATAACAAAACATAAAAACTAAAAAACTCCTCAATTTTCACTATATAGACCATAATAAAAGTTCCAAGTGAAAAAAAATTCACCAATTTCACTTAAAAGACCATAAAAAAGTTCAAAGTGAAAAAACTCACCAATTTCATACTATAAACAATAACAACAGTTCAAAGTTAAAAAACTCACCAATTTCAATATAAAAACCATAACAAAATTTCCAAGTCAAAAAGTCAACAATTTCACTATAAAAACCAAAATAAAAGATCTAAGTTAAACAATTCGCCTATTTCACAATTTGACTATAAAAACCAAAATAAAAGTTCAATGTTAAAAAGCTCATCGATTTCACTCAAAAACTCATAAAAATGTTCAAAGTTGAAAAACTCTTCAATTTCACTAAAAAACCATGAAAAAAGTTCCAAAAGAAAAAACTCACCAATTTCACTATAAAGACCATTTCAATAGTTTCAAGTTAAGAATATCACTAATTTGACTATAAAGACCATAACAAAAGTTGAAAGTGAAAAAACTCAACAATTTCACTATAAAGTCCGTTACAGAACATCCAAGTCAAAAAATCACCAATTTCACAACAAAGACCATTACGAGAGTTCAGATTTTAAAAACTCACCAATTTCACTATAAAGACCATTTACAAAACTTTCAAGTGAAAAAGCTCACCAATTTCACTATAAAGACCATTACAAAAGTTCCAAGTCAAAAAACTCACCAATTTCACTATAAAAACCATAATAAAAGTCCAAAATTAAAAACATATACATTTCACTCTAAAAAGGATAACAAAACATAAAAACTAAAAAACTCCTTAATTTCACTATATAGACCATAATAAAAGTTCCAAGTGAAAAAAAATTTCACCAATTTCACTTAAAAGACCATAAAAAAGTTCAAAGTGAAAAAACTCACCAATTTCATTCTATAAACAATAACAACAGTTCAAAGTTAAAAAACTCACCAATTTCAATATAAAAACCATAACAAAATTTCCAAGTCAAAAAGTCAACAATTTCACTATAAAAACCAAAATAAAAGATCTAAGTTAAACAATTCGCCTATTTCACAATTTGACTATAAAAACCAAAATAAAAGTTCAATGTTAAAAAGCTCATCGATTTCACTCAAAAACTCATAAAAATGTTCAAAGTTGAAAAACTCTTCAATTTCACTATAAAACCATGAAAAAAGTTCCAAAAGAAAAAACTCACCAATTTCACTATAAAGACCATTTCAATAGTTTCAAGTTAAGAATATCACTAATTTGACTATAAAGACCATAACAAAAGTTGAAAGTGAAAAAACTCACCAATTTCACTATAAAGTCCGTTACAGAACATCCAAGTCAAAAAATCACCAATTTCACAACAAAGACCATTACGAGAGTTCAGATTTTAAAAACTCACCAATTTCACTATAAAGACCATTTACAAAAGTTTCAAGTGAAAAAGCTCACCAATTTCACTATAAAGACCATTACAAAAGTTCCAAGTCAAAAAACTCACCAATTTCACTATAAAAACCATAATAAAAGTTCAAAATTTAAAACATATACATTTCACTCTAAAAAGGATAACAAAAAATAAAAACTAAAAAACTGCTCAATTTCACTATATAGACCATAATAAAAGTTCCAAGTGAAAAAAAATTCACCAATTTCACTTAAAAGACCATAAAAAAGTTCAAAGTGAAAAAACTCACCAATTTCATTCTATAAACAATAACAACAGTTCAAAGTTAAAAAACTCACCAATTTCAATATAAAAACCATAACAAAATTTCCAAGTCAAAAAATCAACAATTTCACTATAAAATCCAAAATAAAATATCTAAGTTAAACAATTCGCCTATTTCACAATTTGACTATAAAAACCAAAATAAAAGTTCAATGTTAAAAAGCTCATCGATTTCACTCAAGAACTCATAAAAAAAATGTTCAAAGTTGAAAAACTCTCCAATTTCACAACAAAAGCATGACAAAAGTTCCAAAAGAAAAAACTCACCAATTTCACTATAAAGACCATTTCAATAGTTTCAAGTCAAAATTATCTCCAATTTGACTATAAAGACCATAACGTAAGTTGAAAGTGAAAAAATTCACCAAATTCACTATAAAGGCCATTACAGAATATCCAAGTCAAAAAATCACAAATTTCACAACAAAGACCATTACGAGAGTTCAGATTTTAAAAACTCACCAATTTCACTATAAAGACCATTTACAAAAGTTTCAAGTTAAAAAGCTCACCAATTTCACTACAAAGACCATTACAAAAGTTCCAAGTCAAAAAATTCACCAATTTCACTATAAAAACCATAATAAAAGTTCCAAGTGAAAAAAAATTCACCAATTTCACTTAAAAGACCATAAAAAAGTTCAAAGTGAAAAAACTCACCAATTTCATTCTATAAACAATAACAACAGTTCAACGTTAAAAAACTCACCAATTTCAATATAAAAACCATAACAAAATTTCCAAGTTAAAAAGTCAACAATTTCACTATAAAAACCAAAATAAAAGATCTAAGTTAAACAATTCGCCTATTTCACAATTTGACTATAAAAACCAAAATAAAAGTTCAATGTTAAAAAGCTCATCGATTTCACTCAAAAACTCATAAAAATGTTCAAAGTTGAAAAACTCTTCAATTTCACTATAAAACCATGAAAAAAGTTCCAAAAGAAAAAACTCACCAATTTCACTATAAAGACCATTTCAATAGTTTCAAGTTAAGAATATCACTAATTTGACTATAAAGACCATAACAAAATTTGAAAGTGAAAAAACTCACCAATTTCTTTATATAGTCCGTTACAGAACATCCAAGTCAAAAAATCACCAATTTCACAACAAAGACCATTACGAGAGTTCAGATTTTAAAAACTCACCAATTTCACTATAAAGACCATTTACAAAAGTTTCAAGTGAAAAAGCTCACCAATTTCACTATAAAGACCATTACAAAAGTTCCAAGTCAAAAAACTCACCAATTTCACTATAAAAACCATAATAAAAGTCCAAAATTAAAAACATATACATTTCACTCTAAAAAGGATAACAAAACATAAAAACTAAAAAACTCCTCAATTTTCACTATATAGACCATAATAAAAGTTCCAAGTGAAAAAAAATTCACCAATTTCACTTAAAAGACCATAAAAAAGTTCAAAGTGAAAAAACTCACCAATTTCATACTATAAACAATAACAACAGTTCAAAGTTAAAAAACTCACCAATTTCAATATAAAAACCATAACAAAATTTCCAAGTCAAAAAGTCAACAATTTCACTATAAAAACCAAAATAAAATATCTAAGTTAAACAATTCGCCTATTTCACAATTTGACTATAAAAACCAAAATAAAAGTTCAATGTTAAAAAGCTCATCGATTTCACTCAAAAACTCATAAAAATGTTCAAAGTTGAAAAACTCTTCAATTTCACTATAAAACCATGAAAAAAGTTCCAAAAGAAAAAACTCACCAATTTCACTATAAAGACCATTTCAATAGTTTCAAGTTAAGAATATCACTAATTTGACTATAAAGACCATAACAAAAGTTGAAAGTGAAAAAACTCACCAATTTCACTATAAAGTCCGTTACAGAACATCCAAGTCAAAAAATCACCAATTTCACAACAAAGACCATTACGAGAGTTCAGATTTTAAAAACTCACCAATTTCACTATAAAGACCATTTACAAAAGTTTCAAGTGAAAAAGCTCACCAATTTCACTATAAAGACCATTACAAAAGTTCCAAGTCAAAAAACTCACCAATTTCACTATAAAAACCATAATAAAAGTTCAAAATTTAAAACATATACATTTCACTCTAAAAAGGATAACAAAAAATAAAAACTAAAAAACTGCTCAATTTCACTATATAGACCATAATAAAAGTTCCAAGTGAAAAAAAATTCACCAATTTCACTTAAAAGACCATAAAAAAGTTCAAAGTGAAAAAACTCACCAATTTCATTCTATAAACAATAACAACAGTTCAAAGTTAAAAAACTCACCAATTTCAATATAAAAACCATAACAAAATTTCCAAGTCAAAAAATCAACAATTTCACTATAAAATCCAAAATAAAAGATCTAAGTTAAACAATTCGCCTATTTCACAATTTGACTATAAAAACCAAAATAAAAGTTCAATGTTAAAAAGCTCATCGATTTCACTCAAAAACTCATAAAAATGTTCAAAGTTGAAAAACTCTTCAATTTCACTATAAAACCATGAAAAAAGTTCCAAAAGAAAAAACTCACCAATTTCACTATAAAGACCATTTCAATAGTTTCAAGTTAAGAATATCACTAATTTGACTATAAAGACCATAACAAAATTTGAAAGTGAAAAAACTCACCAATTTCACTATATAGTCCGTTACAGAACATCCAAGTCAAAAAATCACCAATTTCACAACAAAGACCATTACGAGAGTTCAGATTTTAAAAACTCACCAATTTCACTATAAAGACCATTTACAAAAGTTTCAAGTGAAAAAGCTCACCAATTTCACTACAAAGACCATTACAAAAGTTCCAAGTCAAAAAATTCACCAATTTCACTATAAAAACCATAATAAAAGTTCCAAGTGAAAAAAAATTCACCAACTTCACTTAAAAGACCATAAAAAAGTTCAAAGTGAAAAAACTCACCAATTTCATTCTATAAACAATAACAACAGTTCAACGTTAAAAAACTCACCAATTTCAATATAAAAACCATAACAAAATTTCCAAGTTAAAAAGTCAACAATTTCACTATAAAAACCAAAATAAAAGATCTAAGTTAAACAATTCGCCTATTTCACAATTTGACTATAAAAACCAAAATAAAAGTTCAATGTTAAAAAGCTCATCGATTTCACTCAAAAACTCATAAAAATGTTCAAAGTTGAAAAACTCTTCAATTTCACTATAAAACCATGAAAAAAGTTCCAAAAGAAAAAACTCACCAATTTCACTATAAAGACCATTTCAATAGTTTCAAGTTAAGAATATCACTAATTTGACTATAAAGACCATAACAAAATTTGAAAGTGAAAAAACTCACCAATTTCACTATATAGTCCGTTACAGAACATCCAAGTCAAAAAATCACCAATTTCACAACAAAGACCATTACGAGAGTTCAGATTTTAAAAACTCACCAATTTCACTATAAAGACCATTTACAAAAGTTTCAAGTGAAAAAGCTCACCAATTTCACTATAAAGACCATTACAAAAGTTCCAAGTCAAAAAACTCACCAATTTCACTATAAAAACCATAATAAAAGTCCAAAATTAAAAACATATACATTTCACTCTAAAAAGGATAACAAAACATAAAAACTAAAAAACTCCTCAATTTTCACTATATAGACCATAATAAAAGTTCCAAGTGAAAAAAAATTCACCAATTTCACTTAAAAGACCATAAAAAAGTTCAAAGTGAAAAAACTCACCAATTTCATACTATAAACAATAACAACAGTTCAAAGTTAAAAAAACTCACCAATTTCAATATAAAAACCATAACAAAATTTCCAAGTCAAAAAGTCAACAATTTCACTATAAAAACCAAAATAAAAGATCTAAGTTAAACAATTCGCCTATTTCACAATTTGACTATAAAAACCAAAATAAAAGTTCAATGTTAAAAAGCTCATCGATTTCACTCAAAAACTCATAAAAATGTTCAAAGTTGAAAAACTCTTCAATTTCACTATAAAACCATGAAAAAAGTTCCTAAAGAAAAAACTCACCAATTTCACTATAAAGACCATTTCAATAGTTTCAAGTTAAGAATATCACTAATTTGACTATAAAGACCATAACAAAAGTTGAAAGTGAAAAAACTCACCAATTTCACTATAAAGTCCGTTACAGAACATCCAAGTCAAAAAATCACCAATTTCACAACAAAGACCATTACGAGAGTTCAGATTTTAAAAACTCACCAATTTCACTATAAAGACCATTTACAAAAGTTTCAAGTGAAAAAGCTCACCAATTTCACTATAAAGACCATTACAAAAGTTCCAAGTCAAAAAACTCACCAATTTCACTATAAAAACCATAATAAAAGTTCAAAATTTAAAACATATACATTTCACTCTAAAAAGGATAACAAAAAATAAAAACTAAAAAACTGCTCAATTTCACTATATAGACCATAATAAAAGTTCCAAGTGAAAAAAAATTCACCAATTTCACTTAAAAGACCATAAAAAAGTTCAAAGTGAAAAAACTCACCAATTTCATTCTATAAACAATAACAACAGTTCAAAGTTAAAAAACTCACCAATTTCAATATAAAAACCATAACAAAATTTCCAAGTCAAAAAATCAACAATTTCACTATAAAATCCAAAATAAAAGATCTAAGTTAAACAATTCGCCTATTTCACAATTTGACTATAAAAACCAAAATAAAAGTTCAATGTTAAAAAGCTCATCGATTTCACTCAAGAACTCATAAAAAAATGTTCAAAGTTGAAAAACTCTCCAATTTCACAACAAAAGCATGACAAAAGTTCCAAAAGAAAAAACTCACCAATTTCACTATAAAGACCATTTCAATAGTTTCAAGTCAAAATTATCTCCAATTTGACTATAAAGACCATAACGTAAGTTGAAAGTGAAAAAATTCACCAAATTCACTATAAAGGCCATTACAGAATATCCAAGTCAAAAAATCACAAATTTCACAACAAAGACCATTACGAGAGTTCAGATTTTAAAAACTCACCAATTTCACTATAAAGACCATTTACAAAAGTTTCAAGTTAAAAAGCTCACCAATTTCACTACAAAGACCATTACAAAAGTTCCAAGTCAAAAAATTCACCAATTTCACTATAAAAACCATAATAAAAGTTCCAAGTGAAAAAAAATTCACCAATTTCACTTAAAAGACCATAAAAAAGTTCAAAGTGAAAAAACTCACCAATTTCATTCTATAAACAATAACAACAGTTCAACGTTAAAAAACTCACCAATTTCAATATAAAAACCATAACAAAATTTCCAAGTCAAAAAGTCAACAATTTCACTATAAAAACCAAAATAAAAGATCTAAGTTAAACAATTCGCCTATTTCACAATTTGACTATAAAAACCAAAATAAAAGTTCAATGTTAAAAAGCTCATCGATTTCACTCAAAAACTCATAAAAATGTTCAAAGTTGAAAAACTCTTCAATTTCACTATAAAACCATGAAAAAAGTTCCAAAAGAAAAAACTCACCAATTTCACTATAAAGACCATTTCAATAGTTTCAAGTTAAGAATATCACTAATTTGACTATAAAGACCATAACAAAAGTTGAAAGTGAAAAAACTCACCAATTTCACTATAAAGTCCGTTACAGAACATCCAAGTCAAAAAATCACCAATTTCACAACAAAGACCATTACGAGAGTTCAGATTTTAAAAACTCACCAATTTCACTATAAAGACCATTTACAAAAGTTTCAAGTGAAAAAGCTCACCAATTTCACTATAAAGACCATTACAAAAGTTCCAAGTCAAAAAACTCACCAATTTCACTATAAAAACCATAATAAAAGTTCAAAATTTAAAACATATACATTTCACTCTAAAAAGGATAACAAAAAATAAAAACTAAAAAACTGCTCAATTTCACTATATAGACCATAATAAAAGTTCCAAGTGAAAAAAAATTCACCAATTTCACTTAAAAGACCATAAAAAAGTTCAAAGTGAAAAAACTCACCAATTTCATTCTATAAACAATAACAACAGTTCAAAGTTAAAAAACTCACCAATTTCAATATAAAAACCATAACAAAATTTCCAAGTCAAAAAATCAACAATTTCACTATAAAATCCAAAATAAAAGATCTAAGTTAAACAATTCGCCTATTTCACAATTTGACTATAAAAACCAAAATAAAAGTTCAATGTTAAAAAGCTCATCGATTTCACTCAAGAACTCATAAAAAAATGTTCAAAGTTGAAAAACTCTCCAATTTCACAACAAAAGCATGACAAAAGTTCCAAAAGAAAAAACTCACCAATTTCACTATAAAGACCATTTCAATAGTTTCAAGTCAAAATTATCTCCAATTTGACTATAAAGACCATAACGTAAGTTGAAAGTGAAAAAATTCACCAAATTCACTATAAAGGCCATTACAGAATATCCAAGTCAAAAAATCACAAATTTCACAACAAAGACCATTACGAGAGTTCAGATTTTAAAAACTCACCAATTTCACTATAAAGACCATTTACAAAAGTTTCAAGTTAAAAAGCTCACCAATTTCACTACAAAGACCATTACAAAAGTTCCAAGTCAAAAAATTCACCAATTTCACTATAAAAACCATAATAAAAGTTCCAAGTGAAAAAAAATTCACCAATTTCACTTAAAAGACCATAAAAAAGTTCAAAGTGAAAAAACTCACCAATTTCATTCTATAAACAATAACAACAGTTCAACGTTAAAAAACTCACCAATTTCAATATAAAAACCATAACAAAATTTCCAAGTCAAAAAGTCAACAATTTCACTATAAAAACCAAAATAAAAGATCTAAGTTAAACAATTCGCCTATTTCACAATTTGACTATAAAAACCAAAATAAAAGTTCAATGTTAAAAAGCTCATCGATTTCACTCAAAAACTCATAAAAATGTTCAAAGTTGAAAAACTCTTCAATTTCACTATAAAACCATGAAAAAAGTTCCAAAAGAAAAAACTCACCAATTTCACTATAAAGACCATTTCAATAGTTTCAAGTTAAGAATATCACTAATTTGACTATAAAGACCATAACAAAAGTTGAAAGTGAAAAAACTCACCAATTTCACTATAAAGTCCGTTACAGAACATCCAAGTCAAAAAATCACCAATTTCACAACAAAGACCATTACGAGAGTTCAGATTTTAAAAACTCACCAATTTCACTATAAAGACCATTTACAAAAGTTTCAAGTGAAAAAGCTCACCAATTTCACTATAAAGACCATTACAAAAGTTCCAAGTCAAAAAACTCACCAATTTCACTATAAAAACCATAATAAAAGTTCAAAATTTAAAACATATACATTTCACTCTAAAAAGGATAACAAAAAATAAAAACTAAAAAACTGCTCAATTTCACTATATAGACCATAATAAAAGTTCCAAGTGAAAAAAAATTCACCAATTTCACTTAAAAGACCATAAAAAAGTTCAAAGTGAAAAAACTCACCAATTTCATTCTATAAACAATAACAACAGTTCAAAGTTAAAAAACTCACCAATTTCAATATAAAAACCATAACAAAATTTCCAAGTCAAAAAATCAACAATTTCACTATAAAATCCAAAATAAAAGATCTAAGTTAAACAATTCGCCTATTTCACAATTTGACTATAAAAACCAAAATAAAAGTTCAATGTTAAAAAGCTCATCGATTTCACTCAAGAACTCATAAAAAAATGTTCAAAGTTGAAAAACTCTCCAATTTCACAACAAAAGCATGACAAAAGTTCCAAAAGAAAAAACTCACCAATTTCACTATAAAGACCATTTCAATAGTTTCAAGTCAAAATTATCTCCAATTTGACTATAAAGACCATAACGTAAGTTGAAAGTGAAAAAATTCACCAAATTCACTATAAAGGCCATTACAGAATATCCAAGTCAAAAAATCACAAATTTCACAACAAAGACCATTACGAGAGTTCAGATTTTAAAAACTCACCAATTTCACTATAAAGACCATTTACAAAAGTTTCAAGTTAAAAAGCTCACCAATTTCACTACAAAGACCATTACAAAAGTTCCAAGTCAAAAAATTCACCAATTTCACTATAAAAACCATAATAAAAGTTCCAAGTGAAAAAAAATTCACCAATTTCACTTAAAAGACCATAAAAAAGTTCAAAGTGAAAAAACTCACCAATTTCATTCTATAAACAATAACAACAGTTCAACGTTAAAAAACTCACCAATTTCAATATAAAAACCATAACAAAATTTCCAAGTCAAAAAGTCAACAATTTCACTATAAAAACCAAAATAAAAGATCTAAGTTAAACAATTCGCCTATTTCACAATTTGACTATAAAAACCAAAATAAAAGTTCAATGTTAAAAAGCTCATCGATTTCACTCAAAAACTCATAAAAATGTTCAGAGTTGAAAAACTCTTCAATTTCACTATAAAACCATGAAAAAAGTTCCAAAAGAAAAAACTCACCAATTTCACTATAAAGACCATTTCAATAGTTTCAAGTTAAGAATATCACTAATTTGACTATAAAGACCATAACAAAATTTGAAAGTGAAAAAACTCACCAATTTCACTATACAGTCCGTTACAGAACATCCAAGTAAAAAAATCACCAATTTCACAACAAAGACCATTACGAGAGTTCAGATTTTAAAAACTCACCAATTTCACTATAAAGACCATTTACAAAAGTTTCAAGTGAAAAAGCTCACCAATTTCACTATAAAGACCATTACAAAAGTTCCAAGTCAAAAAACTCACCAATTTCACTATAAAAACCATAATAAAAGTTCAAAATTAAAAACATATACATTTCACTCTAAAAAGGATAACAAAACATAAAAACTAAAAAACTCCTCAATTTTCACTATATAGACCATAATAAAAGTTCCAAGTGAAAAAAAATTCACCAATTTCACTTAAAAGACCATAAAAAAGTTCAAAGTGAAAAAACTCACCAATTTCATACTATAAACAATAACAACAGTTCAAAGTTAAAAAACTCACCAATTTCAATATCAAAACCATAACAAAATTTCCAAGTCAAAAAGTCAACAATTTCACTATAAAAACCAAAATAAAAGATCTAAGTTAAACAATTCGCCTATTTCACAATTTGACTATAAAAACCAAAATAAAAGTTCAATGTTAAAAAGCTCATCGATTTCATTCAAAAACTCATAAAAATGTTCAAAGTTGAAAAACTCTTCAATTTCACTATAAAACCATGAAAAAAGTTCCAAAAGAAAAAACTCACCAATTTCACTATAAAGACCATTTCAATAGTTTCAAGTTAAGAATATCACTAATTTGACTATAAAGACCATAAAAAAAGTTGAAAGTGAAAAAACTCACCAATTTCACTATAAAGTCCGTTACAGAACATCCAAGTCAAAAAATCACCAATTTCACAACAAAGACCATTACGAGAGTTCAGATTTTAAAAACTCACCAATTTCACTATAAAGACCATTTACAAAAGTTTCAAGTGAAAAAGCTCACCAATTTCACTATAAAGACCATTACAAAAGTTCCAAGTCAAAAAACTCACCAATTTCACTATAAAAACCATAATAAAAGTTCAAAATATAAAACATATACATTTCACTCTAAAAAGGATAACAAAAAATAAAAACTAAAAAACTGCTCAATTTCACTATATAGACCATAATAAAAGTTCCAAGTGAAAAAAAATTCACCAATTTCACTTAAAAGACCATAAAAAAGTTCAAAGTGAAAAAACTCACCAATTTCATTCTATAAACAATAACAACAGTTCAAAGTTAAAAAACTCACCAATTTCAATATAAAAACCATAACAAAATTTCCAAGTCAAAAAATCAACAATTTCACTATAAAATCCAAAATAAAAGATCTAAGTTAAACAATTCGCCTATTTCACAATTTGACTATAAAAACCAAAATAAAAGTTCAATGTTAAAAAGCTCATCGATTTCACTCAAGAACTCATAAAAAAATGTTCAAAGTTGAAAAACTCTCCAATTTCACAACAAAAGCATGACAAAAGTTCCAAAAGAAAAAACTCACCAATTTCACTATAAAGACCATTTCAATAGTTTCAAGTCAAAATTATCTCCAATTTGACTATAAAGACCATAACGTAAGTTGAAAGTGAAAAAATTTACCAAATTCACTATAAAGGCCATTACAGAATATCCAAGTCAAAAAATCACAAATTTCACAACAAAGACCATTACGAGAGTTCAGATTTTAAAAACTCACCAATTTCACTATAAAGACCATTTACAAAAGTTTCAAGTTAAAAAGCTCACCAATTTCACTACAAAGACCATTACAAAAGTTCCAAGTCAAAAAATTCACCAATTTCACTATAAAAACCATAATAAAAGTTCCAAGTGAAAAAAAATTCACCAATTTCACTTAAAAGACCATAAAAAAGTTCAAAGTGAAAAAACTCACCAATTTCATTCTATAAACAATAACAACAGTTCAACGTTAAAAAAACTCACCAATTTCAATATAAAAACCATAACAAAATTTCCAAGTCAAAAAGTCAACAATTTCACTATAAAAACCAAAATAAAAGATCTAAGTTAAACAATTCGCCTATTTCACAATTTGACTATAAAAACCAAAATAAAAGTTCAATGTTAAAAAGCTCATCGATTTCACTCAAAAACTCATAAAAATGTTCAAAGTTGAAAAACTCTTCAATTTCACTATAAAACCATGAAAAAAGTTCCAAAAGAAAAAACTCACCAATTTCACTATAAAGACCATTTCAATAGTTTCAAGTTAAGAATATCACTAATTTGACTATAAAGACCATAACAAAATTTGAAAGTGAAAAAACTCACCAATTTCACTATACAGTCCGTTACAGAACATCCAAGTAAAAAAATCACCAATTTCACAACAAAGACCATTACGAGAGTTCAGATTTTAAAAACTCACCAATTTCACTATAAAGACCATTTACAAAAGTTTCAAGTGAAAAAGCTCACCAATTTCACTATAAAGACCATTACAAAAGTTCCAAGTCAAAAAACTCACCAATTTCACTATAAAAACCATAATAAAAGTTCAAAATTAAAAACATATACATTTCACTCTAAAAAGGATAACAAAACATAAAAACTAAAAAACTCCTCAATTTTCACTATATAGACCATAATAAAAGTTCCAAGTGAAAAAAAATTCACCAATTTCACTTAAAAGACCATAAAAAAGTTCAAAGTGAAAAAACTCACCAATTTCATACTATAAACAATAACAACAGTTCAAAGTTAAAAAACTCACCAATTTCAATATCAAAACCATAACAAAATTTCCAAGTCAAAAAGTCAACAATTTCACTATAAAAACCAAAATAAAAGATCTAAGTTAAACAATTCGCCTATTTCACAATTTGACTATAAAAACCAAAATAAAAGTTCAATGTTAAAAAGCTCATCGATTTCACTCAAAAACTCATAAAAATTTTCAAAGTTGAAAAACTCTTCAATTTCACTATAAAACCATGAAAAAAGTTCCAAAAGAAAAAACTCACCAATTTCACTATAAAGACCATTTCAATAGTTTCAAGTTAAGAATATCACTAATTTGACTATAAAGACCATAACAAAATTTGAAAGTGAAAAAACTCACCAATTTCACTATATAGTCCGTTACAGAACATCCAAGTCAAAAAATCACCAATTTCACAACAAAGACCATTACGAGAGTTCAGATTTTAAAAACTCACCAATTTCACTATAAAGACCATTTACAAAAGTTTCAAGTGAAAAAGCTCACCAATTTCACTATAAAGACCATTACAAAAGTTCCAAGTCAAAAAACTCACCGATTTCACTATAAAAACCATAATAAAAGTTCAAAATTAAAAAGATATACATTTGCATCTAAAAAGGATAACAAAACATAAAAACTAAAAAACTCCTCAATTTTCACTATATAGACCATAATAAAAGTTCCAAGTGAAAAAAAATTCACCAATTTCACTTAAAAGACCATAAAAAAGTTCAAAGTGAAAAAACTCACCAATTTCATACTATAAACAATAACAACAGTTCAAAGTTAAAAAACTCACCAATTTCAATATAAAAACCATAACAAAATTTACAAGTCAAAAAGTCAACAATTTCACTATAAAAACCAAAATAAAAGATCTAAGTTAAACAATTCGCCTATTTCACAATTTGACTATAAAAACCAAAATAAAAGTTCAATGTTAAAAAGCTCATCGATTTCATTCAAAAACTCATAAAAATGTTCAAAGTTGAAAAACTCTTCAATTTCACTATAAAACCATGAAAAAAGTTCCAAAAGAAAAAACTCACCAATTTCACTATAAAGACCATTTCAATAGTTTCAAGTTAAGAATATCACTAATTTGACTATAAAGACCATAACAAAATTTGAAAGTGAAAAAACTCACCAATTTCACTATATAGTCCGTTACAGAACATCCAAGTCAAAAAATCACCAATTTCACAACAAAGACCATTACGAGAGTTCAGATTTTAAAAACTCACCAATTTCACTATAAAGACCATTTACAAAAGTTTCAAGTGAAAAAGCTCACCAATTTCACTATAAAGACCATTACAAAAGTTCCAAGTCAAAAAACTCACCGATTTCACTATAAAAACCATAATAAAAGTTCAAAATTAAAAAGATATACATTTGCATCTAAAAAGGATAACAAAACATAAAAACTAAAAAACTCCTCAATTTTCACTATATAGACCATAATAAAAGTTCCAAGTGAAAAAAAATTCACCAATTTCACTTAAAAGACCATAAAAAAGTTCAAAGTGAAAAAACTCACCAATTTCATACTATAAACAATAACAACAGTTCAAAGTTAAAAAACTCACCAATTTCAATATAAAAACCATAACAAAATTTTCAAGTCAAAAAGTCAACAATTTCACTATAAAAACCAAAATAAAAGATCTAAGTTAAACAATTCGCCTATTTCACAATTTGACTATAAAAACCAAAATAAAAGTTCAATGTTAAAAAGCTCATCGATTTCATTCAAAAACTCATAAAAATGTTCAAAGTTGAAAAACTCTTCAATTTCACTATAAAACCATGAAAAAAGTTCCAAAAGAAAAAACTCACCAATTTCACTATAAAGACCATTTCAATAGTTTCAAGTTAAGAATATCACTAATTTGACTATAAAGACCATAACAAAATTTGAAAGTGAAAAAACTCACCAATTTCACTATATAGTCCGTTACAGAACATCCAAGTCAAAAAATCACCAATTTCACAACAAAGACCATTACGAGAGTTCAGATTTTAAAAACTCACCAATTTCACTATAAAGACCATTTACAAAAGTTTCAAGTGAAAAAGCTCACCAATTTCACTATAAAGACCATTACAAAAGTTCCAAGTCAAAAAACTCACCGATTTCACTATAAAAACCATAATAAAAGTTCAAAATTAAAAAGATATACATTTGCATCTAAAAAGGATAACAAAACATAAAAACTAAAAAACTCCTCAATTTTCACTATATAGACCATAATAAAAGTTCCAAGTGAAAAAAAATTCACCAATTTCACTTAAAAGACCATAAAAAAGTTCAAAGTGAAAAAACTCACCAATTTCATACTATAAACAATAACAACAGTTCAAAGTTAAAAAACTCACCAATTTCAATATAAAAACCATAACAAAATTTTCAAGTCAAAAAGTCAACAATTTCACTATAAAAACCAAAATAAAAGATCTAAGTTAAACAATTCGCCTATTTCACAATTTGACTATAAAAACCAAAATAAAAGTTCAATGTTAAAAAGCTCATCGATTTCATTCAAAAACTCATAAAAATGTTCAAAGTTGAAAAACTCTTCAATTTCACTATAAAACCATGAAAAAAGTTCCAAAAGAAAAAACTCACCAATTTCACTATAAAGACCATTTCAATAGTTTCAAGTTAAGAATATCACTAATTTGACTATAAAGACCATAACAAAATTTGAAAGTGAAAAAACTCACCAATTTCACTATATAGTCCGTTACAGAACATCCAAGTCAAAAAATCACCAATTTCACAACAAAGACCATTACGAGAGTTCAGATTTTAAAAACTCACCAATTTCACTATAAAGACCATTTACAAAAGTTTCAAGTGAAAAAGCTCACCAATTTCACTATAAAGACCATTACAAAAGTTCC
This sequence comes from Lathyrus sativus, assembly GCA_963859935.3. Taxonomy (NCBI): domain Eukaryota; kingdom Viridiplantae; phylum Streptophyta; class Magnoliopsida; order Fabales; family Fabaceae; genus Lathyrus; species Lathyrus sativus. Next base: position 184,907 of record CAWUDS030001007.1, on the reverse strand, counting down.
AAGTCAAAAAACTCACCGATTTCACTATAAAAACCATAATAAAAGTTCAAAATTAAAAACATATACATTTCCCTCTAAAAAGGATAACAAAACATAAAAACTAAAAAACTCCTCAATTTCACTATATAGACCATAATAAAAGTTCCAAGTGAAAAAAAATTCACCAATTTCACTTAAAAGACCATAAAAAAGTTCAAAGTGAAAAAACTCACCAATTTCATTCTATAAACAATAACAACAGTTCAAAGTTTAAAAACTCACCAATTTCAATATAAAAACCATAACAAAATTTCCAAGTCAAAAAGTCAACAATTTCACTATAAAAACCAAAATAAAAGATCTAAGTTAAACAATTCGCCTATTTCACAATTTGACTATAAAAACCAAAATAAAAGTTCAATGTTAAAAAGCTCATCGATTTCACTCAAAAACTCATAAAAATGTTCAAAGTTGAAAAACTCTTCAATTTCACTATAAAACCATGAAAAAAGTTCCAAAAGAAAAAACTCACCAATTTCACTATAAAGACCATTTCAATAGTTTCAAGTTAAGAATATCACTAATTTGACTATAAAGACCATAACAAAATTTGAAAGTGAAAAAACTCACCAATTTCACTATATAGTCCGTTACAGAACATCCAAGTCAAAAAATCACCAATTTCACAACAAAGACCATTACGAGAGTTCAGATTTTAAAAACTCACCAATTTCACTATCAAGACCATTTACAAAAGTTTCAAGTGAAAAAGCTCACCAATTTCACTATAAAGACCATTACAAAAGTTCCAAGTCAAAAAACTCACCAATTTCACTATAAAAACCATAATAAAAGTTCAAAATTAAAAACATATACATTTCCCTCTAAAAAGGATAACAAAACATAAAAACTAAAAAACTCCTCAATTTCACTATATAGACCATAATAAAAGTTCCAAGTGAAAAAAAATTTCACCAATTTCACTTAAAAGACCATAAAAAAGTTCAAAGTGAAAAAACTCACCAATTTCATTCTATAAACAATAACAACAGTTCAAAGTTTAAAAACTCACCAATTTCAATATAAAAACCATAACAAAATTTCCAAGTCAAAAAGTCAACAATTTCACTATAAAAACCAAAATAAAAGATCTAAGTTAAACAATTCGCCTATTTCACAATTTGACTATAAAAACCAAAATAAAAGTTCAATGTTAAAAAGCTCATCGATTTCACTCAAAAACTCATAAAAATGTTCAAAGTTGAAAAACTCTTCAATTTCACTATAAAACCATGAAAAAAGTTCCAAAAGAAAAAACTCACCAATTTCACTATAAAGACCATTTCAATAGTTTCAAGTTAACAATATCACTAATTTGACTATAAAGACCATAACAAAAGTTGAAAGTGAAAAAACTCACCAATTTCACTATAAAGTCCGTTACAGAACATCCAAGTCAAAAAATCACCAATTTCACAACAAAGACCATTACGAGAGTTCAGATTTTAAAAACTCACCAATTTCACTATAAAGACCATTTACAAAAGTTTCAAGTGATAAAGCTCACCAATTTCACTATAAAGACCATTACAAAAGTTCCAAGTCAAAAAACTCACCGATTTCACTATAAAAACCATAATAAAAGTTCAAAATTAAAAAGATATACATTTGCCTCTAAAAAGGATAACAAAACATAAAAACTAAAAAACTCCTCAATTTCACTATATAGACCAAAATAAAAGTTCCAAGTGAAAAAATTTTTACCAATTTCACTTAAAAGACCATAAAAAAGTTCAAAGTGAAAAAACTCACCAATTTCATTCTATAAACAATAACAACAGTTCAAAGTTAAAAAACTCACCAATTTCAATATAAAAACCATAACTAAATTTCCAAGTCAAAAAGTCAACAATTTCACTATAAAAACCAAAATAAAAGATCTAAGTTAAACAATTCGCCTATTTCACAATTTGACTATAAAAACCAAAATAAAAGTTCAATGTTAAAAAGCTCATCGATTTCACTCAAAAACTCATAAAAATGTTCAAAGTTGAAAAACTCTTCAATTTCACTATAAAACCATTTAAAAAGTTCCAAAAGAAAAAACTCACCAATTTCACTATAAAGACCATTTCAATAGTTTCAAGTTAAGAATATCACTAATTTGACTATAAAGACCATAACAAAAGTTGAAAGTGAAAAAACTCACCAATTTCACTATAAAGTCCGTTACAGAACATCCAAGTCAAAAAATCACCAATTTCACAACAAAGACCATTACGAGAGTTCAGATTTTAAAAACTCACCAATTTCACTATAAAGACCATTTACAAAACTTTCAAGTGAAAAAGCTCACCAATTTCACTATAAAGACCATTACAAAAGTTCCAAGTCAAAAAACTCACCAATTTCACTATAAAAACCATAATAAAAGTTCAAAATTAAAAACATATACATTTGACTCTAAAAAGGATAACAAAACATAAAAACTAAAAAACTCCTCAATTTCACTATATAGACCATAATAAAAGTTCCAAGTGAAAAAAAATTTCACCAATTTCACTTAAAAGACCATAAAAAAGTTCAAAGTGAAAAAACTCACCAATTTCATTCTATAAACAATAACAACAGTTCAAAGTTTAAAAACTCACCAATTTCAATATAAAAACCATAACGAAATTTCCAAGTCAAAAAGTCAACAATTTCACTATAAAAACCAAAATAAAAGATCTAAGTTAAACAATTCGCCTATTTCACAATTTGACTATAAAAACCAAAATAAAAGTTCAATGTTAAAAAGCTCATCGAATTCACTCAAAAACTCATAAAAATGTTCAAAGTTGAAAAACTCTTCAATTTCACTATAAAACCATGAAAAAAGTTCCAAAAGAAAAAACTCACCAATTTCACTATAAAGACCATTTCAATAGTTTCAAGTTAAGAATATCACTAATTTGACTATAAAGACCATAACAAAAGTTGAAAGTGAAAAAACTCACCAATTTCACTATAAAGTCCGTTACAGAACATCCAAGTAAAAAAATCACCAATTTCACAACAAAGACCATTACGAGAGTTCAGATTTTAAAAACTCACCAATTTCACTATAAAGACCATTTACAAAAGTTTCAAGTGAAAAAGCTCACCAATTTCACTATAAAGACCATTACAAAAGTTCCAAGTAAAAAAACTCACCAATTTCACTATAAAAACCATAATAAAAGTTCAAAATTTAAAACATATACATTTCACTCTAAAAAGGATAACAAAAAATAAAAACTAAAAAACTGCTCAATTTCACTATATAGACCATAATAAAAGTTCCAAGTGAAAAAAAATTCACCAATTTCACTTAAAAGACCATAAAAAAGTTCAAAGTGAAAAAACTCACCAATTTCATTCTATAAACAATAACAACAGTTCAAAGTTAAAAAACTCACCAATTTCAATATAAAAACCATAACAAAATTTCCAAGTCAAAAATCAACAATTTCACTATAAAATCCAAAATAAAAGATCTAAGTTAAACAATTCGCCTATTTCACAATTTGACTATAAAAACCAAAATAAAAGTTCAATGTTAAAAAGCTCATCGATTTTACTCAAGAACTCATAAAAAAATGTTCAAAGTTGAAAAACTCTCCAATTTCACACCAAAAGCATGACAAAAGTTCCAAAAGAAAAAACTCACCAATTTCACTATAAAGACCATTTCAATAGTTTCAAGTCAAAATTATCTCCAATTTGACTATAAAGACCATAACGTAAGTTGAAAGTGAAAAAATTCACCAAATTCACTATAAAGGCCATTACAGAATATCCAAGTCGAAAAATCACAAATTTCACAACAAAGACCATTACGAGAGTTCAGATTTTAAAAACTCACCAATTTCACTATAAAGACCATTTACAAAAGTTTCAAGTTAAAAAGCTCACCAATTTCACTACAAAGACCATTACAAAAGTTCCAAGTCAAAAAATTCACCAATTTCACTATAAAAACCATAATAAAAGTTCCAAGTGAAAAAAAATTCACCAATTTCACTTAAAAGACCATAAAAAAGTTCAAAGTGAAAAAACTCACCAATTTCATTCTATAAACAATAACAACAGTTCAACGTTAAAAAACTCACCAATTTCAATATAAAAACCATAACAAAATTTCCAAGTCAAAAAGTCAACAATTTCACTATAAAAACCAAAATAAAAGATCTAAGTTAAACAATTCGCCTATTTCACAATTTGACTATAAAAACCAAAATAAAAGTTCAATGTTAAAAAGCTCATCGATTTCACTCAAAAACTCATAAAAATGTTCAAAGTTGAAAAACTCTTCAATTTCACTATAAAACAATGAAAAAAGTTCCAAAAGAAAAAACTCACCAATTTCACTATAAAGACCATTTCAATAGTTTCAAGTTAAGAATATCACTAATTTGACTATAAAGACCATAACAAAATTTGAAAGTGAAAAAACTCACCAATTTCACTATATAGTCCGTTACAGAACATCCAAGTCAAAAAATCACCAATTTCACAACAAAGACCATTACGAGAGTTCAGATTTTAAAAACTCACCAATTTCACTATAAAGACCATTTACAAAAGTTTCAAGTGAAAAAGCTCACCAATTTCACTATACAGACCATTACAAAAGTTCCAAGTCAAAAAACTCACCAATTTCACTATAAAAACCATAATAAAAGTTCAAAATTAAAAACATATACATTTCACTCTAAAAAGGATAACAAAACATAAAAACTAAAAAAACTCCTCAATTTTCACTATATAGACCATAATAAAAGTTCCAAGTGAAAAAAAATTCACCAATTTCACTTAAAAGACCATAAAAAAGTTCAAAGTGAAAAAACTCACCAATTTCATACTATAAACAATAACAACAGTTCAAAGTTAAAAAACTCACCAATTTCAATATAAAAACCATAACAAAATTTCCAAGTCAAAAAGTCAACAATTTCACTATAAAAACCAAAATAAAAGATCTAAGTTAAACAATTCGCCTATTTCACAATTTGACTATAAAAACCAAAATAAAAGTTCATTGTTAAAAAGCTCATCGATTTCATTCAAAAACTCATAAAAATGTTCAAAGTTGAAAAACTCTTCAATTTCACTATAAAACCATGAAAAAAGTTCCAAAAGAAAAAACTCACCAATTTCACTATAAAGACCATTTCAATAGTTTCAAGTTAAGAATATCACTAATTTGACTATAAAGACTATAACAAAATTTGAAAGTGAAAAAACTCACCAATTTCACTATATAGTCCGTTACAGAACATCCAAGTCAAAAAATCACCAATTTCACAACAAAGACCATTATGAGAGTTCAGATTTTAAAAACTCACCAATTTCACTATAAAGACCATTTACAAAAGTTTCAAGTGAAAAAGCTCACCAATTTCACTATAAAGACCATTACAAAAGTTCCAAGTCAAAAAACTCACCGATTTCACTATAAAAACCATAATAAAAGTTCAAAATTAAAAAGATATACATTTGCCTCTAAAAAGGATAACAAAACATAAAAACTAAAAAACTCCTCAATTTCACTATATAGACCATAATAAAAGTTCCAAGTGAAAAAAAATTCACCAATTTCACTTAAAAGACCATAAAAAAGTTCAAAGTGAAAAAACTCACCAATTTCATTCTATAAACAATAACAACAGTTCAAAGTTAAAAAACTCACCAATTTCAATATAAAAACCATAACAAAATTTCCAAGTCAAAAAGTCAACAATTTCACTATAAAAACCAAAATAAAAGATCTAAGTTAAACAATTCGCCTATTTCACAATTTGACTATAAAAACCAAAATAAAAGTTCAATGTTAAAAAGCTCATCGATTTCACTCAAAAACTCATAAAAATGTTCAAAGTTGAAAAACTCTTCAATTTCACTATAAAACCATTTAAAAAGTTCCAAAAGAAAAAACTCACCAATTTCACTATAAAGACCATTTCAATAGTTTCAAGTTAAGAATATCACTAATTTGACTATAAAGACCATAACAAAAGTTGAAAGTGAAAAAACTCACCAATTTCACTATAAAGTCCGTTACAGAACATCCTAGTCAAAAAATCACCAATTTCACAACAAAGACCATTACGAGAGTTCAGATTTTAAAAACTCACCAATTTCACTATAAAGACCATTTACAAAAGTTTCAAGTGAAAAAGCTCACCAATTTCACTATAAAGACCATTACAAAAGTTCCAAGTCAAAAAACTCACCAATTTCACTATAAAAACCATAATAAAAGTTCAAAATTAAAAACATATACATTTGACTCTAAAAAGGATAACAAAACATAAAAACTAAAAAACTCCTCAATTTCACTATATAGACCATAATAAAAGTTCCAAGTGAAAAAAAATTTCACCAATTTCACTTAAAAGACCATAAAAAAGTTCAAAGTGAAAAAACTCACCAATTTCATTCTATAAACAATAACCACAGTTCAAAGTTTAAAAACTCACCAATTTCAATATAAAAACCATAACAAAATTTCCAAGTCAAAAAGTCAACAATTTCACTATAAAAACCAAAATAAAAGATCTAAGTTAAACAATTCGCCTATTTCACAATTTGACTATAAAAACCAAAATAAAAGTTCAATGTTAAAAAGCTCATCGATTTCACTCAAAAACTCATAAAAATGTTCAAAGTTGAAAAACTCTTCAATTTCACTATAAAACCATGAAAAAAGTTCCAAAAGAAAAAACTCACCAATTTCACTATAAAGACCATTTCAATAGTTTCAAGTTAAGAATATCACTAATTTGACTATAAAGACCATAACAAAAGTTGAAAGTGAAAAAACTCACCAATTTCACTATAAAGTCCGTTACAGAACATCCAAGTCAAAAAATCACCAATTTCACAACAAAGACCATTACGAGAGTTCAGATTTTAAAAACTCACCAATTTCACTATAAAGACCATTTACAAAAGTTTCAAGTGAAAAAGCTCACCAATTTCACTATAAAGACCATTACAAAAGTTCCAAGTCAAAAAACTCACCGATTTCACTATAAAACCATAATAAAAGTTCAAAATTAAAAAGATATACATTTGCCTCTAAAAAGGATAACAAAACATAAAAACTAAAAAACTCCTCAATTTCACTATATAGACCATAATAAAAGTTCCAAGTGAAAAAAAATTCACCAATTTCACTTAAAAGACCATAAAAAAGTTCAAAGTTAAAAAACTCACCAATTTCATTCTGTAAACAATAACAACAGTTCAAAGTTAAAAAACTCACCAATTTCAATATAAAAACCATAACAAAATTTCCAAGTCAAAAAGTCAACAATTTCACTATAAAAACCAAAATAAAAGATCTAAGTTAAACAATTCGCCTATTTCACAATTTGACTATAAAAACCAAAATAAAAGTTCAATGTTAAAAAGCTCAGCGATTTCATTCAAAAACTCATACAAATGTTCAAAGTTGAAAAACTCTTCAATTTCACTATAAAACCATTTAAAAAGTTCCAAAAGAAAAAACTCACCAATTTCACTATAAAGACCATTTCAATAGTTTCAAGTTAAGAATATCACTAATTTGACTATAAAGACCATAACAAAAGTTGAAAGTGAAAAAACTCACCAATTTCACTATAAAGTCCGTTACAGAACATCCAAGTCAAAAAATCACCAATTTCACAACAAAGACCATTACGAGAGTTCAGATTTGAAAAACTCACCAATTTCACTATAAAGACCATTTACAAAAGTTTCAAGTGAAAAAGCTCAACAATTTCACTATAAAGACCATTACAAAAGTTCCAAGTCAAAAAAACTCACCAATTTCACTATAAAAACCATAATAAAAGTACAAAATTAAAAACATATACATTTCACTCTAAAAAGGATAACAAAAAATAAAAACTAAAAAACTCCTCAATTTCACTATATAGACCATAATAAAAGTTCCAAGTGAAAAAAAATTCACCAATTTCACTTAAAAGAGCATAAAAAAGTTCAAAGTGAAAAAACTCACCAATTTCATTCTATAAACAATAACAACAGTTCAAAGTTAAAAAACTCACCAATTTAAATATAAAAACCATAACAAAATTTCCAAGTCAAAAAGTCAACAATTTCACTATAAAAACCAAAATAAAAGATCTAAGTTAAACAATTCGCCTATTTCACAATTTGACTATAAAAACCAAAATAAAAAGTTCAATGTTAAAAAGCTCATCGATTTCATTCAAAAACTCATAAAAATGTTCAAAGTTGAAAAACTCTCCAATTTCACAACAAAAGCATGACAAAAGTTCCAAAAGAAAAAACTCACCAATTTCACTATAAAGACCATTTCAATAGTTTCAAGTCAAAATTATCTCCAATTTGACTATAAAGACCATAACGAAAGTTGAAAGTGAAAAAACTCAGATTTTCACTTTAAAAACTCACCAATTTCACTATAAAGACCATTTACAAAAGTTTCAAGTGAAAAAGCTCACCAATTTCACTATAAAGACCATTACAAAAGTTCCAACTCAAAAAACTCACCAATTTCACTATAAAAACCATAATAAAAGTTCAAAATTAAAAACATATACATTTCACTCTAAAAAGGATAACAAAACATAAAAACTAAAAAACTCCTCAATTTCACTATATAGACCATAATAAAAGTTCCAAGTGAAAAAAAACTCACCAATTTCACTTAAAAGACCATAAAAAAGTTCAAAGTGAAAAAACTCACCAATTTCATTCTATAAACAATAAAAAAAGTTCAAAGTTAAAAAACTCACCAATTTCAATATAAAAACCATAACAAAATTTCCAAGTCAAACAGTCAACAATTTCACTATAAAAACCAAAATAAAAGATCTAAGTTAAACAATTCGCCTATTTCACAATTTGACTATAAAAACCAAAATAAAAGTTCAATGTTAAAAAGCTCATCGATTTCATTCAAAAACTCATAAAAATGTTCAAAGTTGAAAAACTCTTCAATTTCACTATAAAACCATGACAAAAGTTCCAAAAGAAAAAACTCACCAATTTCACTATAAAGACCATTTCAATAGTTTCAAGTTAAGAATATCACTAATTTGACTATAAAGACCATAACAAAAGTTGAAAGTGAAAAAACTCACCAATTTCACTATAAAGTCCGTTACAGAACATCCAAGTCAAAAAATCACCAATTTCACAACAAAGACCATTACGAGAGTTCAGATTTTAAAAACTCACCAATTTCACTATAAAGACCATTTACAAAAGTTTCAAGTGAAAAAGCTCAACAATTTCACTATAAAGACCATTACAAAAGTTCCAAGTCAAAAAAACTCACCAATTTCACTATAAAAACCATAATAAAAGTACAAAATTAAAAACATATACATTTCACTCTAAAAAGGATAACAAAAAATAAAAACTAAAAAACTCCTCAATTTCACTATATAGACCATAATAAAAGTTCCAAGAGAAAAAAAATTCACCAATTTCACTTAAAAGAGCATAAAAAAGTTCAAAGTGAAAAAACTCACCAACTTCATTCTATAAACAATAACAACAGTTCAAAGTTAAAAAACTCACCAATTTCAATATAAAAACCATAACAAAATTTCCAAGTCAAAAAATAAACAATTTCACTATAAAAACCAAAATAAAAGATCTAAGTTAAACAATTCGCCTATTTCACAATTTGACTATAAAAACCAAAATAAAAAGTTCAATGTTAAAAAGCTCATCGATTTCATTCAAAAACTCATAAAAATGTTCAAAGTTGAAAAACTCTTCAATTTCACTATAAAACCATGAAAAAAGTTCCAAAAGAAAAAACTCACCAAGTTCACTATAAAGACCATTTCAATAGGTTCAAGTTAAGAATATCACTAATTTGACTATAAAGACCATAACAAAAGTTGAAAGTGAAAAAACTCACCAAATTCACTATAAAGTCCGTTACAGAATATCCAAGTCAAAAAATCACCAATTTCACAACAAAGACCATTACGAGAGTTCAGATTTTAAAAACTCACCAATTTCACTATAAAGACCATTTACAAAAGTTTCAAGTGAAAAAGCTCAACAATTTCACTATAAAGACCATTACAAAAGTTCCAAGTCAAAAAACTCACCAATTTCACTATAAAAACCATAATAAAAGTACAAAATTAAAAACATATACATTTCACTCTAAAAAGGATAACAAAAAATAAAAACTAAAAAACTCCTCAATTTCACTATATAGACCATAATAAAAGTTCCAAGTGAAAAAAAATTCACCAATTTCACTTAAAAGACCATAAAAAAGTTCAAAGTGAAAAAACTCACCAATTTCATTCTATAAACAATAACAACAGTTCAAAGTTAAAAAACTCACCAATTTCAATATAAAAACCATAACAAAATTTCCAAGTCAAAAAATCAACAATTTCACTATAAAATCCAAAATAAAAGATCTAAGTTAAACAATTCGCCTATTTCATAATTTGACTATAAAAACCAAAATAAAAGTTCAATGTTAAAAAGCTCATCGGTTTCACTCAAAAACTCATAAAAAAATGTTCAAAGTTGAAAAACTCTCCAATTTCACAACAAAAGCATGACAAAAGTTCCAAAAGAAAAAACTCACCAATTTCACTATAAACACCATTTCAATAGTTTCAAGTCAAAATTATCTCCAATTTGACTATAAAGACCATAACGAAAGTTGAAAGTGAAAAAACTCACCAATTTCACTATAACGGCCATTACAGAATATCTAAGTCAAAAAATCACAAATTTCACAACAAAGACCATTACGAGAGTTCAGATTTTAAAAACTCACCAATTTCACTATAAAGACCATTTACAAAAGTTTCAAGTTAAAAAGCTCACCAATTTCACTACAAAGACCATTACAAAAGTTCCAAGTTAAAAAACTCACCAATTTCACTATAAAAATCATAATAAAAGTTCCAAGTGAAAAAAACTCACCAATTTCACTAAAAAGACCAAAACAAAAGTTCAAAGTGAAAAAACTCACAAATTTCATTCTATAAACAATAACAATAGTTCAAAGTTTAAAAACTCATCATTTTCAAAATAAAAACAATAAAAAAAGTTCCAAGTCAAAAAATGATCAATTTCACTATAAAAACAAAATTAAAAGATCTAAGTTAAAAAAAACTCGCCTATTTCACAATTTGACTATAAAAACCAAAATAAAAGTTCAATGTTAAAAATCTCATCGATTTCACTCAAAAACACATAAAGACCATTTCAATAGGTTCAAGTTAAGAATATCACTAATTTGACTATAAAGACCATAACAAAAGTTGAAAGTGAAAAAACTCACCAATTTCACTATAAAGTTCGTTACAGAACATCCAAGTCAAAAAATCACCAATTTCACAACAAAGACCATTAAGAGAGTTCAGATTTTAAAAACTCACCAATTTCACTATAAAGACCATTTACAAAAGTTTCAAGTGAAAAAGCTCAACAATTTCACTATAAAGACCATTACAAAAGTTCCAAGTCAAAAAACTCACCAATTTCACTATAAAAACCATAATAAAAGTACAAAATTAAAAACATATACATTTCACTCTAAAAAGATATACATTTGCCTCTAAAAAGGATAACAAAACATAAAAACTAAAAAACTCCTCAATTTCACTATATAGACCATAATAAAAGTTCCAAGTGAAAACAAATTCACCAATTTCACTTAAAAGACCATAAAAAAGTTCAATGTGAAAAAACTCACCAACTTCATTCTATAAACAATAACAACAGTTCAAAGTTAAAAAACTCACCAATTTCAATATAAAAACCATAACAAAATTTCCAAGTCAAAAAATCAACAATTTCACTATAAAAACCAAAATAAAAGATCTAAGTTAAACAATTCGCCTATTTCACAATTTGACTATAAAAACCAAAATAAAAGTTCAATGTTAAAAAGCTCATCGATTTCATTCAAAAACTCATAAAAATGTTCAAAGTTGAAAAACTCTTCAATTTCACTATAAAACCATGAAAAAAGTTCTAAAAGAAAAAACTCACCAATTTCACTATAAAGACCATTTCAATAGTTTCAAGTTAAGAATATCACTAATTTGACTATAAAGACCATAACAAAAGTTGAAAGTGAAAAAACTCACCAATTTCACTATAAAGTCTGTTACAGAACATCCAAGTCAAAAAATTACCAATTTCACAACAAAGACCATTACGAGAGTTCAGATTTTAAAAACTCACTAATTTCACGATAAAGACCATTTACAAAAGTTTCAAGTGAAAAAGCTCACCAATTTCACTATAAAGACCATTACAAAAGTTCCAAGTCAAAAAACTCACGAATTTCACTATAAAAACCATAATAAAAGTTCAAAATTAAAAACATATACATTTCACTCTAAAAAGGATAACAAAACATAAAAACTAAAAAACTCCTCAATTTCACTATATAGACCATAATAAAAGTTCCAAGTGAAAAAAAATTCACCAATTTCACTTAAAAGACCATAAAAAAGTTCAAAGTGAAAAAACTCACCAACTTCATTCTATAAACAATAACAACAGTTCAAAGTTAAAAAACTCACCAATTTCAATATAAAAACCATAACAAAATTTCCAAGTCAAAAAGTCAACAATTTCACTATAAAAACCAAAATAAAAGATCTAAGTTAAACAATTCGCCTATTTCACAATTTGACTATAAAAACCAAAATAAAAGTTCAATGTTAAAAAGCTCATCGATTTCATTCAAAAACTCATAAAAATGTTCAAAGTTGAAAAACTCTTCAATTTCACTATAAAACCATGAAAAAAGTTCCAAAAGAAAAAACTCACCAATTTCATTATAAAGACCATTTCAATAGTTTCAAGTTAAGAATATCACTAATTTGACTATAAAGACCATAACAAAAGTTGAAAGTGAAAAAACTCACCAATTTCACTATAAAGTCCGTTACAGAACATCCAAGTCAAAAAATCACCAATTTCACAACAAAGACCATTACGAGAGTTCAGATTTTAAAAACTCACCAATTTCACTATAAAGAACATTTACAAAAGTTTCAAGTGAAAAAGCTCACCAATTTCACTATAAAGACCATTACAAAAGTTCCAAGTCAAAAAACTCACCAATTTCACTATAAAAACCATAATAAAAGTTCAAAATTAAAAACATATACATTTCACTCTAAAAAGGATAACAAAACATAAAAACTAAAAAACTCCTCAATTTAACTATATAGACCATAATAAAAGTTCCAAGTGAAAAAAAATTCACCAATTTCACTTAAAAGACCATAAAAAAGTTCAAAGTGAAAAAACTCACCAACTTCATTCTATAAACAATAACAACAGTTCAAAGTTAAAAAACTCACCAATTTCAATATAAAAACCATAACAAAATTTCCAAGTCAAAAAATCAACAATTTCACTATAAAAACCAAAATAAAAGATCTAAGTTAAACAATTCGCCTATTTCACAATTTGACTATAAAAACCAAAATAAAAGTTCAATGTTAAAAAGCTCATCGATTTCATTCAAAAACTCATAAAAATGTTCAAAGTTGAAAAACTCTTCAATTTCACTATAAAACCATGAAAAAAGTTCTAAAAGAAAAAACTCACCAATTTCACTATAAAGACCATTTCAATAGTTTCAAGTTAAGAATATCACTAATTTGACTATAAAGACCATAACAAAAGTTGAAAGTGAAAAAACTCACCAATTTCACTATAAAGTCTGTTACAGAACATCCAAGTCAAAAAATTACCAATTTCACAACAAAGACCATTACGAGAGTTCAGATTTTAAAAACTCACTAATTTCACGATAAAGACCATTTACAAAAGTTTCAAGTGAAAAAGCTCACCAATTTCACTATAAAGACCATTACAAAAGTTCCAAGTCAAAAAACTCACCAATTTCACTATAAAAACCATAATAAAAGTTCAAAATTAAAAACATATACATTTCACTCTAAAAAGGATAACAAAACATAAAAACTAAAAAACTCCTCAATTTCACTATATAGACCATAATAAAATTTCCAAGTGAAATAAAATTCACCAATTTCACTTAAAAGACCATAAAAAAGTTCAAAGTGAAAAAACTCACCAATTTCATTCTATAAACAATAACAACAGTTCAAAGTTAAAAAACTCACCAATTTCAATATAAAAACCATAACAAAATTTCCAAGTCAAAAAGTCAACAATTTCACTTTAAAAACCAAAATAAAAGATCTAAGTTAAACAATTCGCCTATTTCACAATATGACTATGAAAACCAAAATAAAAGTTCAATGTGAAAAAGCTCATCGATTTCACTCAAAAACTCATAAAAATGTTCAAAGTTGAAAAACTCTTCAATTTCACTATAAAACCATGAAAAAAGTTCCAAAAGAAAAAACTCACCAATTTCATTATAAAGACCATTTCAATAGTTTCAAGTTAAGAATATCACTAATTTGACTATAAAGACCATAACAAAAGTTGAAAGTGAAAAAACTCACCAATTTCACTATAAAGTCCGTTACAGAACATCCAAGTCAAAAAATCACCAATTTCACAACAAAGACCATTACGATAGTTCAGATTTTAAAAACTCACCAATTTCACTATAAAGAACATTTTCAAAAGTTTCAAGTGAAAAAGCTCACCAATTTCACTATAAAGACCATTACAAAAGTTCCAAGTCAAAAAACTCACCAATTTCACTATAAAAACCATAATAAAAGTTCAAAATTAAAAACATATACATTTCACTCTAAAAAGGATAACAAAACATAAAAACTAAAAAACTCCTCAATTTAACTATATAGACCATAATAAAAGTTCCAAGTGAAAAAAAACTTCACCAATTTCACTTAAAAGACCATAAAAAATTTCAAAGTGAAAAAACTCACCAATTTCATTCTATAAACAATAACAAAAGTTCAAAGTTAAAAAACTCACCAATTTCAATATAAAAACCATAACAAAATTTCCAAGTCAAAAAATCAACAATTTCGCTATAAAAACAAAATTACAAAAGTTCCAAGTCAAAAAACACACCAATTTCACTATAAAAACCATAATAAAAGTTCCAAGTGAAAAAAACTCACCAATTTCACTAAAAAGACCATAACAAAAGTTCAAAGTGAAAAAACTCACAAATTTCATTCTATAAACAATAACAACAGTTCAAAGTTTAAAAACTCATCATTTTCAAAATAAAAACCATAAAAAAATTTCCAAGTCACAAAATGAGCAATTTTACTATAAAAACAAAATTAAAAGATCTAAGTTAAAAAAAACTCGCCTATTTCACAATTTGACTATAAAAACCAAAATAAAAGTTCAATGTTAAAAAGCTCATCGATTTCACTCAAAAACTCATAAAAATGTTCAAAGTTGAAAAACTCTTCAATTTCACTATAAAACCATGAAAAAAGTTCCAAAAGAAAAAACTCACCAATTTCACTATAAAGACCATTTCAATAGGTTCAAGTTAAGAATATCACTAATTTGACTATAAAGACCATAACAAAAGTTGAAAGTGAAAAAACTCACCAATTTCACTATAAAGTCTGTTACAGAACATCCAAGTCAAAAAATCACCAATTTCACAACAAAGACCATTACGAGAGTTTAGATCTTAAAAACTCACCAATTTCAGTATAAAGACCATTTACAAAAGTTTCAAGTTAAAAAGCTCACCAATTTCACTACAAAGACCATTACAAAAGTTCCAAGTCAAAAAACTCACCAATTTCACTATAAAAACCATAATAAAAGTTCCAAGTGAAAAAAACTCACCAATTTCACTAAAAAGACCATAACAAAAGTTCAAAGTGAAAAAACTCACAAATTTCATTCTATAAACAATAACAACAGTTCAAAGTTTAAAAACTCATCATTTTCAAAATAAAAACAATAAAAAATTTCCAAGTCAAAAAATGATCAATTTCACTATAAAAACAAAATTAAAAGATCTAAGTTAAAAAAAACTCGCCTATTTCACAATTTGACTATAAAAACCAAAATAAAAGTTCAATGTTAAAAATCTCATCGATTTCACTCAAAAACACATAAAAATGTTCAAAGTTGAAAAACTCTTCAATTTCACTATAAAACCATGAAAAAAGTTCCAAAAGAAAAAAATCACCAATTTCACTATAAAGACCATTTCAATAGGTTCAGGTTAAGAATATCACTAATTTGACTATAAAGACCATAACAAAAGTTGAAAGTGAAAAAACTCACCAATTTCACTATAAAGTTCGTTACAGAACATCCAAGTCAAAAAATCACCAATTTCACAACAAAGACCATTACGAGAGTTCAGATTTTAAAAACTCACCAATTTCACTATAAAGACCATTTACAAAAGTTTCAAGTGAAAAAGCTCAACAATTTCACTATAAAGACCATTACAAAAGTTCCAAGTCAAAAAACTCACCAATTTCACTATAAAAACCATAATAAAAGTACAAAATTAAAAACATATACATTTCACTCTAAAAAGGATAACAAAAAATAAAAACTAAAAAACTCCTCAATTTCACTATATAGACCATAATAAAAGTTCCAAGTGAAAAAAAATTCACCAATTTCACTTAAAAGACCATAAAAAAGTTCAAAGTGAAAAAACTCACCAACTTCATTCTATAAACAATAACAACAGTTCAAAGTTAAAAAACTCACCAATTTCAATATAAAAACCATAACAAAATTTCCAAGTCAAAAAATCAACAATTTCACTATAAAAACCAAAATAAAAGATCTAAGTTAAACAATTCGCCTATTTCACAATTTGACTATAAAAACCAAAATAAAAGTTCAATGTTAAAAAGCTCATCGATTTCATTCAAAAACTCATAAAAATGTTCAAAGTTGAAAAACTCTTCAATTTCACTATAAAACCATGAAAAAAGTTCCAAAAGAAAAAACTCACCAATTTCATTATAAAGACCATTTCAATAGTTTCAAGTTAAGAATATCACTAATTTGACTATAAAGACCATAACAAAAGTTGAAAGTGAAAAAACTCACCAATTTCACTATAAAGTCCGTTACAGAACATCCAAGTCAAAAAATCACCAATTTCACAACAAAGACCATTACGAGAGTTCAGATTTTAAAAACTCACCAATTTCACTATAAAGAACATTTACAAAAGTTTCAAGTGAAAAAGCTCACCAATTTCACTATAAAGACCATTACAAAAGTTCCAAGTCAAAAAACTCACCAATTTCACTATAAAAACCATAATAAAAGTTCAAAATTAAAAACATATACATTTCACTCTAAAAAGGATAACAAAACATAAAAACTAAAAAACTCCTCAATTTAACTATATAGACCATAATAAAAGTTCCAAGTGAAAAAAAACTTCACCAATTTCACTTAAAAGACCATAAAAAATTTCAAAGTGAAAAAACTCACCAATTTCATTCTATAAACAATAACAAAAGTTCTAAGTTAAAAAACTCACCAATTTCAATATAAAAACCATAACAAAATTTCCAAGTCAAAAAATCAACAATTTCGCTATAAAAACAAAATTACAAAAGTTCCAAGTCAAAAAACTCACCAATTTCACTATAAAAACCATAATAAAAGTTCCAAGTGAAAAAAACTCACCAATTTCACTAAAAAGACCATAACAAAAGTTCAAAGTGAAAAAACTCACAAATTTCATTCTATAAACAATAACAACAGTTCAAAGTTTAAAAACTCATCATTTTCAAAATAAAAACCATAAAAAAATTTCCAAGTCACAAAATGAGCAATTTTACTATAAAAACAAAATTAAAAGATCTAAGTTAAAAAAAAACTCGCCTATTTCACAATTTGACTATAAAAACCAAAATAAAAGTTCAATGTTAAAAAGCTCATCGATTTCACTCAAAAACTCATAAAAATGTTCAAAGTTGAAAAACTCTTCAATTTCACTATAAAACCATGAAAAAAGTTCCAAAAGAAAAAACTCACCAATTTCACTATAAAGACCATTTCAATAGGTTCAAGTTAAGAATATCACTAATTTGACTATAAAGACCATAACAAAAGTTGAAAGTGAAAAAACTCACCAATTTCACTATAAAGTCCGTTACAGAACATCCAAGTCAAAAAATCACCAATTTCACAACAAAGACCATTACGAGAGTTTAGATCTTAAAAACTCACCAATTTCACTATAAAGACCATTTACAAAAGTTTCAAGTTAAAAAGCTCACCAATTTCACTACAAAGACCATTACAAAAGTTCCAAGTCAAAAAAACTCACCAATTTCACTATAAAAACCATAATAAAAGTTCCAAGTGAAAAAAACTCACCAATTTCACTAAAAAGACCATAACAAAAGTTCAAAGTGAAAAAACTCACAAATTTCATTCTATAAACAATAACAACAGTTCAAAGTTTAAAAACTCATCATTTTCAAAATAAAAACAATAAAAAAATTTCCAAGTCAAAAAATGATTAATTTCACTATAAAAACAAAATTAAAAGATCTAAGTTAAAAAAAACTCGCCTATTTCACAATTTGACTATAAAAACCAAAATAAAAGTTCAATGTTAAAAATCTCATCGATTTCACTCAAAAACACATAAAAATGTTCAAAGTTGAAAAACTCTTCAATTTCACTATAAAACCATGAAAAAAGTTCCAAAAGAAAAAATCACCAATTTCACTATAAAGACCATTTCAATAGGTTCAAGTTAAGAATATCACTAATTTGACTATAAAGACCATAACAAAAGTTGAAAGTGAAAAAACTCACCAATTTCACTATAAAGTTCGTTACAGAACATCCAAGTCAAAAAATCACCAATTTCACAACAAAGACCATTACGAGAGTTCAGATTTTAAAAACTCACCAATTTCACTATAAAGACCATTTACAAAAGTTTCAAGTGAAAAAGCTCAACAATTTCACTATAAAGACCATTACAAAAGTTCCAAGTCAAAAAACTCACCAATTTCACTATAAAAACCATAATAAAAGTACAAAATTAAAAACATATACATTTCACTCTAAAAAGGATAACAAAAAATAAAAACTAAAAAACTCCTCAATTTCACTATATAGACCATAATAAAAGTTCCAAGTGAAAAAAAATTCACCAATTTCACTTAAAAGACCATAAAAAAGTTCAAAGTGAAAAAACTCACCAACTTCATTCTATAAACAATAACAACAGTTCAAAGTTAAAAAACTCACCAATTTCAATATAAAAACCATAACAAAATTTCCAAGTCAAAAAATAAACAATTTCACTATAAAAACCAAAATAAAAGATCTAAGTTAAACAATTCGCCTATTTCACAATTTGACTATAAAAACCAAAATAAAAGTTCAATGTTAAAAAGCTCATCGATTTCATTCAAAAACTCATAAAAATGTTCAAAGTTGAAAAACTCTTCAATTTCACTATAAAACCATGAAAAAAGTTCTAAAAGAAAAAACTCACCAATTTCACTATAAAGACCATTTCAATAGTTTCAAGTTAAGAATATCACTAATTTGACTATAAAGACCATAACAAAAGTTGAAAGTGAAAAAACTCACCAATTTCACTATAAAGTCTGTTACAGAACATCCAAGTCAAAAAATTACCAATTTCACAACAAAGACCATTACGAGAGTTCAGATTTTAAAAACTCACTAATTTCACGATAAAGACCATTTACAAAAGTTTCAAGAGAAAAAGCTCACCAATTTCACTATAAAGACCATTACAAAAGTTCCAAGTCAAAAAACTCACCAATTTCACTATAAAAACCATAATAAAAGTTCAAAATTAAAAACATATACATTTCACTCTAAAAAGGATAACAAAACATAAAAACTAAAAAACTCCTCAATTTCACTATATAGACCATAATAAAATTTCCAAGTGAAATAAAATTCACCAATTTCACTTAAAAGACCATAAAAAAGTTCAAAGTGAAAAAACTCACCAATTTCATTCTATAAACAATA
This sequence comes from Lathyrus sativus, assembly GCA_963859935.3. Taxonomy (NCBI): domain Eukaryota; kingdom Viridiplantae; phylum Streptophyta; class Magnoliopsida; order Fabales; family Fabaceae; genus Lathyrus; species Lathyrus sativus. Next base: position 164,960 of record CAWUDS030001007.1, on the reverse strand, counting down.
ACAACAGTTCAAAGTTAAAAAACTCACCAATTTCAATATAAAAACCATAACAAAATTTCCAAGTCAAAAAGTCAACAATTTCACTATAAAAACCAAAATAAAAGATCTAAGTTAAACAATTCGCCTATTTCACAATATGACTATGAAAACCAAAATAAAAGTTCAATGTGAAAAAGCTCATCGATTTCACTCAAAAACTCATAAAAATGTTCAAAGTTGAAAAACTCTTCAATTTCACTATAAAACCATGAAAAAAATTCCAAAAGAAAAAACTCACCAATTTCATTATAAAGACCATTTCAATAGTTTCAAGTTAAGAATATCACTAATTTGACTATAAAGACCATAACAAAAGTTGAAAGTGAAAAAACTCACCAATTTCACTATAAAGTCCGTTACAGAACATCCAAGTCAAAAAATCACCAATTTCACAACAAAGACCATTACGAGAGTTTAGATTTTAAAAACTCACCAATTTCACTATAAAGAACATTTACAAAAGTTTCAAGTGAAAAAGCTCACCAATTTCACTATAAAGACCATTACAAAAGTTCCAAGTCAAAAAACTCACCAATTTCACTATAAAAACCATAATAAAAGTTCAAAATTAAAAACATATACATTTCACTCTAAAAAGGATAACAAAACATAAAAACTAAAAAACTCCTCAATTTAACTATATAGACCATAATAAAAGTTCCAAGTGAAAAAAAACTTCACCAATTTCACTTAAAAGACCATAAAAAATTTCAAAGTGAAAAAACTCACCAATTTCATTCTATAAACAATAACAAAAGTTCAAAGTTAAAAAACTCACCAATTTCAATATAAAAACCATAACAAAATTTCCAAGTCAAAAAATCAACAATTTCGCTATAAAAACAAAATTACAAAAGTTCCAAGTCAAAAAACTCACCAATTTCACTATAAAAACCATAATAAAAGTTCCAAGTGAAAAAAACTCACCAATTTCACTAAAAAGACCATAACAAAAGTTCAAAGTGAAAAAACTCACAAATTTCATTCTATAAACAATAACAACAATTCAAAGTTTAAAAACTCATCATTTTCAAAATAAAAACCATAAAAAAATTTCCAAGTCACAAAATGAGCAATTTTACTATAAAAACAAAATTAAAAGATCTAAGTTAAAAAAAACTCGCCTATTTCACAATTTGACTATAAAAACCAAAATAAAAGTTCAATGTTAAAAAGCTCATCGATTTCACTCAAAAACTCATAAAAATGTTCAAAGTTGAAAAACTCTTCAATTTCACTATAAAACCATGAAAAAAGTTCCAAAAGAAAAAACTCACCAATTTCACTATAAAGACCATTTCAATAGGTTCAAGTTAAGAATATCACTAATTTGACTATAAAGACCATAACAAAAGTTGAAAGTGAAAAAACTCACCAATTTCACTATAAAGTCTGTTACAGAACATCCAAGTCAAAAAATCACCAATTTCACAACAAAGACCATTACGAGAGTTTAGATCTTAAAAACTCACCAATTTCAGTATAAAGACCATTTACAAAAGTTTCAAGTGAAAAAGCTCACCAATTTCACTACAAAGACCATTACAAAAGTTCCAAGTCAAAAAACTCACCAATTTCACTATAAAAACCATAATAAAAGTTCCAAGTGAAAAAAACTCACCAATTTCACTAAAAAGACCATAACAAATGTTCAAAGTGAAAAAACTCACAAATTTCATTCTATAAACAATAACAACAGTTCAAAGTTTAAAAACTCATCATTTTCAAAATAAAAACCATAAAAAAATTTCCAAGTCACAAAATGAGCAATTTCACTATAAAAACAAAATTAAAAGATCTAAGTTAAAAAAAACTCGCCTATTTCACAATTTGACTATAAAAACCAAAATAAAAGTTCAATGTTAAAAAGCTCATCGATTTCACTCAAAAACTCATAAAAATGTTCAAAGTTGAAAAACTCTTCAATTTCACTATAAAACCATGAAAAAAGTTCCAAAAGAAAAAACTCACCAATTTCATTATAAAGACCATTTCAATAGTTTCAAGTTAAGAATATCACTAATTTGACTATAAAGACCATAACAAAAGTTAAAAGTGAAAAAACTCACCAATTTCACTATAAAGTCCGTTACAGAACATCCAAGTCAAAAAATCACCAATTTCACAACAAAGACCATTACGAGAGTTCAGATTTTAAAAACTCACCAATTTCACTCTAAAGAACATTTACAAAAGTTTCAAGTGAAAAAGCTCACCAATTTCACTATAAAGACCATTACAAAAGTTCCAAGTTAAAAAACTCACCAATTTCACTATAAAAACCATAATAAAAGTTCAAAATTAAAAACATATACATTTCACTCTAAAAAGGATAACAAAACATAAAAACTAAAAAACTCCTCAATTTCACTATATAGACCATAATAAAAGTTCCAAGTGAAAAAAGTTTTACCAATTTCACTTAAAATACCATAAAAAAGTTCAAAGTGAAAAAACTCAAAAATTTCATTCTATAAACAATAACAACAGTTCAAAGTTTAAAAACTCATCATTTTCAAAATAAAAACCATAAAAAAATTTCCAAGTCACAAAATGAGCAATTTCACTATAAAAATAAAATTAAAAGATCTAAGTTAAAAAAAAACTCGCCTATTTCACAATTTCACTATAAAAACCAAAATAAAAGTTCAATGTTAAAAAGCTCATCGATTTCACTCAAAAACTCATAAAAATGTTCAAAGTTGAAAAACTCTTCAATTTCACTATAAAACCATGAAAAAAGTTCCAAAAGAAAAAACTCACCAATTTCATTATAAAGACCATTTCAATAGTTTCAAGTTAAGAATATCACTAATTTGACTATAAAGACCATAACAAAAGTTGAAAGTGAAAAATCTCACCAATTTCACTATAAAGTCCGTTACAGAACATCCAAGTCAAAAACTCACCAATTTCACAACAAACACCATTACGAGAGTTCAGATTTTAAAAACTCACCAATTTCACTATAAAGACCATTTACAAAAGTTCCAAGTCAAAAAACTCACCAATTTCACTATAAAAACCATAATAAACGTTCCAAGTGAAAAAAACTCACCAATTTCACTAAAAAGACCATAAAAAAAGTTCAAAGTGAAAAAACTCACAAATTTCATTCTATAAACAATAACAACAGTTCAAACATTAAAAACTCATCATTTTCAAAATAAAAACCGTAAAAAAATTTCCAAGTCACAAAATGAGCAATTTCACTATAAAAACAAAATTAAAAGATCTAAGTTAAAAAAAACTCGCCTATTTCACAATTTGACCATAAAAACCAAAATATAAGTTCAATGTTAAAAAGCTCATCGATTTCACTCAAAAACTCATAAAAATGTTCAAAGTTGAAAAACTCTTCAATTTCACTATAAAACCATGAAAAAAGTTCCAAAAGAAAAAACTCACCAATTTCATTATAAAGACCATTTCAATAGTTTCAAGTTAAGAATATCACTAATTTGACTATAAAGACCATAACAAAAGTTGAAAGTCAAAAAACTCACCAATTTCACTATAAAGTCCGTTACAGAACATCCAAGTCAAAAAATCACAAATTTCACAACAAAGACCATTACGAGAGTTCAGATTTTAAAAACTCACTAATTTCACGATAAAGACCATTTACAAAAGTTTCAAGTGAAAAAGCTCACCAATTTCACTATAAAGACCATTACAAAAGTTCCAAGTCAAAAAACTCACAATTTTTCACTATAAAAACCATAATAAAAGTTCAAAATTAAAAACATATACATTTCACTCTAAAAAGGATAACAAAACATAAAAACTAAAAAACTCCTCAATTTCACTATATAGACCATAATAAAAGTTCCAAGTGAAATAAAATTCACCAATTTCACTTAAAAGACCATAAAAAAGTTCAAAGTGAAAAAACTCACCAATTTCATTCTATAAACAATAACAACAGTTCAAAGTTAAAAAACTCACCAATTTCAATATAAAAACCATAACAAAATTTCCAAGTCAAAAAGTCAACAATTTCACTATAAAAACCAAAATAAAAGATCTAAGTTAAACAACTCGCCTATTTCACAATTTGACTATAAAAACCAAAATAAAAGTTCAATGTTAAAAAGCTCATCGATTTCACTCAAAAACTCATAAAAATGTTCAAAGTTGAAAAACTCTTCAATTTCACTATAAAACCATGAAAAAAGTTCCAAAAGAAAAAACTCACCAATTTCATTATAAAGACCATTTCAATAGTTTCAAGTTAAGAATATCACTAATTTGACTATAAAGACCATAACAAAAGTTGAAAGTCAAAAAACTCACCAATTTCACTATAAAGTCCGTTACAGAACATCCAAGTCAAAAAATCACAAATTTCACAACAAAGACCATTACGAGAGTTCAGATTTTAAAAACTCACTAATTTCACGATAAAGACCATTTACAAAAGTTTCAAGTGAAAAAGCTCACCAATTTCACTATAAAGACCATTACAAAAGTTCCAAGTCAAAAAACTCACAATTTTTCACTATAAAAACCATAATAAAAGTTCAAAATTAAAAACATATACATTTCACTCTAAAAAGGATAACAAAACATAAAAACTAAAAAACTCCTCAATTTCACTATATAGACCATAATAAAAGTTCCAAGTGAAATAAAATTCACCAATTTCACTTAAAAGACCATAAAAAAGTTCAAAGTGAAAAAACTCACCAATTTCATTCTATAAACAATAACAACAGTTCAAAGTTAAAAAACTCACCAATTTCAATATAAAAACCATAACAAAATTTCCAAGTCAAAAAGTCAACAATTTCACTATAAAAACCAAAATAAAAGATCTAAGTTAAACAACTCGCCTATTTCACAATTTGACTATAAAAACCAAAATAAAAGTTCAATGTTAAAAAGCTCATCGATTTCACTCAAAAACTCATAAAAATGTTCAAAGTTGAAAAACTCTTCAATTTCACTATAAAACCATGAAAAAAGTTCCAAAAGAAAAAACTCACCAATTTCATTATAAAGACCATTTCAATAGTTTCAAGTTAAGAATATCACTAATTTGACTATAAAGACCATAACAAAAGTTGAAAGTGAAAAAACTCACCAATTTCACTATAAAGTCCGTTACAGAACATCCAAGTCAAAAAATCACCAATTTCACAACAAAGACCATTACGAGAGTTCAGATTTTAAAAACTCACGAATTTCACTATAAAGAACATTTACAAAAGTTTCAAGTGAAAAAGCTCACCAATTTCACTATAAAGACCATTACAAAAGTTCCAAGTCAAAAAACTCACCAATTTCACTATAAAAACCATAATAAAAGTTCAAAATTAAAAACATATACATTTCACTCTAAAAAGGATAACAAAACATAAAAACTAAAAAAACTCCTCAATTTCACTATATAGACCATAATAAAAGTTTCAAGTGAAAAAAATTTCACCAATTTCACTTAAAATACCATAAAAAAGTTCAAAGTGAAAAAACTCACCAATTTCATTCTATAAACAATAACAACAGTTCAAAGTTTAAAAACTCACCAATTTCAATATAAAAACCATAACAAAATTTCCAAGTCAAAAAATCAACAATTTCACTATAAAAACAAAATTAAAAGATCTAAGTTAAAAAAAACTCGCCTATTTCACAATTTGACTATAAAAACCAAAATAAAAGTTCAATGTTAAAAAGCTCATCGATTTCACTCAAAAACTCATAAAAATGTTCAAAGTTGAAAAACTCTTCAATTTCACTATAAAACCATGAAAAAAGTTCCAAAAGAAAAAACTCACCAATTTCATTATAAAGACCATTTCAATAGTTTCAAGTTAAGAATATCACTAATTTGACTATAAAGACCATAACAAAAGTTGAAAGTGAAAAAACTCACCAATTTCACTATAAAGTCCATTACAGAACATCCAAGTCAAAAACTCACCAATTTCACAACAAAGACCATTACGAGAGTTCAGATTTTAAAAACTCACCAATTTCACTATAAAGACCATTTACAAAAGTTTCAAGTTAAAAAGCTCACCAATTTCACTACAAAGACCATTACAAAAGTTCCAAGTCAAAAAACTCATCAATTTCACTATAAAAACCATAATAAACGTTCAAAGTGAAAAAAACTCACCAATTTCACTAAAAAGACCATAAAAAAAGTTCAAAGTGAAAAAACTCACAAATTTCATTCTATAAACAATAACAACAGTTCAAAGTTTAAAAACTCATCATTTTCAAAATAAAAACCATAAAAAAATTTCCAAGTCACAAAATGAGCAATTTCACTATAAAAACAAAATTAAAAGATCTAAGTTAAAAAAAACTCGCCTATTTCACAATTTGACTATAAAAACCAAAATATAAGTTCAATGTTAAAAAGCTCATCGATTTCACTCAAAAACTCATAAAAATGTTCAAAGTTGAAAAACTCTTCAATTTCACTATAAAACCATGAAAAAAGTTCCAAAAGAAAAAACTCACCAATTTCATTATAAAGACCATTTCAATAGTTTCAAGTTAAGAATATCACTAATTTGACTATAAAGACCATAACAAAAGTTGAAAGTGAAAAAACTCACCAATTTCACTATAAAGTCCATTACAGAACATCCAAGTCAAAAACTCACCAATTTCACAACAAAGACCATTACGAGAGTTCAGATTTTAAAAACTCACCAATTTCACTATAAAGACCATTTACAAAAGTTTCAAGTTAAAAAGCTCACCAATTTCACTACAAAGACCATTACAAAAGTTCCAAGTCAAAAAACTCATCAATTTCACTATAAAAACCATAATAAACGTTCCAAGTGAAAAAAACTCACCAATTTCACTAAAAAGACCATAAAAAAAGTTCAAAGTGAAAAAACTCACAAATTTCATTCTATAAACAATAACAACAGTTCAAAGTTTAAAAACTCATCATTTTCAAAATAAAAACCATAAAAAAATTTCCAAGTCACAAAATGAGCAATTTCACTATAAAAACAAAATTAAAAGATCTAAGTTAAAAAAAACTCGCCTATTTCACAATTTGACTATAAAAACCAAAATATAAGTTCAATGTTAAAAAGCTCATCGATTTCACTCAAAAACTCATAAAAATGTTCAAAGTTGAAAAACTCTTCAATTTCACTATAAAACCATGAAAAAAGTTCCAAAAGAAAAAACTCACCAATTTCATTATAAAGACCATTTCAATAGTTTCAAGTTAAGAATATCACTAATTTGACTATAAAGACCATAACAAAAGTTGAAAGTGAAAAAACTCACCAATTTCACTATAAAGTCCGTTACAGAACATCCAAGTCAAAAAATCACAAATTTCACAACAAAGACCATTACGAGAGTTCAGATTTTAAAAACTCACTAATTTCACGATAAAGACCATTTACAAAAGTTTCAAGTGAAAAAGCTCACCAATTTCACTATAAAGACCATTACAAAAGTTCCAAGTCAAAAAACTCACAATTTTTCACTATAAAAACCATAATAAAAGTTCAAAATTAAAAACATATACATTTCACTCTAAAAAGGATAACAAAACATAAAAACTAAAAAACTCCTCAATTTCACTATATAGACCATAATAAAAGTTCCAAGTGAAATAAAATTCACCAATTTCACTTAAAAGACCATAAAAAAGTTCAAAGTGAAAAAACTCACCAATTTCATTCTATAAACAATAACAACAGTTCAAAGTTAAAAAACTCACCAATTTCAATATAAAAACCATAACAAAATTTCCAAGTCAAAAAGTCAACAATTTCACTATAAAAACCAAAATAAAAGATCTAAGTTAAACAACTCGCCTATTTCACAATTTGACTATAAAAACCAAAATAAAAGTTCAATGTTAAAAAGCTCATCGATTTCACTCAAAAACTCATAAAAATGTTCAAAGTTGAAAAACTCTTCAATTTCACTATAAAACCATGAAAAAAGTTCCAAAAGAAAAAACTCACCAATTTCATTATAAAGACCATTTCAATAGTTTCAAGTTAAGAATATCACTAATTTGACTATAAAGACCATAACAAAAGTTGAAAGTGAAAAAACTCACCAATTTCACTATAAAGTCCGTTACAGAACATCCAAGTCAAAAAATCACCAATTTCACAACAAAGACCATTACGAGAGTTCAGGTTTTAAAAACTCACGAATTTCACTATAAAGAACATTTACAAAAGTTTCAAGTGAAAAAGCTCACCAATTTCACTATAAAGACCATTACAAAAGTTCCAAGTCAAAAAACTCCCCAATTTCACTATAAAAACCATAATAAAAGTTCAAAATTAAAAACATATACATTTCACTCTAAAAAGGATAACAAAACATAAAAACTAAAAAACTCCTCAATTTCACCATATAGACCATAATAAAAGTTTCAAGTGAAAAAAATTTCACCAATTTCACTTAAAATACCATAAACAAGTTCAAAGTGAAAAAACTCACCAATTTCATTCTATAAACAATAACAACAGTTCAAAGTTTAAAAACTCACCAATTTCAATATAAAAACCATAACAAAATTTCCAAGTCAAAAAATCAACAATTTCACTATAAAAACAAAATTAAAAGATCTAAGTTAAAAAAAACTCGCCTATTTCACAATTTGACTATAAAAACCAAAATAAAAGTTCAATGTTAAAAAGCTCATCGATTTCACTCAAAAACTCATAAAAATGTTCAAAGTTGAAAAACTCTTCAATTTCACTATAAAACCATGAAAAAAGTTCCAAAAGAAAAAACTCACCAATTTCACTATAAAGACCATTTCAATAGGTTCAAGTTAAGAATATCACTAATTTGACTATAAAGACCATAACAAAAGTTGAAAGTGAAAAAACTCACCAATTTCACGATAAAGTCCGTTACAGAACATCCAAGTCAAAAAATCACCAATTTCACAACACAGACCATTACGAGAGTTCAGATTTTAAAAACTCACCAATTTCACTATAAAGACCATTTACAAAAGTTTCAAGTGAAAAAGCTCACCAATTTCACTACAAAGACCATTACAAAAGTTCCAAGTCAAAAAAACTCACCAATTTCACTATAAAAACCATAATAAAAGTTCCAAGTGAAAAAAACTCACCAATTTCATTCTATAAACAATAACAACAGTTCAAAGTTTAAAAACTCATCATTTTCAAAATAAAAACCATAAAAAAATTTCCAAGTCACAAAATGAGCAATTTCACTATAAAAACAAAATTAAAAGATCTAAGTTAAAAAAAACTCGCCTATTTCACAATTTGACTATAAAAACCAAAATAAAAGTTCAATGTTAAAAAGCTCATCGATTTCACTCAAAAACTCATAAAAATGTTCAAAGTTGAAAAACTCTTCAATTTCACTATAAAACCATGAAAAAAGTTCCAAAAGAAAAAACTCACCAATTTCATTATAAAGACCATTTCAATAGTTTCAAGTTAAGAATATCACTAATTTGACTATAAAGACCATAACAAAAGTTGAAAGTGAAAAACTCACCAATTTCACTATAAAGTCCGTTACAGAACATCCAAGTCAAAAAATCACCAATTTCACAACACAGACCATTACGAGAGTTCAGATTTTAAAAACTCACCAATTTCACTATAAAGACCATTTACAAAAGTTTCAAGTGAAAAAGCTCACCAATTTCACTACAAAGACCATTACAAAAGTTCCAAGTCAAAAAAACTCACCAATTTCACTATAAAAACCATAATAAAAGTTCCAAGTGAAAAAAACTCACCAATTTCATTCTATAAACAATAACAACAGTTCAAAGTTTAAAAACTCATCATTTTCAAAATAAAAACCATAAAAAAATTTCCAAGTCACAAAATGAGCAATTTCACTATAAAAACAAAATTAAAAGATCTAAGTTAAAAAAAACTCGCCTATTTCACAATTTGACTATAAAAACCAAAATAAAAGTTCAATGTTAAAAAGCTCATCGATTTCACTCAAAAACTCATAAAAATGTTCAAAGTTGAAAAACTCTTCAATTTCACTATAAAACCATGAAAAAAGTTACAAAAGAAAAAACTCACCAATTTCATTATAAAGACCATTTCAATAGTTTCAAGTTAAGAATATCACTAATTTGACTATAAAGACCATAACAAAAGTTGAAAGTGAAAAACTCACCAATTTCACTATAAAGTCCGTTACAGAACATCCAAGTCAAAAAATCACCAATTTCACAACAAAGACCATTACGAGAGTTCAGATTTTAAAAACTCACGAATTTCACTCTAAAGACCATTTACAAAAGTTTCAAGTGAAAAAGCTCACCAATTTCACTATAAAGACCATTACAAAAGTTCCAAGTTAAAAAACTCACCAATTTCACTATAAAAACCATAATAAAAGTTCAAAATTAAAAACATATACATTTCACTCTAAAAAGGATAACAAAACATAAAAACTAAAAAACTCCTCCTTTTCACTATATAGACCATAATAAAAGTTTCAAGTGAAAAAAATTTCACCAATTTCACTTAAAATACCATAAAAAAGTTCAAAGTGAAAAAACTCACCAATTTCATTCTATAAACAATAACAACAGTTCAAAGTTTAAAAACTCATTATTTTCAAAATAAAAACCATAAAAAAATTTCCAAGTCACAAAATGAGCAATTTCACTATAAAAATAAAATTAAAAGATCTAAGTTAAAAAAAAACTCGCCTATTTCACAATTTCACTATAAAAACCAAAATAAAAGTTCAATGTTAAAAAGCTCATCGATTTCACTCAAAGACTCATAAAAATGTTCAAAGTTGAAAAACTCTTCAATTTCACTATAAAACCATGAAAAAAGTTCCAAAAGAAAAAACTCACCAATTTCATTATAAAGACCATTTCAATAGTTTCAAGTTAAGAATATCACTAATTTGACTATAAAGACCATAACAAAAGTTGAAAGTGAAAAAACTCACCAATTTCACTATAAAGTCCGTTACAGAACATCCAAGTCAAAAACTCACCAATTTCACAACAAAGACCATTACGAGAGTTCAGATTTTAAAAACTCACCAATTTCACTATAAAGACCATTTACAAAAGTTTCAAGTTAAAAAGCTCACCAATTTCACTACAAAGACCATTACAAAAGTTCCAAGTCAAAAAACTCATCAATTTCACTATAAAAACCATAATAAACGTTCCAAGTGAAAAAAACTCACCAATTTCACTAAAAAGACCATAAAAAAAGTTCAAAGTGAAAAAACTCACAAATTTCATTCTATAAACAATAACAACAGTTCAAAGTTTAAAAACTCATCATTTTCAAAATAAAAACCATAAAAAAATTTCCAAATCACAAAATGAGCAATTTCACTATAAAAACAAAATTAAAAGATCTAAGTTAAAAAAAACTCGCCTATTTCACAATTTGACTATAAAAACCAAAATATAAGTTCAATGTTAAAAAGCTCATCGATTTCACTCAAAAACTCATAAAAATGTTCAAAGTTGAAAAACTCTTCAATTTCACTATAAAACCATGAAAAAAGTTCCAAAAGAAAAAACTCACCAATTTCATTATAAAGACCATTTCAATAGTTTCAAGTTAAGAATATCACTAATTTGACTATAAAGACCATAACAAAAGTTGAAAGTGAAAAAACTCACCAATTTCACTATAAAGTCCGTTACAGAACATCCAAGTCAAAAAATCACAAATTTCACAACAAAGACCATTACGAGAGTTCAGATTTTAAAAACTCACTAATTTCACGATAAAGACCATTTACAAAAGTTTCAAGTGAAAAAGCTCACCAATTTCACTATAAAGACCATTACAAAAGTTCCAAGTCAAAAAACTCACAATTTTTCACTATAAAAACCATAATAAAAGTTCAAAATTAAAAACATATACATTTCACTCTAAAAAGGATAACAAAACATAAAAACTAAAAAAACTCCTCAATTTCACTATATAGACCATAATAAAAGTTCCAAGTGAAATAAAATTCACCAATTTCACTTAAAAGACCATAAAAAAGTTCAAAGTGAAAAAACTCACCAATTTCATTCTATAAACAATAACAACAGTTCAAAGTTAAAAAACTCACCAATTTCAATATAAAAACCATAACAAAATTTCCAAGTCAAAAAGTCAACAATTTCACTATAAAAACCAAAATAAAAGATCTAAGTTAAACAACTCGCCTATTTCACAATTTGACTATAAAAACCAAAATAAAAGTTCAATGTTAAAAAGCTCATCGATTTCACTCAAAAACTCATAAAAATGTTCAAAGTTGAAAAACTCTTCAATTTCACTATAAAACCATGAAAAAAGTTCCAAAAGAAAAAACTCACCAATTTCACTATAAAGACCATTTCAATAGGTTCAAGTTAAGAATATCACTAATTTGACTATAAAGACCATAACAAAAGTTGAAAGTGAAAAAACTCACCAATTTCACTATAAAGTCCGTTACAGAACATCCAAGTCAAAAAATCACCAATTTCACAACACAGACCATTACGAGAGTTCAGATTTTAAAAACTCACCAATTTCACTATAAAGACCATTTACAAAAGTTTCAAGTGAAAAAGCTCACCAATTTCACTACAAAGACCATTACAAAAGTTCCAAGTCAAAAAAACTCACCAATTTCACTATAAAAACCATAATAAAAGTTCCAAGTGAAAAAAACTCACCAATTTCATTCTATAAACAATAACAACAGTTCAAAGTTTAAAAACTCATCATTTTCAAAATAAAAACCATAAAAAAATTTCCAAGTCACAAAATGAGCAATTTCACTATAAAAACAAAATTAAAAGATCTAAGTTAAAAAAAACTCGCCTATTTCACAATTTGACTATAAAAACCAAAATAAAAGTTCAATGTTAAAAAGCTCATCGATTTCACTCAAAAACTCATAAAAATGTTCAAAGTTGAAAAACTCTTCAATTTCACTATAAAACCATGAAAAAAGTTCCAAAAGAAAAAACTCACCAATTTCACTATAAAGACCATTTCAATAGGTTCAAGTTAAGAATATCACTAATTTGACTATAAAGACCATAACAAAAGTTGAAAGTGAAAAAACTCACCAATTTCACTATAAAGTCCGTTACAGAACATCCAAGTCAAAAAATCACCAATTTCACAACACAGACCATTACGAGAGTTCAGATTTTAAAAACTCACCAATTTCACTATAAAGACCATTTACAAAAGTTTCAAGTGAAAAAGTTTACCAATTTCACTATAAAGACCATTACAAAAGTTCCAAGTCAAAAAAACTCACCAATTTCACTATAAAAACCATAATAAAAGTTCCAAGTGAAAAAAACTCACCAATTTCATTCTATAAACAATAACAACAGTTCAAAGTTTAAAAACTCATTATTTTCAAAATAAAAACCATAAAAAAATTTCCAAGTCACAAAATGGCAATTTCACTATAAAAATAAAATTAAAAGATCTAAGTTAAAAAAAAACTCGCCTATTTCACAATTTCACTATAAAAACCAAAATAAAAGTTCAATGTTAAAAAGCTCATCGATTTCACTCAAAAACTCATAAAAATGTTCAAAGTTGAAAAACTCTTCAATTTCACTATAAAACCATGAAAAAAGTTCCAAAAGAAAAAACTCACCAATTTCATTATAAAGACCATTTCAATAGTTTCAAGTTAAGAATATCACTAATTTGACTATAAAGACCATAACAAAAGTTGAAAGTGAAAAAACTCACCAATTTCACTATAAAGTCCGTTACAGAACATCCAAGTCAAAAACTCACCAATTTCACAACAAAGACCATTACGAGAGTTCAGATTTTAAAAACTCACCAATTTCACTATAAAGACCATTTACAAAAGTTTCAAGTTAAAAAGCTCACCAATTTCACTACAAAGACCATTACAAAAGTTCCAAGTCAAAAAACTCATCAATTTCACTATAAAAACCATAATAAACGTTCCAAGTGAAAAAAACTCACCAATTTCACTAAAAAGACCATAAAAAAAGTTCAAAGTGAAAAAACTCACAAATTTCATTCTATAAACAATAACAACAGTTCAAAGTTTAAAAACTCATCATTTTCAAAATAAAAACCATAAAAAAATTTCCAAGTCACAAAATGAGCAATTTCACTATAAAAACAAAATTAAAAGATCTAAGTTAAAAAAAACTCGCCTATTTCACAATTTGACTATAAAAACCAAAATATAAGTTCAATGTTAAAAAGCTCATCGATTTCACTCAAAAACTCATAAAAATGTTCAAAGTTGAAAAACTCTTCAATTTCACTATAAAACCATGAAAAAAGTTCCAAAAGAAAAAACTCACCAATTTCATTATAAAGACCATTTCAATAGTTTCAAGTTAAGAATATCACTAATTTGACTATAAAGACCATAACAAAAGTTGAAAGTGAAAAAACTCACCAATTTCACTATAAAGTCCGTTACAGAACATCCAAGTCAAAAAATCACAAATTTCACAACAAAGACCATTACGAGAGTTCAGATTTTAAAAACTCACTAATTTCACGATAAAGACCATTTACAAAAGTTTCAAGTGAAAAAGCTCACCAATTTCACTATAAAGACCATTACAAAAGTTCCAAGTCAAAAAACTCACAATTTTTCACTATAAAAACCATAATAAAAGTTCAAAATTAAAAACATATACATTTCACTCTAAAAAGGATAACAAAACATAAAAACTAAAAAAACTCCTCAATTTCACTATATAGACCATAATAAAAGTTCCAAGTGAAATAAAATTCACCAATTTCACTTAAAAGACCATAAAAAAGTTCAAAGTGAAAAAACTCACAAATTTCATTCTATAAACAATAACAACAGTTCAAAGTTAAAAAACTCACCAATTTCAATATAAAAACCATAAAAAAATTTCCAAGTCAAAAAGTCAACAATTTCACTATAAAAACCAAAATAAAAGATCTAAGTTAAACAACTCGCCTATTTCACAATTTGACTATAAAAACCAAAATAAAAGTTCAATGTTAAAAAGCTCATCGATTTCACTCAAAAACTCATAAAAATGTTCAAAGTTGAAAAACTCTTCAATTTCACTATAAAACCATGAAAAAAGTTCCAAAAGAAAAAACTCACCAATTGCACTATAAAGACCATTTCAATAGGTTCAAGTTAAGAATATCACTAATTTGACTATAAAGACCATAACAAAAGTTGAAAGTGAAAAAACTCACCAATTTCACTATAAAGTCCGTTACAGAACATCCAAGTCAAAAAATCACCAATTTCACAACACAGACCATTACGAGAGTTCAGATTTTAAAAACTCACCAATTTCACTATAAAGACCATTTACAAAAGTTTCAAGTGAAAAAGCTCACCAATTTCACTACAAAGACCATTACAAAAGTTCCAAGTCAAAAAAACTCACCAATTTCACTATAAAAACCATAATAAAAGTTCCAAGTGAAAAAAACTCACCAATTTCATTCTATAAACAATAACAACAGTTCAAAGTTTAAAAACTCATCATTTTCAAAATAAAAACCATAAAAAAATTTCCAAGTCACAAAATGAGCAATTTCACAATAAAAACAAAATTAAAAGATCTAAGTTAAAAAAAACTCGCCTATTTCACAATTTGACTATAAAAACCAAAATAAAAGTTCAATGTTAAAAAGCTCATCGATTTCACTCAAAAACTCATAAAAATGTTCAAAGTTGAAAAACTCTTCAATTTCACTATAAAACCATGAAAAAAGTTCCAAAAGAAAAAACTCACCAATTTCACTATAAAGACCATTTCAATAGGTTCAAGTTAAGAATATCACTAATTTGACTATAAAGACCATAACAAAAGTTGAAAGTGAAAAAACTCACCAATTTCACTATAAAGTCCGTTACAGAACATCCAAGTCAAAAAATCACCAATTTCACAACACAGACCATTACGAGAGTTCAGATTTTAAAAACTCACCAATTTCACTATAAAGACCATTTACAAAAGTTTCAAGTGAAAAAGTTCACCAATTTCACTACAAAGACCATTACAAAAGTTCCAAGTCAAAAAAACTCACCAATTTCACTATAAAAACCATAATAAAAGTTCCAAGTGAAAAAAACTCACCAATTTCATTCTATAAACAATAACAACAGTTCAAAGTTTAAAAACTCATCATTTTCAAAATAAAAACCATAAAAAAATTTCCAAGTCACAAAATGAGCAATTTCACTATAAAAACAAAATTAAAAGATCTAAGTTAAAAAAAACTCGCCTATTTCACAATTTGACTATAAAAACCAAAATAAAAGTTCAATGTTAAAAAGCTCATCGATTTCACTCAAAAACTCATAAAAATGTTCAAATTTGAAAAACTCTTCAATTTCACTATAAAACCATGAAAAAAGTTCCAAAAGAAAAAACTCACCAATTTCACTATAAAGACCATTTCAATAGGTTCAAGTTAAGAATATCACTAATTTGACTATAAAGACCATAACAAAAGTTGAAAGTGAAAAAACTCACCAATTTCACTATAAAGTCCGTTACAGAACATCCAAGTCAAAAAATCACCAATTTCACAACACAGACCATTACGAGAGTTCAGATTTTAAAAACTCACCAATTTCACTATAAATACCATTTACAAAAGTTTCAAGTGAAAAAGCTCACCAATTTCACTACAAAGACCATTACAAAAGTTCCAAGTCAAAAAAACTCACCAATTTCACTATAAAAACCATAATAAAAGTTCCAAGTGAAAAAAACTCACCAATTTCATTCTATAAACAATAACAACAGTTCAAAGTTTAAAAACTCATCATTTTCAAAATAAAAACCATAAAAAAATTTCCAAGTCACAAAATGAGCAATTTCACTATAAAAACAAAATTAAAAGATCTAAGTTAAAAAAAACTCGCCTATTTCACAATTTGACTATAAAAACCAAAATAAAAGTTCAATGTTAAAAAGCTCATCGATTTCACTCAAAAACTCATAAAAATGTTCAAAGTTGAAAAACTCTTCAATTTCACTATAAAACCATGAAAAAAGTTCCAAAAGAAAAAACTCACCAATTTCACAATAAAGACCATTTCAATAGGTTCAAGTTAAGAATATCACTAATTTGACTATAAAGACCATAACAAAAGTTGAAAGTGAAAAAACTCACCAATTTCACTATAAAGTCCGTTACAGAACATCCAAGTCAAAAAATCACCAATTTCACAACACAGACCATTACGAGAGTTCAGATTTTAAAAACTCACCAATTTCACTATAAAGACCATTTACAAAAGTTTCAAGTGAAAAAGCTCACCAATTTCACTACAAAGACCATTACAAAAGTTCCAAGTCAAAAAAACTCACCAATTTCACTATAAAAACCATAATAAAAGTTCCAAGTGAAAAAAAACTCACCAATTTCATTCTATAAACAATAACAACAGTTCAAAGTTTAAAAACTCATCATTTTCAAAATAAAAACCATAAAAAAATTTCCAAGTCACAAAATGAGCAATTTCACTATAAAAACAAAATTAAAAGATCTAAGTTAAAAAAAACTCGCCTATTTCACAATTTGACTATAAAAACCAAAATAAAAGTTCAATGTTAAAAAGCTCATCGATTTCACTCAAAAACTCATAAAAATGTTCAAAGTTGAAAAACTCTTCAATTTCACTATAAAACCATGAAAAAAGTTCCAAAAGAAAAAACTCACCAATTTCACTATAAAGACCATTTCAATAGGTTCAAGTTAAGAATATCACTAATTTGACTATAAAGACCATAACAAAAGTTGAAAGTGAAAAAACTCACCAATTTCACTATAAAGTCCGTTACAGAACATCCAAGTCAAAAAATCACCAATTTCACAACACAGACCATTACGAGAGTTCAGATTTTAAAAACTCACCAATTTCACTATAAAGACCATTTACAAAAGTTTCAAGTGAAAAAGCTCACCAATTTCACTACAAAGACCATTACAAAAGTTCCAAGTCAAAAAAACTCACCAATTTCACTATAAAAACCATAATAAAAGTTCCAAGTGAAAAAAACTCACCAATTTCATTCTATAAACAATAACAACAGTTCAAAGTTTAAAAACTCATCATTTTCAAAATAAAAACCATAAAAAAATTTCCAAAACACAAAATGAGCAATTTCACTATAAAAACAAAATTAAAAGATCTAAGTTAAAAAAAACTCGCCTATTTCACAATTTGACTATAAAAACCAAAATAAAAGTTCAATGTTAAAAAGCTCATCGATTTCACTCAAAAACTCATAAAAATGTTCAAAGTTGAAAAACTCTTCAATTTCACTATAAAACCATGAAAAAAGTTCCAAAAGAAAAAACTCACCAATTTCATTATAAAGACCATTTCAATAGTTTCAAGTTAAGAATATCACTAATTTGACTATAAAGACCATAACAAAAGTTGAAAGTGAAAAACTCACCAATTTCACTATAAAGTCCGTTACAGAACATCCAAGTCAAAAAATCACCAATTTCACAACAAAGACCATTACGAGAGTTCAGATTTTAAAAACTCACGAATTTCACTCTAAAGACCATTTACAAAAGTTTCAAGTGAAAAAGCTCACCAATTTCACTATAAAGACCATTACAAAAGTTCCAAGTTAAAAAACTCACCAATTTCACTATAAAAACCATAATAAATTTTCAAAATTAAAAACATACACATTTCACTCTAAAAAGGACAACAAAACATAAAAACTAAAAAACTCCTCCTTTTCACTATATAGACCATAATAAAAGTTTCAAGTGAAAAAAATTTCACCAATTTCACTTAAAATACCATAAAAAAGTTCAAAGTGAAAAAACTCACCAATTTCATTCTATAAACAATAACAACAGTTCAAAGTTTAAAAACTCATCATTTTCAAAATAAAAACCATAAAAAAGTTTCCAAGTCACAAAATGAGCAATTTCACTATAAAAACAAAATTAAAAGATCTAAGTTAAAAAAAACTCGCCTATTTCACAATTTCACTATAAAAACCAAAATAAAAGTTCAATGTTAAAAACCTCATCGATTTCACACAAAAACTCATAAAAATGTTCAAAGTTGAAAAACTCTTCAATTTCACTATAAAACCATGAAAAAAGTTCCAAAAGAAAAAACTCACCAATTTCACTATAAAGACCATTTCAATAGGTTCAAGTTAAGAATATCACTAATTTGACTATAAAGACCATAACAAAAGTTGAAAGTGAAAAAACTCACCAATTTCACTATAAAGTCCGTTACAGAACATCCAAGTCAAAAAATCACCAATTTCACAATAAAGACCATTACGAGAGTTCAGATTTTAAAAACTCACCAATTTCACTATAAAGACCATTTACAAAAGTTTCAAGTGAAAAAGCTCACCAATTTCACTACAAAGACCATTACAAAAGTTCCAAGTCAAAAAAACTCACCAATTTCACTATAAAAACCATAATAAAAGTTCCAAGTGAAAAAAACTCACCAATTTCATTCTATAAACAATAACAACAGTTCAAAGTTTAAAAACTCATCATTTTCAAAATAAAAACCATAAAAAAATTTCCAAGTCACAAAATGAGCAATTTCACTATAAAAACAAAATTAAAAGATCTAAGTTAAAAAAAACTCGCCTATTTCACAATTTGACTATAAAAACCAAAATAAAAGTTCAATGTTAAAAAGCTCATGGATTTCACTCAAAAACTCATAAAAATGTTCAAAGTTGAAAAACTCTTCAATTTCACTATAAAACCATGAAAAAAGTTCCAAAAGAAAAAACTCACCAATTTCATTATAAAGACCATTTCAATAGTTTCAAGTTAAGAATATCACTAATTTGACTATAAAGACCATAACAAAAGTTGAAAGTGAAAAAACTCACCAATTTCACTATAAAGTCCGTTACAGAACATCCAAGTCAAAAAATCACCAATTTCACAACAAAGACCATTACGAGAGTTCAGATTTTAAAAACTCACGAATTTCACTCTAAAGACCATTTACAAAAGTTTCAAGTGAAAAAGCTCACCAATTTCACTATAAAGACCATTACAAAAGTTCCAAGTTAAAAAACTCACCAATTTCACTATAAAAACCATAATAAAAGTTCAAAATTAAAAACATATACATTTCACTCTAAAAAGGATAACAAAACATAAAAACTAAAAAACCCCTCAATTTCACTATATAGACCATAATAAAAGTTCCAAGTGAAAAAAATTTCACCAATTTCACTTAAAATACCATAAAAAAGTTCAAAGTGAAAAAACTCACCAATTTCATTCTATAAACAATAACAACAGTTCAAAGTTTAAAAACTCATCATTTTCAAAATAAAAACCATAAAAAAATTTCCAAGTCAAAAAATGAGCAATTTCACTATAAAAATAAAATTAAAAGATCTAAGTTAAAAAAAACTCGCCTATTTCACAATTTCACTATAAAAACCAAAATAAAAGTTCAATGTTAAAAAGCTCATCGATTTCACTCAAAAACTCGTAAAAATGTTCAAAGTTGAAAAACTCTTCAATTTCACTATAAAACCATGAAAAAAGTTCCAAAAGAAAAAACTCACCAATTTCATTATAAAGACCATTTCAATAGTTTCAAGTTAAGAATATCACTAATTTGACTATAAAGACCATAACAAAAGTTGAAAGTGAAAAAACTCACCAATTTCACTATAAAGTCCGTTACAGAACATCCAAGTCAAAAACTCACCAATTTCACAACAAAGACCATTACGAGAGTTCAGATTTTAAAAACTCACCAATTTCACTATAAAGACCATTTAAAAAGTTTCAAGTTAAAAAGCTCACCAATTTCACTACAAAGACCATTACAAAAGTTCCAAGTCAAAAAACTCACCAATTTCACTATAAAAACCATAATAAAAGTTCAAAATTAAAAACATATACATTTCACTCTAAAAAGGGTAACAAAACATAAAAACTAAAAAACACCTCAATTTCACTATATAGACCATAATAAAAGTTCCAAGTGAAAAAAATTTCACCAATTTCACTTAAAATACCATAAAAAAGTTCAAAGTGAAAAAACTCACCAATTTCATTCTATAAACAATAACAACAGTTCAAAGTTTAAAAACTCATCATTTTCAAAATAAAAACCATAAAAAAATTTCCAAGTCACAAAATGAGCAATTTCACTATAAAAACAAAATTAAAAGATCTAAGTTAAAAAAAACTCGCCTATTTCACAATTTCACTATAAAAACCAAAATAAAAGTTCAATGTTAAAAAGCTCATCGATTTCACACAAAAACTCATAAAAATGTTCAAAGTTGAAAAACTCTTCAATTTCACTATAAAACCATGAAAAAAGTTCCAAAAGAAAAAACTCACCAATTTCACTATAAAGACCATTTCAATAGGTTCAAGTTAAGAATATCACTAATTTGACTATAAAGACCATAACAAAAGTTGAAAGTGAAAAAACTCACCAATTTCACTATAAAGTCCGTTACAGAACATCCAAGTCAAAAACTCACCAATTTCACAACAAAGACCATTACGAGAGTTCAGATTTTAAAAACTCACCAATTTCACTATAAAGACCATTTAAAAAGTTTCAAGTTAAAAAGCTCACCAATTTCACTACAAAGACCATTACAAAAGTTCCAAGTCAAAAAACTCACCAATTTCACTATAAAAACCATAATAAAAGTTCCAAGTGAAAAAACTCACCAATTTCACTAAAAAGACCATAACAAAAGTTCAAAGTGAAAAAACTCACAAATTTCATTCTATAAACAATAACAAGAGTTCAAAGTTTAAAAACTCATCATTTTCAAAATAAAAACCATAAAAAAATTTCCAAGTCACAAAATGAGCAATTTCACTATAAAAACAAAATTAAAAGATCTTGGTTAAAAAAAAACTCGCCTATTTCACAATTTGACTATAAAAACCAAAATAAAAGTTCAATGTTAAAAAGCTCATCGATTTCACTCAAAAACTCATAAAAATGTTCAAAGTTGAAAAACTCTTCAATTTCACTATAAAACCATAAAAAAAGTTCCAAAAGAAAAAACTCACCAATTTCATTATAAAGACCATTTCAATAGTTTCAAGTTAAGAATATCACTAATTTGACTATAAAGACCATAACAAAAGTTGAAAGTGAAAAAACTCACCAGTTTCACTTTAAAGTCCGTTACAGAACATCCAAGTCAAAAACTCACCAATTTCACAACAAAGACCATTACGAGAGTTCAGATTTTAAAAACTCACCAATTTCACTATAAAGACCATTTACAAAAGTTTCAAGTTAAAAAGCTCACCAATTTCACTACAAAGACCATTACAAAAGTTTCAAGTCAGAAAACTCACCAATTTCACTATAAAAACCATAATAAAAGTTCCAAGTGAAAAAAACTCACCAATTTCACTAAAAAGACCATAACAAAAGTTCAAAGTGAAAAAACTCACAAATTTCATTCTATAAACAATAACAACAGTTCAAAGTTTAAAAACTCATCATTTTCAAAATAAAAACCATAAAAAAATTTCCAAGTCACAAAATGAGCAATTTCACTATAAAAACAAAATTAAAAGATCTAAGTTAAAAAAAAACTCGCCTATTTCACAATTTGACTATAAAAACCAAAATAAAAGTTCAATGTTAAAAAGCTCATCGATTTCACTCAAAAACTCATAAAAATGTTCAAAGTTGAAAAACTCTTCAATTTCACTATAAAACCATGAAAAAAGTTCCAAAAGAAAAAACTCACCAATTTCATTATAAAGACCATTTCAATATTTTCAAGTTAAGAATATCACTAATTTGACTATAAAGACCATAACAAAAGTTGAAAGTGAAAAAACTCACCAATTTCACTATAAAGTCCGTTACAGAACATCCAAGTCAAAAAATCACCAATTTCACAACAAAGACCATTACGAGAGTTCAGATTTTAAAAACTCACCAATTTCACTATAAAGACCATTTACAAAAGTTTCAAGTTAAAAAGCTCACCAATTTCACTACAAAGACCATTACAAAAGTTCCAAGTCAAAAAACTCACCAATTTCACTATAAAAACCATAATAAAAGTTCCAAGTGAAAAAAACTCACCAATTTTACTAAAAAGACCATAACAAAAGTTCAAAGTGAAAAAACTCACAAATTTCATTCTATAAACAATAACAACAGTTCGACGTTTAAAAACTCATCATTTTCAAAATAAAAACCATAAAAAAATTTACAAGTCACAAAATGAGCAATTTCACTATAAAAACAAAATTAAAAGATCTAAGTTAAAAAAAAACTCGCCTATTTCACAATTTGACTATAAAAACCAAAATAAAAGTTCAATGTTAAAAAGCTCATCGATTTCACTCAAAAACTCAAAAATGTTCAAAGTTGAAAAACTCTTCAATTTTCACTATAAAACCATGAAAAAAATTCCAAAAGAAAAAACTCACCAATTTCACTATAAAGACCATTTCAATAGTTTCAAGTTAAGAATATCACTAATTTGACTATAAAACCATAACAAAAGTTGAAAGTGAAAAAACTCACCAATTTCACTATAAAGTCCGTTACAGAACATCCAAGTCAAAAAATCACCAATTTCACAACAAAGACCATTACGAGACTTCAGATTTTAAAAACTCACCAATTTCACTATAAAGACCATTTACAAAAGTTTCAAGTGAAAAAGCTAACCAATTTCACTATAAAGACCATTACAAAAGTTCCAAGTCAAAAAAACTCACTTGTTTCACTATAAAAACCATAATAAAAGTTCAAAATTAAAAACATATACATTTCACTCTAAAAAGGATAACAAAATATAAAAACTAAAAAATTCCTCAATTTCACTATTTAGACCATAATAAAAGTTCCAAGTGAAAAAAAATTCACCAATTTCACTAAAAAGACCATAAAAAAGTTCAAAGTGAAAAAACTCACCAATTTCATTCTATAAACAATAACAACAGTTCAAAGTTAAAAAACTCACCAATTTCAATTTAAAAACCATAACAAAATTTCCAAGTCAAAAAATCAACAATTTCACTATAAAAACCAAAATAAAATATCTAAGTTAAACAACTCGCCTATTTCACAATATCACTATAAAAACCAAAATAAAAGTTCAATGTTAAAAAGCTAATCGATTTCACTCAAAAACTCATAAAAATGTTCAAAGTTGAAAAACTCCCCAATTTCACAACAAAACCATGACAAAAGTTCCAAAAGAAAAAACTCACCAATTTCACTATAAAGACCATTTCAATAGTTTCAAGTCAAAATTATCTCCAATTTGACTATAAAGACCATAACAAAAGTTGAAAGTGAAAAAACTCACCAATTTCACTATAAAGGCCATTACAGAACATCCAAGTCAAAAAATCACCAATTTCACAACAATGACCATTACGAGAGTTCAGATTTTAAAAACTCACCAATTTCACTATAAAGACCATTTAGAAAAATTTCAAGTTAAAAAGCTCACCAATTTCACTACAAAGACCATTACAAAAGTTCCAAGTCACAAAACTCACCAATTTCACTATAAAAACCATAATAAAAGTTCCAAGTGAAAAAAAACTCACCAATTTCACTAAAAAGACCATAACAAAAGTTCAAAGTGAAAAAACTCACAAATTTCATTCTATAAACAATCACAACAGTTCAAAGTTTAAACACTCATCAATTTCACATTAAAAACCATAAAAAAAATTTCCAAGTCAAAAAATGAGCAATTTCACTATAAAAACAAAAATAAAAGATCTAAGTCAAAAGAAACTCGCCTATTTCAGAATTTCACTATAAAAACCAAAATAAAAGTTCAATGTTAAAAAGCTCATCGATTTCACTCAAAAACTCATAAAAATGTTCAAAGTTGAAAAACTCTTCAATTTCACTATAAAACCATGAAAAAAATTCCAAAAGAAAAACTCACCAATTTCACTATAAAGACCATTTCAATAGTTTTAAGTTAAGAATATCACTAATTTGACTATAAAGACCATAACAAAAGTTGAAAGTGAAAAAACTCACCAATTTCACTATAAAGACCATTACAGAACATCCAAGTCATAAAATCACCAATTTCACAACAAAGACCATTACGAGAGTTTAGATTTTAAGAACTCACCAATTTCACTATAAAGACCATTTACAAAAGTTTCAAGTGAAAAAGCTCACCAATATCACTATAAAGACCATTACAAAAGTTCCAAGTCAAAAAACTCACAAGTTTCACTATAAAAACCCTAATAAAAGTTCAAAATTAAAAACATATACATTTCAATCTAAAAAGGATAACAAAACATAAAAACTAAAAAACTCCTCAATTTCACTATATAGATCATAATAAAAGTTCCAAGTGAAAAAAAATTCACCAATTTCACTTAAAAGACCATAAAAAAGTTCAAAGTGAAAAAACTCACCAATTTCATTCTATAAACAATAACAACAGTTCAAAGTTAAAAAAACTCACCAATTTCAATATAAAAACAATAACAAAATTTCCAAGTCAAAAAATCAACAATTTCACTATAAAAACCAAAATAAAAGATCTAAGTTAAACAACTCGCCTATTTCACAATTTCACTATAAAAACCAAAATAAAAGTTCAATGTTAAAAAGCTCATCGATTTCACTCAAAAACTCATAAAAATGTTCAAAGTTGAAAAACTCCCCAATTTCACAACAAAACCATGACAAAAGTTCCAAAAGAAAAAACTCACCAATTTCACTATCAAGATCGTTTCTATAGTTTCAAGTTAAGAATATCACTAATTTGACTATAAAGTCCATAACAAACGTTGATAGTGAAAAAACTCACCAATTTCACTATAAAGACCGTTTTAATAGTTTCAAGTTAAGAATATCACTAATTTGACTATAAAGACCATAACAAAAGTTGATAGTGAAAAAACTCACCAATTTCACTATAAAGACCATTACAGAACATCCAAGTCAAAAAATCACCAATTTCACAACAAAGACCATTACGAGAGTTCAGATTTTAAAAACTCACCAATTTCACTATAAAGACCATTTACAAAAGTTTCAAGTTAAAAAGCTCACCAATTTCATTACAAAGACCATTACAAAAGTTCCAAGTCAAAAAACTCAACAATTTCACTATAAAAACCATAATAAAAGTTCGAAGTGAAAAAAAACTCACCAATTTCACTAAAAAGACCATAACAAAAGTTCAAAGTGAAAAAACTCACAAATTTCATTCTATAAACAATAACAACAGTTCAAAGTTTAAACACTTATCAATTTCACTATAAAAACCATAAAAAAAATTTCCAAGTCAAAAAATGAGCAATTTCACTATAAAAACAAAAATAAAAGATCTAAGTTAAAAAAACTCGCCCATTTCACAATTTCAATATAAAAACCAAAATAAAAGTTCAATGTTAAAAAGCTCATCGATTTCACTCAAAAACTCATAAAAATGTTCAAGGTGGAAAAACTCTTCAATTTCACTATAAAACCATGAAAAAAGTTCCAAAAGAAAAAACTCACCAATTTCACTATAAAGCCCATTTCAATAGTTTCAAGTTAAGAATATCACTAATTTGACTATAAAGACCATAACAAAAGTTGAAAGTGAAAAAACTTACGAATTTCACTATAAAGACCATTACAGAACATCCAAGTAAAAAAGTCACCAATTTCACAACAAAGACCATTACGAGAGTTCAGAATTTAAAAACTCACCAATTTCACTATAAAGACCATTTACAAAAGTTTCTTGTGAAAAAGCTCACCAATTTCACTATAAAGACCATTACAAAAGTTTCAAGTCAAAAAAACTCACCAGTTTCACTATAAAAACCGTAATAAAAGTTCAAATTTAAAAACATATACATTTAACTCTAAAAAGGATAACAAAACATAAAAACTAAAAAACTCATCAATTTCACTATATAGACCATAATAAAAGTTCCAAGTGAAAAAAAATTCACCAATTTCACTTAAAAGACCATAAAAAAGTTCAAAACGAAAAAACTCACCAATTTCATTCTATAAACAATAACAACAGTTCAAAGTTAAAAAAACTCACCAATTTCAATATAAAAACCATAACAAAATTTCCAAGTCAAAAAATCAACAATTTCACTATAAAAACCAAAATAAAAGATCTGAGTTAAACAACTCGCCTATTTCACAATTTCACTATAAAAACCAAAATAAAAGTTCAATGTTAAAAAGCTCATCGATTTCACTCAAAAACTCATAAAAATGTTCAAAGTTGAAAAACTCCCCAATTTCACAACAAAACCATGACAAAAGTTCCAAAAGAAAAAACTCGCCAATTTCACTATCAAGACCGTTTCAATAGTTTCAAGTTAAGAATATCACTAATTTGACTGTAAAGACCATAACAAAAGTTGATAGTGAAAAAACTCACCAATTTCACTATAAAGACCATTACAGAACATCCAAGTCAAAAAATCACCAATTTCACAACAAAGACCACTACGAGAGTTCAGATTTTAAAAACTCACCAATTTCACTATAAAGACCATTTACAAAAGTTTCTTGTGAAAAAGCTCACCAATTTCACTATAAAGACCATTACAAAAGTTTCAAGTCAAAAAACTCACCAGTTTCACTATAAAAACCATAATAAAAGTTCAAAATTAAAAACATATACATTTCACTCTAAAAAGGATAACAAAACATAAAAACTAAAAAACTCATCAATTTCACTATATAGACCATAATAAAAGTTCCAAGTGAAAAAAAATTCACCAATTTCACTTAAAAGACCATAAAAAAGTTCAAAGCGAAAAAACTCACCAATTTCATTCTATAAACAATAACAACAGTTCAAAGTTTAAAAAACTCACCAATTTCAATATAAAAACCATAACAAAATTTCCAAGTCAAAAAATCAACAATTTCACTATAAAAACCAAAATAAAAGTTCTAAGTTAAACAACTCGCCTATTTCACAATTTCACTATAAAAACCAAAATAAAAGTTCAATGTTAAAAAGCTCATCGATTTCACTCAAAAACTCATAAAAATGTTCAAAGTTGAAAAACTCTTTAATTTCACTATAAAACCATGAAAAAAGTTCCAAAAGAAAAAACTCACCAATTTCAATATAAAGACCATTTCAATAGTTTTAAGTTAAGAATATCACTAATTTGACTATAAAGACCATAACAAAAGTTGAAAGTGAAAAAACTCACCAATTTCACTATAAAGACCATTACAGAACATCCAAGTCAAAAAATCACCAATTTCACAACAAAGACCATTACGAGAGTTCAGAATTTAAAAACTCACCAATTTCACTATAAAGACCATTTACAAAAGTTTCTTCTGAAAAAGCTCACCAATTTCACTATAAAGACCATTACAAAAGTTTCAAGTCAAAAAAGCTCACCAGTTTCACTATAAAAACCATAATAAAAGTTCAAAATTAAAAACATGTACATTTCACTCTAAAAAGGATAACAAAACATAAAAACTAAAAAACTCATCAATTTCACTATATAGACCATAATAAAAGTTCCAAGTGAAAAAAAATTCACCAATTTCACTTAAAAGACCATAAAAAAGTTCAAAGTGAAAAAACTCACCAATTTTATTCTATAAACAATAACAACAGTTCAAAGTTAAAAAAACTCACCAATTTCAATATAAAAACCATAACAAAATTTCCAAGTCAAAAAATCAACAATTTCACTATAAAAACCAAAATAAAAGATTTAAGTTAAACAACTCGCCTATTTCACAATTTCACTATAAAAACCAAAATAAAAGTTCAATGTTAAAAAGCTCATCGATTTCACTCAAAAACTCATAAAAATGTACAAAGTTGAAAAACTCCCCAATTTCACAACAAAACCATGACAAAAGTTCCAAAAGAAAAAACTCGCCAATATCACTATCAAGACCGTTTCAATAGTTTCAAGTTAAGAATATCACTAATTTGACTGTAAAGACCATAACAAAAGTTGATAGTGAAAAAACTCACCAATTTCACTATAAAGACCATTACAGAACATCCAAGTCAAAAAATCACCAATTTCACAACAAAGACCACTACGAGAGTTCAGATTTTAAAAACTCACCAATTTCACTATAAAGACCATTTACAAAAGTTTCTTGTGAAAAAGCTCACCAATTTCACTATAAAGACCATTACAAAAGTTTCAAGTCAAAAAACTCACCAGTTTCACTATAAAAACCATAATAAAAGTTCAAAATTAAAAACATATACATTTCACTCTAAAAGGATAACAAAACATAAAAACTAAAAAACTCATCAATTTCACTATATAGACCATAATAAAAGTTCCAAGTGAAAAAAAATTCACCAATTTCACTTAAAAGACCATAAAAAAGTTCAAAGCGAAAAAACTCACCAATTTCATTCTATAAACAATAACAACAGTTCAAAGTTTAAAAAACTCACCAATTTCAATATAAAAACCATAACAAAATTTCCAAGTCAAAAAATCAACAATTTCACTATAAAAACCAAAATAAAAGATTTAAGTTAAACAACTCGCCTATTTCACAATTTCACTATAAAAACCAAAATAAAAGTTCAATGTTAAAAAGCTCATCGATTTCACTCAAAAACTTATAAAAATGTTCAAAGTTGAAAAACTCTTTAATTTCACTATAAAACCATGAAAAAAGTTCCAAAAGAAAAAACTCACCAATTTCAATATAAAGACCATTTCAATAGTTTTAAGTTAAGAATATCACTAATTTGACTATAAAGACCATAACAAAAGTTGAAAGTGAAAAAACTCACCAATTTCACTATAAAGACCATTACAGAACATCCAAGTCAAAAAATCACCAATTTCACAACAAAGACCATTACGAGAGTTCAGAATTTAAAAACTCACCAATTTCACTATAAAGACCATTTACAAAAGTTTCTTGTGAAAAAGCTCACCAATTTCACTATAAAGACCATTACAAAAGTTTCAAGTCAAAAAAGCTCACCAGTTTCACTATAAAAACCATAATAAAAGTTCAAAATTAAAAACATATACATTTCACTCTAAAAAGGATAACAAAACATAAAAACTAAAAAACTCATCAATTTCACTATATAGACCATAATAAAAGTTCCAAGTGAAAAAAAATTCACCAATTTCACTTAAAAGACCATAAAAAAGTTCAAAGTGAAAAAACTCACCAATTTCATTCTATAAACAATAACAACAGTTCAAAGTTAAAAAAACTCACCAATTTCAATATAAAAACCATAACAAAATTTCCAAGTCAAAAAATCAACAATTTCACTATAAAAACCAAAATAAAAGATTTAAGTTAAACAACTCGCCTATTTCACAATTTCACTATAAAAACCAAAATAAAAGTTCAATGTTAAAAAGCTCATCGATTTCACTCAAAAACTCATAAAAATGTACAAAGTTGAAAAACTCCCCAATTTCACAACAAAACCATGAAAAAAGTTCCAAAAGAAAAAACTCGCCAATTTCACTTTAAAGACCGTTTCAATAGTTTCAAGTTAAGAATATCACTAATTTGACTATAAAGACCATAACAAAAGTTGATAGTGAAAAAACTCACCAATTTCACTATAAAGACCGTTTCAATAGTTTCAAGTTAAGAATGTCACTAATTTGACTATAAAGACCATAACAAAAGTTGAAAGTGAAAAAACTCACCAATTTCACTATAAAGACCATTACAGAACATCCAAGTCAAAAAATCACCAATTTCACAACAAAGACCATTACGAGAGTTCAGATTTTAAAAACTCACCAATTTCACTATAAAGACCATTTACAAAAGTTTCTTGTGAAAAAGCTCACCAATTTAACTATAAAGACCATTACAAAAGTTTCAAGTTAAAAAACTCACCAGTTTCACTATAAAAACCATAATAAAAGTTCAAAATTAAAAACATATACATTTCACTCTAAAAAGGATAACAAAACATAAAAACTAAAAAACTCATCAATTTCACTAAATAGACCGTAATAAAAGTTCCAAGTGAAAAAAAATTCACCAATTTCACTTAAAAGACCATAAAAAAGTTCAAAGTGAAAAAACTCACAAATTTCATTCTATAAACAATAACAACAGTTCAAAGTTTAAACACTCATTAATTTCACTGCAAAAACCATAAAAAAAATTTCCAAGTCAAAAAATGAGCAATTTCACTAAAAAAACAAAAATAAAAGATCTAAGTTAAAAAAACTCGCCTATTTCACAATTTCACTATAAAAACCAAAATAAAAGTTCAATGTTAAAAAGCTCATCGATTTCACTCAAAAACTCATAAAAATGTTCAAAGTTGAAAAACTCCCCAATTTCACAACAAAACCATGACAAAAGTTCCAAAAGAAAAAACTCACCAATTTCAATATAAAGACCATTTCAATAGTTTTAAGTTAAGAATATCACTAATTTGACTATAAAGACCATAACAAAAGTTGAAAGTGAAAAAACTCACCAATTTCACTATAAAGACCATTACAGAACATCCAAGTCAAAAAATCACCAATTTCACAACAAAGACCATTACGAGAGTTCAGAATTTAAAAACTCACCAATTTTACTATAAAGACCATTTACAAAAGTTTCTTGTGAAAAAGCTCACCAATTTCACTACAAAGACCATTACAAAAGTTCCAAGTCAAAAAACTCACCAATTTCCCTGTAAAAACCATAATAAAAGTTCCAAGTGAAAAAAAAAACTCACCAATTTCACTAAAAAGACCATAACAAAAGTTCAAAGTGAATAAACTCACAAATTTCATTCTATAAACAATCACAACAGTTCAAAGTTTAAACACTCATTAATTTCACTGTAAAAACCATAAAAAAAATTTCCAAGCCAAAAAATGAGCAATTTCACTATAAAAACAAAAATAAAAGATCTAAGTTAAAAAAACTCGCCTATTTCACAATTTCACTATAAAAACCAAAATAAAAGTTCAATGTTAAAAAGCTCATCGATTTCACTTAAAAACTCATAAAAATGTTCAAAGTTGAAAAACTCTTCAATTTCACTATAAAACCATGAAAAAAGTTCCAAAAGAAAAAACTCACCAATTTCACTATAAAGACCATTTAATTAGTTTCAAGTTAAGAATATCACTAATTTGACAATAAAGACCATAACAAAAGTTGAAAGTGAAAAAACTCACCAATTTCACCATAAAGACCATTATCGAACATCAAGGTCAAAAAATCACCAATTTCACAACAAAGACCATTACGAGAGTTCAGAATTTAAAAACTCACCAATTTCACTATAAAAACCATTTACAAAAGTTTCTTGTGAAAAAGCTCACCAATTTCACTATAAAGACCATTACAAAAGTTTCAAGTCAAAAAACTCACCAGTTTCACTATAAAAACCATAATAAAAGTTCAAAATTAAAAACATATACATTTCACTCTAAAAAGGATAACAAAACATAAAAACTAAAAAACTCATCAATTTCACTATATAGACCATAATAAAAGTTCCAAGTGAAAAAAAATTCACCAATTTCACTTAAAAGACCATAAAAAAGTTCAAATTGAAAAAACTCACCAATTTCATTCTATAAACAATAACAACAGTTCAAAGTTAAAAAACTCACCAATTTCAATATAAAAACCATAACAAAATTTTTAAGTCAAAAAATCAACAATTTCACTATAAAAACCAAAATAAAAGATCTAAGTTAAACAACTCGCCTATTTCACAATATCACTATAAAAACCAAAATAAAAGTTCAATGTTAAAAAGCTCATCGATTTCACTCAAAAACTCATAAAAATGTTCAAAGTTGAAAAACTCCCCAATTTCACAACAAAACCATGACAAAAGTTCCAAAAGAAAAAACTCACCAATTTCACTATAAAGACCATTTCAATAGTTTCAAGTCAAAATTATCTCCAATTTGACTATAAAGACCTTAACAAAGGTTGAAAGTGAAAAAACTCACCAATTTCACTATAAAGGCCATTACAGAACATCCAAGTCAAAAAATCACCAATTTCACAACAATGACCATTACGAGAGTTCAGAATTTAAAAACTCACCAATTTCACTATAAAGACCATTTACAAAAGTTTCAAGTTAAAAAGCTCACCAATTTCACTACAAAGACCATTACAAAAGTTCCAAGTCAAAAAACTCACCAATTTCCCTGTAAAAACCATAATAAAAGTTCCAAGTGAAAAAAAAACTCACCAATTTCACTAAAAAGACCATAACAAAAGTTCAAAGTGAATAAACTCACAAATTTCATTCTATAAACAATAACAACAGTTCAAAGTTTAAACACTCATCAATTTCACTATAAAAACCATAAAAAAAATTTCCAAGCCAAAAAATGAGCAATTTCACTATAAAAACAAAAATAAAAGATCTAAGTTAAAAAAACTCGCCTATTTCACAATTTCACTATAAAAACCAAAATAAAAGTTCAATGTTAAAAAGCTCATCGATTTCACTTAAAAACTCATAAAAATGTTCAAAGTTGAAAAACTCTTCAATTTCACTATAAAACCATGAAAAAAGTTCCAAAAGAAAAAACTCACCAATTTCACTATAAAAACCATAACGAAAGTTGATAGTGAAAAAACTCACCAATTTCACTATAAAGACCATTACAGAACATCCAAGTCAAAAAATCACCAATTTCACAACAAAGGCCATTACGAGAGTTCAGATTTTGAAAACTCACCAATTTCACTATAAAGACCATTTACAAAAGTTTCAAGTTAAAAAGCTCTCCAATTTCACTACAAACACCATTACAAAAGTTCCAAGTCAAAAAACTCACCAATTTCCTTGTAAAAACCATAATTAAAGTTCCAAGTGAAAAAAAACTCACCAATTTCACTAAAAAGACCATAATAAAAGTTCAAAGTGAAAAAACTCACCAATTTCATTCTATAAACAATAACAACAGTTCAAAGTTTAAAAACTCATCAATTTCACTATAAAAACCATAACAAAATTTCCAAGTCAAAAAATCAACAATTTCACTATAAAAACAAAAATAAAAGATCTAAGTTAAACAACTCGCCTATTTCACAATATCACTATAAAAACCAAAATAAAAGTTCAATGTTAAAAAGCTCATCGATTTCACTCAAAAACTCATAAAAATGTTCAAAGTTGAAAAACTCCCCAATTTCACAACAAAACCATGACAAAAGTTCCAAAAGAAAAAACTCACCAATTTCACAACAAAACCATGACAAAAGTTCCAAAAGAAAAAACTCACCAATTTCACTATAAAAACCATAACAAAAGTTGATAGTGAAAAAACTCACCAATTTCACTATAAAGACCATTACAGAACATCCAAGTCAAAAAATCACCAATTTCACAACAAAGACCATTACGAGAGTTCAGATTTTGAAAACTCACCAATTTCACTATAAAGACCATTTACAAAAGTTTCAAGTTAAAAAGCTCTCCAATTTCACTACAAAGACCATTACAAAAGTTCCAAGTCAAAAAACTCACCAATTTCCCTGTAAAAACCATAATTAAAGTTCCAAGTGAAAAAAACTCACCAATTTCACTAAAAAGACCATAATAAAAGTTCAAAGTGAAAAAACTCACAAATTTCATTCTATAAACAATAACAACAGTTCAAAGTTTAAAAACTCATCAATTTCACTATAAAAACCATAAAAAAATTTCCAAGTCAAAAAATGAGCAATTTCACTATAAAAACAAAAATAAAAGATCTAAGTTAAAAAAAACTCGCCTATTTCACAATTTCACTAAAAAAACCAAAATAAAAGTTCAATGTTAAAAAGCTCATCGATTTCACTCAACAACTCATAAAAATGTTCAAAGTTGAAAAACTCTTCAATTTCACTATAAAACCATGAAAAAAGTTCCAAAAGAAAAAACTCACCAATTTCACCATAAAGACCATTTCAATAGTTTCAAGTTAAGAATATCACTAATTTGACTATAAAGACCATAACAAAAGTTGAAAGTGAAAAAACTCACCAATTTCACTATAAAGACAATTACAGAACATCCAAGTCAAAAAATCACCAATTTCACAACAAAGACCATTACGAGAGTTCAGAATTTAAAAACTCACCAATTTCACTATAAAGACCATTTACAAAAGTTTCTTGTGAAAAAGCTCACCAATTTCACTATAAAGACCATTACAAAAGTTTCATGTCAAAAAACTCACTAGAGTCACTATAAAAACCATAATAAAAGTTCAAAATTAAAAACATATACATTTCACTCTAAAAAGGATAACAAAACATAAAAACTAAAAAACTCCTCAATTTCATTATATAGACCATAATAAAAGTTCCAAGTGAAAAAAAATTCACCAATTTCACTTAAAAGACCATAAAAAAGTTCAAAGTGAAAAAACTCACCAATTTCATTCTATAAACAATAACAACAGTTCTAAGTTAAAAAACTCACCAATTTCAATATAAAAACCATAACAAATTTCCAAGTCAAAAAATCAACAATTTCACCATAAAAACCAAAATAAAAGATATAAGTTAAACAACTCGCCTATTTCACAATATCATTATAAAAACCAAAATAAAAGTTCAATGTTAAAAAGCTCATCGATTTCACTCAAAAACTCATAAAAATGTTCAAAGTTGAAAAACTCCCCAATTTCACAACAAAACCATGACAAAAGTTCCAAAAGAAAAAACTCACCAATTTCACTATAAAGACCATTTCAATAGTTTCAAGTCAAAATTATCTCCAATTTGACTATAAAGACCTTAACAAAGGTTGAAAGTGAAAAAACTCATCAATTTCAATATAAAGGCCATTACAGAACATCCAAGCCAAAAAATCACCAATTTCACAACAATGACCATTATGAGAGTTCAGATTTTAAAAACTCACCAATTTCACTATAAAGACCATTTACAAAAGTTTCAAGTTAAAAAGCTCACCAATTTCACTACAAAAACCATTACAAAAGTTCCAAGTCAAAAAACTCACCAATTTCCCTGTAAAAACCATAATTAAAGTTCCAAGTGAAAAAAAAAACTCACCAATTTCACTAAAAAGACCATAACAAAAGTTCAAAGTGAAAAAACTCACCAATTTCATTCTATAAACAATAACAACAGTTCAAAGTTTAAAAACTCATCAATTTCACTATAAAAACCATAACAAAATTTCCAAGTCAAAAAAATCAACAATTTCACTATAAAAACCAAAATAAAAGATCTAAGTTAAACAACTCACCTATTTCACAATATCACTATAAAAACCAAAATAAAAGTTCAATGTTAAAAAGCTCATCGATTTTACTCAAAAACTCATAAAAATGTTCAAAGTTGAAAAACTCCCCAATTTCACAACAAAACCATGACAAAAGTTCCAAAAGAAAAAACTCACCAATTTCACTATAAAGACCATTTCAATAGTTTCAAGTCAAAATTATCTCCAATTTGACTATAAAGACCTTAACAAAGGTTGAAAGTTAAAAAACTCACCAATTTCACTATAAAGGCCGTTACAGAACATCCAAGTCAAAAAATCACCAATTTCACAACAATGACCATTACGAGAGTTCATATTTTAAAAATTCACCAATTTCACTATAAAGACCATTTACAAAAGTTTCAAGTTAAAAAGCTCACCAATTTCACTACAAAGACCATTACAAAAGTTCCAAGTCAAAAAACTCACCAATTTCACTATAAAAACCATAATAAAAGTTCCAAGTGAAAAAAAAACTCACCAATTTCACTAAAAAGACCATAAGAAAAGTTAAAAGTGAAAAAACTCACAAATTTCATTCTATAAACAATAACAACAGTTCAAAGTTTAAACACTCATCAATTTCACTATAAAAACCATAAAAAAAATTTCCAAGTCAAAAAATGAGCAATTTCACTATAAAAACAAAAATAAAAGATCTAAGTTAAAAAAACTCGCCTTTTCAAAATTTCACTATAAAAACCAAAATAAAAGTTCAATGTTAAAAAGCTCATCGATTTCACTAAAAAACTCATAAAAATGTTCAAAGTTGAAAAACTCTTCAATTTCACTATAAAACCATGAAAAAAGTTCCAAAAGAAAAAACTCACCAATTTCACTATAAAGACCATTTCAATAGTTTTAAGCTAAGAATATCACTAATTTGACTATAAAGACCATAACAAAAGTTGAAAGTGAAAAAACTCACCAATTTCACTAGAAAGACCATTACAGAACATCCAAGTCAAAAAATCACCAATTTCACAACAAAGACCATTACGAGAGTTCAAAATTTAAAAACTCACCAATTTCACTATAAAGACCATTTACAAAAGTTTCTTGTGAAAAAGCTCACCAATTTCACTATAAAGACCATTACAAAAGTTTCATGTCAAAAAACTCACCAGAGTCACTATAAAAACCATAATAAAAGTTCAAAATTAAAAACATATACATTTCACTCTAAAAAGGATAACAAAACATAAAAACTAAAAAACTTATCAATTTCACTATATAGACCATAATAAAAGTTCCAAGTGAAAAAAAATTCACCAATTTCACTTAAAAGACCATAAAAAAGTTCAAAGTGAAAAAACTCACCAATTTCATTCTATAAACAATAACAACAGTTCAAAGTTAAAAAAACTCACCAGTTTCAATATAAAAACCATAACAAAATTTTCAAGTCAAAAAATCAACAATTTCACTATAAAAACCAAAATAAAAGATCTAAGTTAAACAACTCGCCTATTTCACAATTTCACTATAAAAACCAAAATAAAAGTTCAATGTTAAAAAGCTCATCGATTTCACTCAAAAACTCATAAAAATGTTCAAAGTTGAAAAACTCCCCAATTTCACAACAAAACCATGACAAAAGTTCCAAAAGAAAAAACTCACCAATTTCACTATAAAGACCATTTCAATAGTTTCAAGTCAAAATTATCTCCAATTTGACTATAAAGACCTTAACAAAGGTTGAAAGTGAAAAAACTCATCAATTTCAATATAAAGGCCATTACAGAACATCCAAGCCAAAAAATCACCAATTTCACAACAATGACCATTACGAGAGTTCAGATTGTAAAAACTCACCAATTTCACTATAAAGACCATTTACAAAAGTTTCAAGTTAAAAAGCTCACCAATTTCACTACAAAAACCATTACAAAATTTCCAAGTCAAAAAACTCACCAATTTCCCTGTAAAAACCATAATTAAAGTTCCAAGTGAAAAAAAAACTCACCAATTTCACTAAAAAGACCATAAAAAAAGTTCAAAGTGAAAAAACTCACCAATTTCATTCTATAAACAATAACAACAGTTCAAAGTTTAAAAACTCATCAATTTCACTATAAAAACCATAACAAAATTTCCAAGTCAAAAAATCAACAATTTCACTATAAAAACAAAAATAAAAGATCTAAGTTAAACAACTCGCCTATTTCACAATATCACTATAAAAACCAAAATAAAAGTTCAATGTTAAAAAGCTCATCGATTTTACTCAAAAACTCATAAAAATGTTCAAAGTTGAAAAACTCCCCAATTTCACAACAAAACCATGACAAAAGTTCCAAAAGAAAAAACTCACCAATTTCACTATAAAGACCATTTCAATAGTTTCAAGTCAAAATTATCTCCAATTTGAGTATAAAGACCTTAACAAAGGTTGAAAGTGAAAAAACTCACCAATTTCACTATAAAGGCCGTTACAGAACATCCAAGTCAAAAAATCACCAATTTCACAACAATGACCATTACGAGAGTTCATATTTTAAAAATTCACCAATTTCACTATAAAGACCATTTACAAAAGTTTCAAGTTAAAAAGCTCACCAATTTCACTACAAAGACCATTACAAAAGTTCCAAGTCAAAAAACTCACCAATTTCACTATAAAAACCATAATAAAAGTTCCAAGTGAAAAAAAACTCACCAATTTCACTAAAAAGACCATAACAAAAGTTAAAAGTGAAAAAACTCACAAATTTCATTCTATAAATAATAACAACCGTTCAAAGTTTAAACACTCATCAATTTCACTATAAAAACCATAAAAAAAATTTCCAAGTCAAAAAATGAGCAATTTCACTATAAAAACAAAAATAAAAGATCTAAGTTAAAAAAACACGTCTTTTCAAAATTTCACTATAAAAACCAAAATAAAAGTTCAATGTTAAAAAGCTCATCGATTTCACTCAAAAACTCATAAAAATGTTCAAAGTTGAAAAACTCTTCAATTTCACTATAAAACCATGAAAAAAGTTCCAAAAGAAAAAACTCACCAATTTCACTATAAAGACCATTTCAATAGTTTTAAGTTAAGAATATCACTAATTTGACTATAAAGACCATAACAAAAGTTGAAAGTGAAAAAACTCACCAATTTCACTAGAAAGACCATTACAGAAAATCCAAGTCAAAAAATCACCAATTTCACAACAAAGACCATTACGAGAGTTCAGATTTTAAAAACTCACCAATTTCACTATAAAGACCATTTACAAAAGTTTCTTGTGAAAAAGCTCACCAATTTCACTATAAAGACCATTACAAAAGTTTCAATTCAAAAAACTCACCAGTTTCACTATAAAAACCATAATAAAAGTTCAAAATTAAAAACATATACATTTCACTCTAAAAAGGATAACAAAACATAAAAACTAAAAAACTCATCAATTTCACTATATAGACCATAATAAAAGTTCCAAGTGAAAAAAAATTCACCAATTTCACTTAAAAGACCATAAAAAAGTTCAAAGTGAAAAAACTCACCAATTTCATTCTATAAACAATAACAACAGTTCAAAGTTAAAAAAACTCACCAGTTTCAATATAAAAACCATAACAAAATTTCCAAGTCAAAAAATCAACAATTTCACTATAAAAACCAAAATAAAAGATCTAAGTTAAACAACTCGCCTATTTCACAATTTCACTATAAAAACCAAAATAAAAGTTCAATGTTAAAAAGCTCATCGATTTCACTCAAAAACTCATAAAAAATGTTCAAAGTTGAAAAACTCCCCAATTTCACAACAAAACCATGACAAAAGTTCCAAAAGAAAAAACTCACCAACTTCACTATAAAGACCATTTCAATAGTTTCAAGTCAAAATTATCTCCAATTTGACTATAAAGACCTTAACAAAGGTTGAAAGTGAAAAAACTTACCAATTTCACTATAAAGGCCATTACAGAACATCCAAGTCAAAAAATCACCAATTTCACAACAAAGACCATTACGAGAGTTCAGATTTTTAAAACCCACCAATTTCACTATAAAGACCATTTACAAAAGTTTCAAGTTAAAAAGCTCACCAATTTCAGTACAAAGACCATTACAAAAGTTCCAAGTCAAAAAACTCACCAATTTCACTATAAAAACCATAATAAAAGTTCCAAGTGAAAAAAAACTCACCAATTTCACTAAAAAGACCATAACAAAAGTTCAAAGTGAAAAAACTCACAAATTTCATTCTATAAACAATAACAACAGTTCAAAGTTTAAACACTCATCAATTTCATTATAAAAACCATTAAAAAAAATTCCAAGTCAAAAAATGAGCAATTTCACTATAAAAACAAAAATAAAAGATCTAAGTTAAAAAAACTCGCCTTTTCAAAATTTCACTATAAAAACCAAAATGAAAGTTCATTGTTAAAAAGCTCATCGATTTAACTCAAAAACTCATAAAAATATTCAAAGTTGAAAAACTCTTCAATTTCACTATAAAACCATGAAAAAAGTTCCAAAAGAAAAAACTCACCAATTTCACTATAAGGACCATTTCAATAGTTTTAAGTTAAGAATATCACTAATTTAACTATAAAGACCATAACAAAAGTTGAAAGTGAAAAAACTCACCAATTTCACTATAAAGACCATTACAGAACATCCAAGTCAAAAAATCACCAATTTCACAACAAAGACCATTACGAGAGTTCGAAATTTAAATAGTCACCATTTTCACTATAAAGACCATTTACAAAAGTTTCTTGTGAAAAAGCTCACCAATTTCACTATAAAGACCATTACAAAATATTCCAAGTCAAAAAACTCACCAGTTTCACTATAAAAACCATAATTAAAGTTCAAAATTAAAAACATATACATTTCACTCTAAAAAGGATAGCAAAACATAAAAACTAAAAAAACTCCTCAATTTCACTATATAGACCATAATAAAAGTTCCAAGTGAAAAAAAATTCACCAATTTCACTTAAAAGACCATAAAAAAGTTCAAAGTGAAAAAACTCACCAATTTCATTCTATAAACAATAACAACAGTTCAAAGTTAAAAAACTCACCAATTTCAATATAAAAACCATAACAAAATTTCCAAGTCAAAAAATCAACAATTTCACTATAAAAGCCAAAATAAAAGATCTAAGTTAAACAACTCGCCTATTTCACAATATCACTATAAAAACAAAAATAAAAGTTCAATGTTAAAAAGCTCATCGATTTCACTCAAAAACTTATAAAAAAGTTCAAAGTTGAAAAACTCCCCAATTTCACAACAAAACCATGACAAAAGCTCCAAAAGAAAAAACTCACCAATTTCACTATAAAGACCATTTCAATAGTTTCAAGTCAAAATTATCTCCAATTTGACTATAAAGACCTTAACAAAGGTTGAAAGTGAAAAAACTCACCAATTTCACTATAAAGGCCGTTACAGAACATCCAAGTCAAAAAATCACCAATTTCATAACAATGACCATTACGAGAGTTCATA
The DNA here is from genome assembly GCA_963859935.3 of Lathyrus sativus. Lineage (NCBI taxonomy): Eukaryota > Viridiplantae > Streptophyta > Magnoliopsida > Fabales > Fabaceae > Lathyrus > Lathyrus sativus. The sequence continues at coordinate 123,257 of CAWUDS030001007.1, read as the reverse complement.
TTTTAAAAATTCACCAACTTCACTATAAAGACCATTTACAAAAGTTTCAAGTTAAAAAGCTCACCAATTTCACTACAAAGACCATTACAAAAGTTCCAAGTCAAAAAACTCACCAATTTCATTATAAAAACCATAATAAAAGTTCCAAGTGAAAAAAAACTCAAGAATTTCACTAAAAAGACCATAACAAAAGTTAAAAGTGAAAAAACTCACAAATTTCATTCTATAAACAATAACAACAGTTCAAAGTTTAAACACTCATCAATTTCACTATAAAAACCATAAAAAAAAATTTCCAAGTCAAAAAATGAGCAATTTCACTATAAAAATAAAAATAAAAGATCTAAGTTAAAAAAACTCGCCTATTTCACAATTTCACTATAAAAACCAAAATAAATGTTCAATGTTAAAAAGCTCATCGATTTCACTCAAAAACTCATAAAAATGTTCAAAGTTGAAAAACTCTTCAATTTCACTATAAAACCATGAAAAAAGTTCCAAAAAAACAAACTCACCAATTTCACTATAAAGACCATTTCAATAGTTTTAAGTTAAGAATATCACTAATTTGACTATAAAGACCATAACAAAAGTTGAAAGTGAAAAAACTCACCAATTTCACTATAAAGACCATTACAGAACATCCAAGTCAAAAAATCACCAATTTCACAACAAAGCCCATTACGAGAGTTCAGAATTTAAAAAGTCACCAATTTCACTATAAAGACCATTTACAAAAGTTTCTTGTGAAAAAGCTCACCAATTTCACTATAAAGACCATTACAAAAGTTTCAAGTCAAAAAACTCACCAGTTTCACTAAAAAAACCATAATAAAAGTTCAAAATTAAAAACATATACATTTCACTCTAAAAAGCATAACAAAACATAAAAACTAAAAAACTCATCAATTTCACTATATAGACCATAATAAAAGTTCCAAGTAAAAAAAATTCAACAATTTCATTCTATAAACAATAACAACAGTTCAAAGTTTAAACACTCATCAATTTCACTATAAAAACCATAAAAAAAATTTCCAAGTCAAAAAATGAGCAATTTCACTATAAAAACAAAAACAAAAGATCTAAGTTAAAAAAACTCGCCTATTTCACAATTTCACTATAAAAACCAAAATAAAAGTTCAATGTTAAAAAGCTCATCGATTTCACTCAAAAACTCATAAAAATGTTCAAAGTTGAAAAACTCTTCAATTTCACTATAAAACCATGAAAAAAGTTCCAAAAGAAAAAACTCACCAATTTCACTATAAAGACCATTTCAATAGTTTTAAGGTAAGAATATCACTAATTTGACTATAAAGACCATAACAAAAGTTGAAAGTGAAAAAACTCACCAATTTCACTATAAAGACCATTACAGAACATCCAAGTCAAAAAATCACCAATTTCACAACAAAGACCATTACGAGAGTTCAGAATTTAAAAAGTCACCAATTTCACTATAAAGACCATTTACAAAAGTTTCTTGTGAAAAAGCTCACCAATTTCACTATAAAGATCATTACAAAAGTTTCAAGTCAAAAAACTCACCAGTTTCACTAAAAAAACCATAATAAAAGTTCAAAATTAAAAACATATACATTTCACTCTAAAAAGCATAACAAAACATAAAAACTAAAAAACTCATCAATTTCACTATATAGACCATAATAAAAGTTCCAAGTAAAAAAAATTCAACAATTTCACTTAAAAGACCATAAAAAAGTTCAAACTGAAAAAACTCACCAATTTCATTCTATAAACAATAACAACAGTTCAAAGTTAAAAAAAACTCATCAATTTCACTATAAAAACCATAACAAAATTTCCAAGTCAAAAAATGAGCAATTTCACTATAAACACAAAAATAAAAGATCTAAGTTAAACAACTCGCCTATTTCACAATTTCACTATAAAAACCAAAATAAAAGTTCAATGTTAAAAAGCTCATCGATTTCACTCAAAAACTCATAAAAATGTTCAAAGTTGAAAAACTCTTCAATTTCACTATAAAACCATGAAAAAAGTTCCAAAAGAAAAAACTCACCAATTTCACTATAAAGACCGTTTAAATAGTTTCAAGTTAAGAATATCACTAATTTGACTATAAAGACCATAACAAAAGTTGATAGTGAAAAAACTCACCAATTTCACTATAAAGACCATTACAGAACATCCAAGTCAAAAAATCACCAATTTCACAACAAAGACCATTACGAGAGTTCAGATTTTAAAAACTCACCAATTTCACTATAAAGACCATTTACAAAAGTTTCAAGTTAAAAAGCTCACCAATTTCACTACAAAGACCATTACAAAAGTTCCAAGTCAAAAAACTCACCAATTTCACTATAAAAACCATAATAAAAGTTCCAAGTGAAAAAAAACTCACCAATTTCACTAAAAAGACCATAACAAAAGTTCAAAGTGAAAAAACTCACAAATTTCATTCTATAAACAATAACAACAGTTCAAAGTTTAAACACTCATCAATTTCACTATAAAAACCATAAAAAAAATTTCCAAGTCAAAAAATGAGCAATTTCACTATAAAAACAAAAATAAAAGATCTAAGTTAAAAAAACTCGCCTATTTCACAATTTCACTATAAAAACCAAAATAAAAGTTCAATGTTAAAAAGCTCATCGATTTCACTCAAAAACTCATAAAAATGTTCAAAGTTGAAAAACTCTTCAATTTCACTATAAAACCATGAAAAAAGTTCCAAAAGAAAAAACTCACCAATTTCATTATAAAGACCATTTCAATAGTTTCAAGTTAAGAATATCACTAATTTGACTATAAAGACCATAACAAAAGTTGAAAGTGAAAAAACTCACCAATTTCACTATAAAGACCATTACAGAACATCCAAGTCAAAAAATCTCCAATTTCACAACAAAGCCCATTACGAGAGTTCAGAATTTAAAAAGTCACCAATTTCACTATAAAGACCATTTACAAAAGTTTCTTGTGAAAAAGCTCACCAATTTCACTATAAAGACCATTACAGAACATCCAAGTCAAAAAATCACCAATTTCACAACAAAGACCATTACGAGAGTTCAGATTTTAAAAACTCACCAATTTCACTATAAAGACCATTTACAAAAGTTTCAAGTTAAAAAGCTCACCAATTTCACTACAAAGACCATTACAAAAGTTCCAAGTCAAAAAACTCACCAATTTCACTATAAAAACCATAATAAAAGTTCCAAGTGAAAAAAAACTCACCAATTTCACTAAAAAGACCATAACAAAAGTTCAAAGTGAAAAAACTCACAAATTTCATTCTATAAACAATAACAACAGTTCAAAGTTTAAACACTCATCAATTTCACTATAAAAACCATAAAAAAATTTCCAAGTCAAAAAATGAGCAATTTCACTATAAAAACAAAAATAAAAGATCTAAGTTAAAAAAACTCGCCTATTTCACAATTTCACTATAAAAACCAAAATAAAAGTTCAATGTTAAAAAGCTCATCGATTTCACTCAAAAACTCATAAAAATGTTCAAAGTTGAAAAACTCTTCAATTTCACTATAAAACCATGAAAAAAGTTCCAAAAGAAAAAACTCACCAATTTCATTATAAAGACCATTTCAATAGTTTCAAGTTAAGAATATCACTAATTTGACTATAAAGACCATAACAAAAGTTGAAAGTGAAAAAACTCACCAATTTCACTATAAAGACCATTACAGAACATCCAAGTCAAAAAATCTCCGATTTCACAACAAAGCCCATTACGAGAGTTCAGAATTTAAAAAGTCACCAATTTCACTATAAAGACCATTTACAAAAGTTTCTTGTGAAAAAGCTCACCAATTTCACTATAAAGACCATTACAAAAGTTTCAAGTCAAAAAACTCACCAGTTTCACTAAAAAAACCATAATAAAAGTTCAAAATTAAAAACATATACATTTCACTCTAAAAAGCATAACAAAACATAAAAACTAAAAAACTCATCAATTTCACTATATAGACCATAATAAAAGTTCCAAGTAAAAAAAATTCAACAATTTCATTCTATAAACAATAACAACAGTTCAAAGTTTAAACACTCATCAATTTCACTATAAAAACCATAAAAAAAATTTCCAAGTCAAAAAATGAGCAATTTCACTATAAAAACAAAAATAAAAGATCTAAGTTAAACAACTCGCCTATTTCACAATTTCATTATAAAAACCAAAATAAAAGTTCAATGTTAAAAAGCTCATCGATTTCACTCAAAAACTCATAAAAATGTTCAAAGTTGAAAAACTCTTCAATTTCACTATAAAACCATGAAAAAAGTTCCAAAAGAAAAAACTCACCAATTTCACTATAAAGACCGTTTAAATAGTTTCAAGTTAAGAATATCACTAATTTGACTATAAAGACCATAACAAAAGTTGATAGTGAAAAAACTCACCAATTTCACTATAAAGACCATTTACAAAAGTTTCTTGTGAAAAAGCTCACCAATTTCACTATAAAGATCATTACAAAAGTTTCAAGTCAAAAAACTCACCAGTTTCACTAAAAAAACCATAATAAAAGTTCAAAATTAAAAACATATACATTTCACTCTAAAAAGCATAACAAAACATAAAAACTAAAAAACTCATCAATTTCACTATATAGACCATAATAAAAGTTCCAAGTAAAAAAAATTCAACAATTTCACTTAAAAGACCATAAAAAAGTTCAAACTGAAAAAACTCACCAATTTCATTCTATAAACAATAACAACAGTTCAAAGTTAAAAAAAACTCATCAATTTCACTATAAAAACCATAACAAAATTTCCAAGTCAAAAAATGAGCAATTTCACTATAAACACAAAAATAAAAGATCTAAGTTGAACAACTCGCCTATTTCACAATTTCACTATAAAAACCAAAATAAAAGTTCAATGTTAAAAAGCTCATCGATTTCACTCAAAAACTCATAAAAATGTTCAAAGTTGAAAAACTCTTCAATTTCACTATAAAACCATGAAAAAAGTTCCAAAAGAAAAAACTCACCAATTTCACTATAAAGACCGTTTAAATAGTTTCAAGTTAAGAATATCACTAATTTGACTATAAAGACCATAACAAAAGTTGATAGTGAAAAAACTCACCAATTTCACTATAAAGACCATTACAGAACATCCAAGTCAAAAAATCACCAATTTCACAACAAAGACCATTACGAGAGTTCAGATTTTAAAAACTCACCAATTTCACTATAAAGACCATTTACAAAAGTTTCAAGTTAAAAAGCTCACCAATTTCACTACAAAGACCATTACAAAAGTTCCAAGTCAAAAAACTCACCAATTTCACTATAAAAACCATAATAAAAGTTCCAAGTGAAAAAAAACTCACCAATTTCACTAAAAAGACCATAACAAAAGTTCAAAGTGAAAAAACTCACAAATTTCATTCTATAAACAATAACAACAGTTCAAAGTTTAAACATTCATCAATTTCACTATAAAAACCATAAAAAAAAATTCCAAGTCAAAAAAATGAGCAATTTCAATATAAAAACAAAAATAAAAGATCTAAGTTAAAAAAACTCGCCTATTTCACAATTTCACTATAAAAACCAAAATAAAAGTTCAAAGTTAAAAAGCTCATCGATTTCACTCAAAAACTCATAAAAATGTTCAAAGTTGAAAAACTCTTCAATTTCACTATAAAACCATGAAAAAAGTTCCAAAAGAAAAAACTCACCAATTTCATTATAAAGACCATTTCAATAGTTTTAAGTTAAGAATATCACTAATTTGACTATAAAGACCATAACAAAAGTTGAAAGTGATAAAAACTCACCAATTTCACTATAAAGTCCGTTACAGAACATCCAAGTCAAAAAATCACCAATTTCACAACAAAGACCATTACGAGAGTTCAGATTTTAAAAACTCACCAATTTCACTATAAAGACCATTTACAAAAGTTTCAAGTGAAAAAGCTCACCAATTTCACTATAAAGACCATTACAAAAGTTCCAAGTCAAAAAACTCACCAATTTCACTATAAAAACCATAATAAAAGTTCAAAATTAAAAACATATACATTTCACTCTAAAAAGGATAACAAAACTTAAAAACTAAAAAACTCATCAATTTCACTATATAGACCATAATAAAATTTCCAAGTCAAAAAAAATTCACCAATTTCACTTAAAAGACCATAAAAAAGTTCAAAGTGAAAAAACACACCAATTTCATTCTATAAACAATAACAACAGTTCAAAGTTAAAAAAACTCACCAATTTCAATATAATAACCATACCAAAATTTCTAAGTCAAAAAATCAACAATTTCACTATAAAAACCAAAATAAAAGATCTAAGTTAAACAACTCGCCTATTTCACAATTTCACTATAAAAACCAAAATAAAAGTTCAATGTTAAAAAGCTCATCGATTTCACTCAAAAACTCATAAAAATGTTCAAAGTTGAAAAACTCCCCAATTTCACAACAAAACCATGACAAAAGTTCCAAAAGAAAAAACTCACAAATTTCACTATAAAGACCGTTTCAATAGTTTCAAGTTAAGAATATCACTAATTTGACTATAAAGACCATAACAAAAGTTGATAGTGAAAAAACTCACCAATTTCACTATAAAGACCATTACAGAACATCATAGTCAAAAAATCACCAATTTCACAACAAAGACCATTACGAGAGTTCAGATTTTAAAAACTCACCAATTTCACTATAAAGACCATTTACAAAAGTTTCAAGTTAAAAAGCTCACCAATTTTGAGACAGCCTATGTCCCATTAGTGGAATTCTAATGAAACCTTATAAAAATACAGAAAAATTTGAAATTTTTAAAGGACAATACTTAATTATTTAAAAACATACTGTTTCACATACATATGCTTCAAATATATTTTACAGAGTTTGACACCGTTAAGACTAGCGGCCTTGCCACATAGATAAAACATAAAATAAAAGTACAGAAAGGAAACCAAAAAGAAAGCATACCAAAAGGGACCTCCTAAGTCCAACAAGACTGACACTTATACTGACTGTAGTAGTAGGGATGTGATTAGCGTTTGACAAAACACTAACAGCTCCCAATCTAGATGTTATAGTAACACATCTCCACGTCACTTCATATCCTTTCCTTCTGAGTTGTCGGGAAGTACGCAAGATTCGAGCTCATCGTCTGATCGTCATAAAATAATCCAAAATGCAAAACAAAAATGACACAGGGCTAAGATTCATGTACAAGTTTAAAAGTGGGAATGAATGTGTAAAATAATAATATATATGGAAACCATATTTATACAAACAAGCGTATCTTATACCCACAATTACATATACTTTATTTATTCTAATGCATCCCTGAACTATATGCTGACTCAGGCCACTAAACGCTGTCAATGATATCTATCCCATTTACCAAGATCAGATATCACTAGACCACATGCCACCAACGTACTCCCAATTACCAAGAGCTACGCCACCTAACTTCACATGGAGCCTAGGTGTTATAAGTCGATCGTCCCTGAGAATTCAGGCCAAGAACCTTGTCTTGCCTAGCATGCATAGATAATAATCCCCGTCGGGATTGCAGGCGACTGATCAACCTCGTGCGTCCCATACCGCACGGCGGTGGACTTACACATTCCTTAATGCAAGTCTATATGATCACTCACTCATCTTGTGGCAACTCTTAGCCATAAGTATTAAGTTAATAATGGGGAATTATCGTATCAACTTTTCAAGTTATACTTATTATCTAGATACTTAGGTTGAGTACCAAATCCATCCAATGTCTTGCCATATTTGATCTTTGTCCTTACATAATAAGTTCAGTTTGTATAATGGGTAATTGTATGGTTAACTTCCCAGGTAAGAGAGGTGGACTGTAAACGGCATAGTCGACCAAGTCTTTCCTTAGCCAGAACCCAACCAAATATAACTACTCATTGTATCCAACTTTCCTTATGTTAATGGGGATCAATTACTTAATATCTAGCAATGTTTTTCTCTCATTAACCGATTATTTCCTTAATCTATCAATCACAATCATTCAAGTATAAATAAAATAAACAATTATAAAATTAACCGAATAATGCAAGCACAATACAATACCAAATTGTCAAAGATTATTCCTATGATAATTAATTAAGGCCGGCGTAACCTCGCCTAGTGATTTGTGAAAATCATTATTTGAGAATAGGCTCTCCTTAATTATTTATCGCTAGTAGGGCTTAGGTCACCACTACACACATATATATTAAGTTATTTTACGCTAACCGTCCCAATCGTATACGAAATCTTGCCCCCACCTTTTGTTGAGTGTTGTTGAAAGTCCACAAGTGTTGTCTTCGATCTTTGCCAAGAACCTAATTTACGATAACCGTTGGATTGTACGAAATTTATGAAATAATTAGAATATAATTTATGGTTAATTGAACATAATCCCGTTATAACTTGAAATATTTATTTATTTAAATATATCATAATAACCTCCAAAATAATTATTAAATTCAAATATAAATTATATTATACCTCCTTTTGAATTTGTTTGTTTTAGAAAATTGTCAAGAGTATATTTCTAATAACATTTAAATTATAATAAAATTTGGGCATTATAACGACTTAAAATGGTAAAATTTATTTTGGACTTTATAAGTTCAATATATCGACGTCTGAACGGAATTTGCATAGAAAATTTAAAATAACCTTTATATAAATAACATAATTAAAATAATATAATTAAAATAAAATGGACATTATAACGGCTTACCGATTACTTATGAAAATGATTTGGGCAGAACTTTGACGTATAAAACTCCCTTGAAACTTTAGAAGAACTTTTACCACAAAATACTCTAAAGGTTACGAACCGATATCGTGGGAACTTCGATAACTAAAACTAATATTGCTATATGAAGAAATTAGAGAAGGAAAGAAGTAAAGAAGTAAGAAAGATGATTTGTGAATGAATGAATGAAAATGGGGTGGAAGAGACCCCTATTTATACTAGTTGTAAAATATTAAAATAACATAATTTATCATCTTTTGCCCATACCTTCCAACTTTTCAACTCTTGCTAGTAAATATGTCTCTATCAAATATTTACTAATCTTTCATCAATAGTGCTTTAGGTGTTCTAGTATGACTTTGTGAAAATAATTTATGACAAAGGTATGGGAGCTTGATTTCATGACATAATATTATGTAGGATATTAATAGAAAATGAGATATATATTTCTTTTATAAAAAGTAAAATGTTAATAATATTAATAATAATAAAAATAGTAAAAAGGATAGTTATTTGATATTTTTATTGTCTTAAGATTATTTTATTTATTAATTGGTTTATAGAGTAAAATGATAATATTCAAATAAAATAAAATCAATTAATAATAACAAAACAAGAACAACAATAATGATAATAATAATATGAATAATTAATTAACTTAAAGTTAAGGGTTTTAAGTACCAATTTAAATTTCAAAGTTTAGTTTATAAAATGAAACGATGATATTCAAATTGAAGAATAAAAGTAATAAATATAAAAAGTAATTAATTAATAAATTAATTATTATAAGTGTTAGTTTCAACATTTAATTTTTAATAACTAGCATTGTTAAAATCTCAAATCTAACTAGATATATTATTTAGTGTATGGAAAAATTAGGATGTTACATTACCACCCCCCTTAAAAGAAATTTCGTCCTCGAAATTTAGCGTACCTAAAACATATGTGGATACTTCTGACGCATGTCTTCTTCTCTTTCCCAAGTAGAATCACCAGTTACATCATCCCACACGACTCTAACCAATGGTATTTGCTTTCCACGAAGTTCTTTAATACGATGATCTAAGATCTTGACAGGTATAGCCTCATATTCCAAATTATCTCTAAGTTCCACAGTTTCAGGCTCAATGACATGTGAAGGGTCCGGATAATACTTCCTCAGTTGTGATACATGAAATACATCATGAAGATTAGACAAGTTTGGCGGCAAAGCAATGTGATACGCTACAGGTCCAATCCGCCGTAGAATTTGAAAAGGCCCGATAAACCTTGGTGTTAACTTCCTAGTTTTGATTGCTCGTGCAATTCCCGCCCTAGGAGTTACCCTAATGAACACGTGATCTCCTGCCTCGAACTCCAAAGGTCTTCTCCTCTTATCATTATAACTCTTTTGACGGTCCTGTGCTGCCTTCATTTTTTCTCTAATAAGTTTAACCTGATCTGTCGTTTGTTGCACGAATTCTGAACCCAATATTTTATTTTCTCCAACCTCATACCAACATAAAGGTGTACGACACTTTCTTCCGTATAATGCTTCATATGGAGCCATGCCGATACTTGAGTGAAAACTATTGTTGTAAGTAAACTCAATCAATGGTAAGAACTCGTCCCAACTTCCTTTGTGTTCAAGAGCACAAGCTCTCAACAAATCCTCTAACGATTGAATCGTCCTCTCAGACTGGCCATCCGTTTGGGGATGATAAGCTGAACTTAACCTCAGTTTTGTTCCTAACTCTAAATGCAACTGATGCCAAAAATTTGATGTGAATCTGGGATCTCTATCACTGACTATACTTGAAGGTATTCCATGCAATCTAACAATCTCCTTTACATATACCTGAGCTAGTCTCTCTAATTTAAACGTCTGGTTGATGGGAATGAAATGTGCACTCTTTGTCAACCTATCAATGATCACCCAAATTGCATCATGTTGTTTCTGAGTCTTAGGCAAAGCGGTTACAAAATCCATGGCTATTCCGTCCCACTTCCACTCTGGAATATCTAAAGGTTGTAGCAATCCGGCTGGCTTCTGATGTTCAATCTTTGCCTTCTGACATACCAAGCAACTTTGAACATATTCTGCTATATGTCTCTTCATTCCAACCCACCAAAACATTTTCTTCAAGTCTTGATACATCTTTGTGGCTCCTGGATGAAAACTCAACTTACTTTTGTGGCCCTCTTCCAAAATCAACTTTTGAATATCCTGATTTTGAGGTACACACAACCTTTCTTTAAACCTTAGGATTCCATCACTCCTTATGTTAAACTCTCCATTTTGACCATTTCTTATATTTTCCTTTATGCTCACTAGACGGTCATCAAGTTGTTGTTCATCTTTGATCCATTTCAGAAATTCATTAGACACGACAATAGCGCCTATGAATATACTTCCTTCATTGTGATGTACTCCTAAGTTTAAATCCACGAATTTGTCAATCAACTCTTCTTCCTTCAACATCATTGCAGATACATGAAGTTTCTTTCGACTCAAAGCGTCTGCTACAACATTGGCCTTTCCGGGATGATATTGCAACTCAAAATCATAGTCCTTCAAGAATTCCATCCAGCGCCTTTGTCTCATGTTTAAATCTTTCTGATCAAATAAATGCTTCAGGCTTTTGTGATCACTTAACACAGTGAACTTTGATCCATAAAGATAATGCCTCCAAATCTTTAAGGCAAACACAATTGCCGCTAACTCTAGGTCGTGAGTTGGGTAGTTCCTCTCATGCACCTTCAATTGTCTTGATGCATAAGCTATCACTTTCCTTTCTTGCATCAACACACACCCAAGACCTTGATATGACGCATCACAATACACATCAAAATTTCCTAATGGGTCTGGTAAGATGAGTATTGGTGATGAAGTCAATCTTTCCTTTAGCTTCTGAAAACTTTCTTCACACTCTTTAGTCCATTCAAAGTTTTTACCTTTCCTCGTTAACTGAGTCATGGGCAAAGCGATCTTTGAAAATCCTTCAATGAACCTCCGATAATATCCAGCTAGTCCAAGAAAACTTCGAATCTCGCCAACATTCTTTGGACTCTCCCACTTTGTTATTGCTTCGACTTTACTTGGGTCTACTGCAATACCTTCTTTACTAATTACATGACCAAGAAATTGTACCTCCTTCAACCAAAATTCACATTTCGAGAATTTCGCGTACAATTGAAGGTCCTTTAATATCTGTAGCACAATTCTCAAATGTTCTCTGTGCTCTACCTCATTCTTGGAATAAATCAGAATGTCATCAATGAAAACTACAACAAATTGATCTAAGTATGACCTAAAGATCCTATTCATGTAATCCATGAATACTGCTGGAGCATTAGTCAAACCAAATGGCATAACTAAGTACTCATAGTGTCCATAACGGGATCTAAAAGCTGTTTTTGGAATATCATCTTCCTTCACCCTGATCTGATGATATCCAGACTTCAAGTCAATCTTTGAGAATACTGATGCTCCTTTTAACTGATCCATCAAGTCGTCGATTCTAGGCAAAGGATACTTGTTTTTCACAGTGGCTTTATTGAGTTGTCTGTAATCCACACAAAGTCTAGAAGAACCATCCTTCTTCTTCACAAACAAGATTGGAGCTCCCCATGGCGATACACTTGGTCTAATAAATTCTTTCTCTAACATCTCGTCTAATTGTTTCTTTAACTCCGCAAGCTCTGAGGGTGACATTCGATAAGGAGATATAGAAATTGGTCCAGTTCCTGGAACCAAGTCTATAGAAAATTCCACTTCCCTAACCGGTGGTAAACCTGGAACTTCTTCTGGAAAGACTTCCGGGAATTCACAGACTACGGGAAAATTTTCCACACTAGGGGTTTCTCCTACTGACATGGAGAATAGCATCATAAAACTTTGAGTGAGGGTTTCAGCTTTGCTGATTTCTCCACTATCTTCTCCAAATGTAAAAATTTTCTCCTTGCATCTCAAGTTGACATCGTTGGCTGATAACCAATCCATTCCTAAGATGACATCTAGGTCTTGTAGCGGGAGTACCACAAGATCTACTAAGAATCTTCTATTTTCTAAGATTATTGGACAGTCTACACAGACTGAATAAGTTACCATTCTTTCTCCCGAGGGAGTTGTGATAGTCAACTTATAATCGTGATCAACAATTTCGAATCCCAAAAATTCAGCACAAGAGGTAGATATAAAAGAATGTGTAGCTCCTGAATCGAATAAAACTGATACCAACTTATCTCCAATTAAACACATACCTTGAATTAACCCAGCTGACTTTGAGATCTCAGCTCCTCTAATTGTAAATACTCTTCCTGTGGTTGGCTTATTTTGATTCTGAGGTCTCTGACCAACACTTGGGCCTCCATTTCTTGCTCTCCCTATGTTGTTATTGTTTATTAGGCCGCTCCTCTGGCCTGTTGGTTGACTTTGTCCTTGGGGACAATCTTTGAGAAAGTGGCCTTTCTGACCACAGCGAAAACAAGTTCCAATATTTCTATTTGGACAATCTTTGTTAAGATGTGCCCCTCCACAGCTGTAACACTTGAACATTAACCTTCTAGAATCCTGGTTATGATAAGGTGTAGGCCTTTGATATGGCCTACCCCCTCGTTGGATTCTTCCTCCGTGGCCTCGGTTAAAGTGGCCCTTGTGATTGTTGTTTTGGGTTGATCCTCCTGATCCATATTGATTCTTCCTATTGTCAATCCCTTCCAACTCCAGACACCTTTCTACTAGCTCACCAAAGCGCATAATATGCAGAGGTAAAACTGCCCTCTGGATATCATATTTCAATCCATCTTGATACTTTTCACACATCCATTCTTCCCTTGGATGCAAGCGGTAAAACTCAGAATACTTTAGCAAGGATTCAAACTTCCTAGTATATTCTCCCACCGTCATCACACCTTGACGTAGATTCTGAAATTCTCTCTCCTTCTCTTTCCTACATAACTTTGGAAAATACTTCCCCAAAAATTCTTCTTTGAACAAGGTCCAATTGATTTCTCTTCCTTCCTCTTCCAATAATCTATACTTTCCTCTCCACCAAGCTTCAGCATCGCCTGTCAGCATGAATGTTGCATAACCAACCCTTCTATTCTCTCTACAGTGAGTGAAAGAAAATATCTTCTCCATTTCTTGCAACCATTTCTCAGCACCCTCCGGATTAAAGTCACCACCAAACTGTGGTGGTTTTCCTTTCAGAAACGAGTTCAATCCTGTATCCTCATGCACCATTTCCCTTTGTTGTTGCTGAAAGAGTTGATGATCTCGAGTGATTTGCAGGATTTGAGCATTTTGTTGTGTTTGAACTAACACAGCTGCAGCAAGTTCACGAACATCTCGAGTGTCAGCTTGAGAGTTCGTTCCAGTTTGGGAATGATCTTCTCGTCCAATGGGAATGGTAGGTGCTCCTTCAGGAGTAACTTCATCACTCGCATTCCTACGTATACCTCTAGTAGTGCCTCTAGCAGCACTCCTACCACGCCTCGCACCTCTGACGTTCTGAACCATAACTTCCTGAAAAGGAATAGTTATTAGGTTCAATCATTCACAAGACATAAAGAACATAACAATTATGTATATTTATATCCCAATGAATGATTCATCGATAAGGATTTTTATCAAGTCTCCCACAGGCAAGGGATAATTGTGTCTAAAATGTTGAATTAATATCTTAAATATAACTAGAATTCAGGAAAACATAATCAACATTTAATGTATAAACAAAAATGTATCAATTTATTTAATAACAACGATTACAAAAATCGTGACCATGTCTCATTCAAAAACCTCTACTTGTAAACCAAGCTAAGACTAATAGTGGTAAAACTATAATTATCATTATTGCTACGAAATCTTTACCTAATTCTTCATGCTTGATGATACCAATAACAAACAAAATAATGACAAGAAGAGTGATGAATAAAAGAAAGGATTTAGCCATTTGAAAGGTATAGATAAATATTTAGGAATTGATATGAAAATAATGGATGGGTGTGAAGTATTTATAAAGTGAATTTTGTGAAGTGTCCGTTACGTTACCGTTGGGTTTGTGACCGTTGGGGAGGAAAAATAAAGTGTGCTAAATAAGTTTCCTAGACCATTATACTAGAAGGCTCTCAAGATGAAGACTCAATGCACAGAAGAAAAGTTATCATCCAGTTTGGAATCCAACTTGATACAGTCAGTATAATTCTAGACACTTACGGTCCGAGCTGAATCGACCAGCTCTGATACCATTAAATGAGACAGCCTATGTCCCATTAGTGGAATTCTAATGAAACCTTATAAAAATACAGAAAAATTTGAAATTTTTAAAGGACAATACTTAATTATTTAAAAACATACTGTTTCACATACATATGCTTCAAATATATTTTACAGAGTTTGACACCGTTAAGACTAGCGGCCTTGCCACATAGATAAAACATAAAATAAAAGTACAGAAAGGAAACCAAAAAGAAAGCATACCAAAAGGGACCTCCTAAGTCCAACAAGACTGACACTTATACTGACTGTAGTAGTAGGGATGTGATTAGCGTTTGACAAAACACTAACAGCTCCCAATCTAGATGTTATAGTAACACATCTCCACGTCACTTCATATCCTTTCCTTCTGAGTTGTCGGGAAGTACGCAAGATTCGAGCTCATCGTCTGATCGTCATAAAATAATCCAAAATGCAAAACAAAAATGACACAGGGCTAAGATTCATGTACAAGTTTAAAAGTGGGAATGAATGTGTAAAATAATAATATATATGGAAACCATATTTATACAAACAAGCGTATCTTATACCCACAATTACATATACTTTATTTATTCTAATGCATCCCTGAACTATATGCTGACTCAGGCCACTAAACGCTGTCAATGATATCTATCCCATTTACCAAGATCAGATATCACTAGACCACATGCCACCAACGTACTCCCAATTACCAAGAGCTACGCCACCTAACTTCACATGGAGCCTAGGTGTTATAAGTCGATCGTCCCTGAGAATTCAGGCCAAGAACCTTGTCTTGCCTAGCATGCATAGATAATAATCCCCGTCGGGATTGCAGGCGACTGATCAACCTCGTGCGTCCCATACCGCACGGCGGTGGACTTACACATTCCTTAATGCAAGTCTATATGATCACTCACTCATCTTGTGGCAACTCTTAGCCATAAGTATTAAGTTAATAATGGGGAATTATCGTATCAACTTTTCAAGTTATACTTATTATCTAGATACTTAGGTTGAGTACCAAATCCATCCAATGTCTTGCCATATTTGATCTTTGTCCTTACATAATAAGTTCAGTTTGTATAATGGGTAATTGTATGGTTAACTTCCCAGGTAAGAGAGGTGGACTGTAAACGGCATAGTCGACCAAGTCTTTCCTTAGCCAGAACCCAACCAAATATAACTACTCATTGTATCCAACTTTCCTTATGTTAATGGGGATCAATTACTTAATATCTAGCAATGTTTTTCTCTCATTAACCGATTATTTCCTTAATCTATCAATCACAATCATTCAAGTATAAATAAAATAAACAATTATAAAATTAACCGAATAATGCAAGCACAATACAATACCAAATTGTCAAAGATTATTCCTATGATAATTAATTAAGGCCGGCGTAACCTCGCCTAGTGATTTGTGAAAATCATTATTTGAGAATAGGCTCTCCTTAATTATTTATCGCTAGTAGGGCTTAGGTCACCACTACACACATATATATTAAGTTATTTTACGCTAACCGTCCCAATCGTATACGAAATCTTGCCCCCACCTTTTGTTGAGTGTTGTTGAAAGTCCACAAGTGTTGTCTTCGATCTTTGCCAAGAACCTAATTTACGATAACCGTTGGATTGTACGAAATTTATGAAATAATTAGAATATAATTTATGGTTAATTGAACATAATCCCGTTATAACTTGAAATATTTATTTATTTAAATATATCATAATAACCTCCAAAATAATTATTAAATTCAAATATAAATTATATTATACCTCCTTTTGAATTTGTTTGTTTTAGAAAATTGTCAAGAGTATATTTCTAATAACATTTAAATTATAATAAAATTTGGGCATTATAACGACTTAAAATGGTAAAATTTATTTTGGACTTTATAAGTTCAATATATCGACGTCTGAACGGAATTTGCATAGAAAATTTAAAATAACCTTTATATAAATAACATAATTAAAATAATATAATTAAAATAAAATGGACATTATAACGGCTTACCGATTACTTATGAAAATGATTTGGGCAGAACTTTGACGTATAAAACTCCCTTGAAACTTTAGAAGAACTTTTACCACAAAATACTCTAAAGGTTACGAACCGATATCGTGGGAACTTCGATAACTAAAACTAATATTGCTATATGAAGAAATTAGAGAAGGAAAGAAGTAAAGAAGTAAGAAAGATGATTTGTGAATGAATGAATGAAAATGGGGTGGAAGAGACCCCTATTTATACTAGTTGTAAAATATTAAAATAACATAATTTATCATCTTTTGCCCATACCTTCCAACTTTTCAACTCTTGCTAGTAAATATGTCTCTATCAAATATTTACTAATCTTTCATCAATAGTGCTTTAGGTGTTCTAGTATGACTTTGTGAAAATAATTTATGACAAAGGTATGGGAGCTTGATTTCATGACATAATATTATGTAGGATATTAATAGAAAATGAGATATATATTTCTTTTATAAAAAGTAAAATGTTAATAATATTAATAATAATAAAAATAGTAAAAAGGATAGTTATTTGATATTTTTATTGTCTTAAGATTATTTTATTTATTAATTGGTTTATAGAGTAAAATGATAATATTCAAATAAAATAAAATCAATTAATAATAACAAAACAAGAACAACAATAATGATAATAATAATATGAATAATTAATTAACTTAAAGTTAAGGGTTTTAAGTACCAATTTAAATTTCAAAGTTTAGTTTATAAAATGAAACGATGATATTCAAATTGAAGAATAAAAGTAATAAATATAAAAAGTAATTAATTAATAAATTAATTATTATAAGTGTTAGTTTCAACATTTAATTTTTAATAACTAGCATTGTTAAAATCTCAAATCTAACTAGATATATTATTTAGTGTATGGAAAAATTAGGATGTTACAAATTTCACTACAAAGACCATTACAAAAGTTCCAAGTCAAAAAACTCACCAATTTCACTATAAAAACCATAATAAAAGTTCCAAGTGAAAAAAAACTCACCAATTTCACTAAAAAGACCATAACAAAAGTTCAAAGTGAATAAACTCACAAATTTCATTCTATAAACAATAACAACAGTTCAAAGTTTAAACACTCATCAATTTCACTATAAAAACCATTAAAAAAAATTTCCAAGTCAAAAAATGAGCAATTTCACTATAAAAACAAAAATAAAAGATCTAAGTTAAAAAAACTCGCCTATTTCACAATTTCACTATAAAAACCAAAATAAAAGTTCAATGTTAAAAAGCTCATCGATTTCACTCAAAAACTCATAAAAATGTTCAAAGTTGAAAAACTCTTCAATTTCACTATAAAACCATGAAAAAAGTTCCAAAAGAAAAAACTCACCAATTTCACTATAAAGACCATTTCAATAGTTTTAAGTTAAGAATATCACTAATTTGACTATAAAGACCATAACAAAAGTTGAAAGTGAAAAAACTCACCAATTTCACTATAAAGACCATTACAGAACATCCAAGTCAAAAAATCACCAATTTCACAACAAAGACCATTACGAGAGTTCAGATTTTAAAAACTCACCAATTTCACTATAAAGACCATTTACAAAAGTTTCTTGTGAAAAAGCTCACCAATTTCACTATAAAGATCATTACAAAAGTTTCAAGTCAAAAAACTCACCAGTTTCACTAAAAAAACCATAATAAAAGTTCCAAGTGAAAAAAAACTCACCAATTTCACTAAAAATACCATAACAAAAGTTCAAAGTGAAAAAACTCACAAATTTCATTCTATAAACAATAACAACAGTTCAAAGTTTAAACACTCATCAATTTCACTATAAAAACCATAAAAAAAACTTCCAAGTCAAAAAATGAGCAATTTCACTATAAAAACCAAAATAAAAGATCTAAGTTAAAAAAACTCGCCTATTTCACAATTTCACTATAAAAACCAAAATAAAAGTTCAATGTTAAAAAGCTCATCGATTTCACTCAAAAACTCATAAAAATGTTCAAAGTTGAAAAACTCTTCAATTTCACTATAAAACCATGAAAAAAGTTCCAAAAGAAAAAACTCACCAATTTCACTATAAAGACCATTTCAATAGTTTTAAGTTAAGAATATCACTAATTTGACTATAAAGACCATAACAAAAGTTGAAAGTGAAAAAACTCACCAATTTCACTAGAAAGACCATTACAGAACATCCAAGTAAAAAAATCACCAATTTCACAACAAAGACCATTACGAGAGTTCAGATTTTAAAAACTCACCAATTTCACTATAAAGACCATTTACAAAAGTTTCAAGTTAAAAAGCTCACCAATTTCACTACAAAGACCATTACAAAAGTTCCAAGTCAAAAAACTCACCAATTTCACTATAAAAACCATAATAAAAGTTCCAAGTGAAAAAAAACTCACCAATTTCACTAAAAAGACCATAACAAAAGTTCAAAGTGAAAAAACTCACAAATTTCATTCTATAAACAATAACAACAGTTCAAAGTTTAAACACTCATCAATTTCACTATAAAAACCATAAAAAAAATTTCCAAGTCAAAAAATGAGCAATTTCACTATAAAAACAAAAATAAAAGATCTAAGTTAAAAAAACTCGCCTATTTCACAATTTCACTATAAAAACCAAAATAAAAGTTCAATGTTAAAAAGCTCATCGATTTCACTCAAAAACTCATAAAAATGTTCAAAGTTGAAAAACTCTTCAATTTCACTATAAAACCATGAAAAAAGTTCCAAAAGAAAAAACTCACCAATTTCACTATAAAGACCATTTCAATAGTTTTAAGTTAAGAATATCACTAATTTGACTATAAAGACCATAACAAAAGTTGAAAGTGAAAAAACTCACCAATTTCACTATAAAGACCATTACAGAACATCCAAGTCAAAAAATCACCAATTTCACAACAAAGACCATTACAAGAGTTCAGATTTTAAAAACTCACCAATTTCACTATAAAGACCATTTACAAAAGTTTCTTGTGAAAAAGCTCACCAATTTCACTATAAAGATCATTACAAAAGTTTCAAGTCAAAAAACTCACCAGTTTCACTAAAAAAACCATAATAAAAGTTCCAAGTGAAAAAAAACTCACCAATTTCACTAAAAATACCATAACAAAAGTTCAAAGTGAAAAAACTCACAAATTTCATTCTATAAACAATAACAACAGTTCAAAGTTTAAACACTCATCAATTTCACTATAAAAACCATAAAAAAAATTTCCAAGTCAAAAAATGAGCAATTTCACTATAAAAACAAAAATAAAAGATCTAAGTTAAAAAAACTCGCCTATTTCAC
Organism: Lathyrus sativus; assembly: GCA_963859935.3. Lineage (NCBI taxonomy): Eukaryota > Viridiplantae > Streptophyta > Magnoliopsida > Fabales > Fabaceae > Lathyrus > Lathyrus sativus. The sequence continues at coordinate 102,952 of CAWUDS030001007.1, read as the reverse complement.
AATTTCACTATAAAAACCAAAATAAAAGTTCAATGTTAAAAAGCTCATCGATTTCACTCAAAAACTCATAAAAATGTTCAAAGTTGAAAAACTCTTCTATTTCACTATAAAACCATGAAAAAAGTTCCAAAAGAAAAAACTCACCAATTTCACTATAAAGACCATTTCAATAGTTTTAAGTTAAGAATATCACTAATTTGACTATAAAGACCATAACAAAAGTTGAAAGTGATAAAAACTCACCAATTTCACTATAAAGACCATTACAGAACATCCAAGTCAAAAAATCACCAATTCCAAAACAAAGACCATTACGAGAGTTCAGATTTTAAAAACTCACCAATTTCACTATGAAGACCATTTACAAAAGTTTCTTGTGAAAAAGCTCACCAATTTCACTATAAAGACCATTACAAAAGTTTCAAGTCAAAAAACTCACCAGTTTCACTATAAAAACCATAATAAAAGTTCAAAATTAAAAACATATACATTTCACTCTAAAAAGGATAACAAAACTTAAAAACTAAAAAACTCATCAATTTCACTATATAGACCATAATAAAATTTCCAAGTCAAAAAAAATTCACCAATTTCACTTAAAAGACCATAAAAAAGTTCAAAGTGAAAAAACACACCAATTTCATTCTATAAACAATAACAACAGTTCAAAGTTAAAAAAACTCACCAATTTCAATATAATAACCATACCAAAATTTCTAAGTCAAAAAATCAACAATTTCACTATAAAAACCAAAATAAAAGATCTAAGTTAAACAACTCGCCTATTTCACAATTTCACTATAAAAACCAAAATAAAAGTTCAATGTTAAAAAGCTCATCGATTTCACTCAAAAACTCATAAAAATGTTCAAAGTTGAAAAACTCCCCAATTTCACAACAAAACCATGACAAAAGTTCCAAAAGAAAAAACTCACAAATTTCACTATAAAGACCGTTTCAATAGTTTCAAGTTAAGAATATCACTAATTTGACTATAAAGACCATAACAAAAGTTGATAGTGAAAAAACTCACCAATTTCACTATAAAGACCATTACAGAACATCCAAGTCAAAAAATCACCAATTTCACAACAAAGACCATTACGAGAGTTCAGATTTTAAAAACTCACCAATTTCACTATAAAGACCATTTACAAAAGTTTCAAGTTAAAAAGCTCACCAATTTCACTACCAAGACCATTACAAAAGTTCCAAGTCAAAAAACTCACCAATTTCACTATAAAAACCATAATAAAAGTTCCAAGTGAAAAAAAACTCACCAATTTCACTAAAAATACCATAACAAAAGTTCAAAGTGAAAAAACTCACAAATTTCATTCTATAAACAATAACAACAGTTCAAAGTTTAAACACTCATCAATTTCACTATAAAAACCATAAAAAAAATTTCCAAGTCAAAAAATGAGCAATTTCACTATAAAAACAAAAATAAAAGATCTAAGTTAAAAAAACTCGCCTATTTCACAATTTCACTATAAAAACCAAAATAAAAGTTCAATGTTAAAAAGCTCATCGATTTCACTCAAAAACTCATAAAAATGTTCAAAGTTGAAAAACTCTTCAATTTCACTATAAAACCATGAAAAAAGTTCCAAAAGAAAAAACTCACCAATTTCACTATAAATACCATTTCAATAGTTTTAAGTTAAGAATATCACTAATTTGACTATAAAGACCATAACAAAAGTTGAAAGTGAAAAAAACTCACCAATTTCACTATAAAGACCATTACAGAACATCCAAGTCAAAAAATCACCAATTCCACAACAAAGACCATTACGAGAGTTCAGATTTTAAAAACTCACCAATTTCACTATAAAGACCATTTACAAAAGTTTCTTGTGAAAAAGCTCACCAATTTCACTATAAAGACCATTACAAAAGTTTCAAGTCAAAAAACTCACCAGTTTCACTATAAAAACCATAATAAAAGTTCAAAATTAAAAACATATACATTTCACTCTAAAAAGGATAACAAAACATAAAAACTAAAAAACTCATCAATTTCACTATATAGACCATAATAAAATTTCCAAGTCAAAAAAAATTCACCAATTTCACTTAAAAGACCATAAAAAAGTTCAAAGTGAAAAAACACACCAATTTCATTCTATAAACAATAACAACAGTTCAAAGTTAAAAAAACTCACCAATTTCAATATAATAACCATACCAAAATTTCTAAGTCAAAAAATCAACAATTTCACTATAAAAACCAAAATAAAAGATCTAAGTTAAACAACTCGCCTATTTCACAATTTCACTATAAAAACCAAAATAAAAGTTCAATGTTAAAAAGCTCATCGATTTCACTCAAAAACTCATAAAAATGTTCAAAGTTGAAAAACTCCCCAATTTCACAACAAAACCATGACAAAAGTTCCAAAAGAAAAAACTCACAAATTTCACTATAAAGACCGTTTCAATAGTTTCAAGTTAAGAATATCACCAATTTGACTATAAAGACCATAACAAAAGTTGATAGTGAAAAAACTCACCAATTTCACTATAAAGACCATTACAGAACATCCAAGTCAAAAAAATCACCAATTTCACTACAAAGACCATTACAAAAGTTCCAAGTCAAAAAACTCACCAATTTCACTATAAAAACCATAATAAAAGTTCCAAGTGAAAAAAAACTCACCAATTTCACTAAAAAGACCATAACAAAAGTTCAAAGTGAATAAACTCACAAATTTCATTCTATAAACAATAACAACAGTTCAAAGTTTAAACACTCATCAATTTCACTATAAAAACCATTAAAAAAAATTTCCAAGTCAAAAAATGAGCAATTTCACTATAAAAACAAAAATAAAAGATCTAAGTTAAAAAAACTCGCCTATTTCACAATTTCACTATAAAAACCAAAATAAAAGTTCAATGTTAAAAAGCTCATCGATTTCACTCAAAAACTCATAAAAATGTTCAAAGTTGAAAAACTCCCCAATTTCACAACAAAACCATGACAAAAGTTCCAAAAGAAAAAACTCACAAATTTCACTATAAAGACCGTTTCAATAGTTTCAAGTGAAGAATATCACTAATTTGACTATAAAGACCATAACAAAAGTTGATAGTGAAAAAACTCACCAATTTCACTATAAAGACCATTACAGAACATCCAAGTCAAAAAATCACCAATTTCACAACAAAGACCATTACGAGAGTTCAGATTTTAAAAACTCACCAATTTCACTATAAAGACCATTTACAAAAGTTTCAAGTTAAAAAGCTCACCAATTTCACTACCAAGACCATTACAAAAGTTCCAAGTCAAAAAACTCACCAATTTCACTATAAAAACCATAATAAAAGTTCCAAGTGAAAAAAAACTCACCAATTTCACTAAAAATACCATAACAAAAGTTCAAAGTGAAAAAACTCACAAATTTCATTCTATAAACAATAACAACATTTCAAAGTTTAAACACTCATCAATTTCACTATAAAAACCATAAAAAAAATTTCCAAGTCAAAAAATGAGCAATTTCACTATAAAAACAAAAATAAAAGATCTAAGTTAAAAAAACTCGCCTATTTCACAATTTCACTATAAAAACCAAAATAAAAGTTCAATGTTAAAAAGCTCATCGATTTCACTCAAAAACTCATAAAAATGTTCAAAGTTGAAAAACTCTTCAATTTCACTATAAAACCATGAAAAAAGTTCCAAAAGAAAAAACTCACCAATTTCACTATAAAGACCATTTCAATAGTTTTAAGTTAAGAATATCACTAATTTGACTATAAAGACCATAACAAAAGTTGAAAGTGAAAAAAACTCACCAATTTCACTATAAAGACCATTACAGAACATCCAAGTCAAAAAATCACCAATTCCACAACAAAGACCATTACGAGAGTTCAGATTTTAAAAACTCACCAATTTCACTATAAAGACCATTTACAAAAGTTTCTTGTGAAAAAGCTCACCAATTTCACTATAAAGACCATTACAAAAGTTTCAAGTCAAAAAACTCACCAGTTTCACTATAAAAACCATAATAAAAGTTCAAAATTAAAAACATATACATTTCACTCTAAAAAGGATAACAAAACATAAAAACTAAAAAACTCATCAATTTCACTATATAGACCATAATAAAATTTCCAAGTCAAAAAAAATTCACCAATTTCACTTAAAAGACCATAAAAAAGTTCAAAGTGAAAAAACACACCAATTTCATTCTATAAACAATAACAACAGTTCAAAGTTAAAAAAACTCACCAATTTCAATATAATAACCATACCAAAATTTCTAAGTCAAAAAATCAACAATTTCACTATAAAAACCAAAATAAAAGATCTAAGTTAAACAACTCGCCTATTTCACAATTTCACTATAAAAACCAAAATAAAAGATCAATGTTAAAAAGCTCATCGATTTCACTCAAAAACTCATAAAAATGTTCAAAGTTGAAAAACTCCCCAATTTCACAACAAAACCATGACAAAAGTTCCAAAAGAAAAAACTCACAAATTTCACTATAAAGACCGTTTCAATAGTTTCAAGTTAAGAATATCACCAATTTGACTATAAAGACCATAACAAAAGTTGATAGTGAAAAAACTCACCAATTTCACTATAAAGACCATTACAGAACATCCAAGTCAAAAAAATCACCAATTTCACAACAAAGACCATTACGAGAGTTCAGATTTTAAAAACTCACCAATTTCACTATAAAGACCATTTACAAAAGTTTCAAGTTAAAAAGCTCACCAATTTCACTACAAAGACCATTACAAAAGTTCCAAGTCAAAAAACTCACCAATTTCACTATAAAAACCATAATAAAAGTTCCAAGTGAAAAAAAACTCACCAATTTCACTAAAAAGACCATAACAAAAGTTCAAAGTGAATAAACTCACAAATTTCATTCTATAAACAATAACAACAGTTCAAAGTTTAAACACTCATCAATTTCACTATAAAAACCATTAAAAAAAATTTCCAAGTCAAAAAATGAGCAATTTCAATATAAAAACAAAAATAAAAGATCTAAGTTAAAAAAACTCGCCTATTTCACAATTTCACTATAAAAACCAAAATAAAAGTTCAATGTTAAAAAGCTCATCGATTTCACTCAAAAACTCATAAAAATGTTCAAAGTTGAAAAACTCCCCAATTTCACAACAAAACCATGACAAAAGTTCCAAAAGAAAAAACTCACAAATTTCACTATAAAGACCGTTTCAATAGTTTCAAGTGAAGAATATCACTAATTTGACTATAAAGACCATAACAAAAGTTGATAGTGAAAAAACTCACCAATTTCACTATAAAGACCATTACAGAACATCCAAGTCAAAAAATCACCAATTTCACAACAAAGACCATTACGAGAGTTCAGATTTTAAAAACTCACCAATTTCACTATAAAGACCATTTACAAAAGTTTCAAGTTAAAAAGCTCACCAATTTCACTACCAAGACCATTACAAAAGTTCCAAGTCAAAAAACTCACCAATTTCACTATAAAAACCATAATAAAAGTTCCAAGTGAAAAAAAACTCACCAATTTCACTAAAAATACCATAACAAAAGTTCAAAGTGAAAAAACTCACAAATTTCATTCTATAAACAATAACAACAGTTCAAAGTTTAAACACTCATCAATTTCACTATAAAAACCATAAAAAAAATTTCCAAGTCAAAAAATGAGCAATTTCACTATAAAAACAAAAATAAAAGATCTAAGTTAAAAAAACTCGCCTATTTCACAATTTCACTATAAAAACCAAAATAAAAGTTCAATGTTAAAAAGCTCATCGATTTCACTCAAAAACTCATAAAAATGTTCAAAGTTGAAAAACTCTTCAATTTCACTATAAAACCATGAAAAAAGTTCCAAAAGAAAAAACTCACCAATTTCACTATAAAGACCATTTCAATAGTTTTAAGTTAAGAATATCACTAATTTGACTATAAAGACCATAACAAAAGTTGAAAGTGAAAAAAACTCACCAATTTCACTATAAAGACCATTACAGAACATCCAAGTCAAAAAATCACCAATTCCACAACAAAGACCATTACGAGAGTTCAGATTTTAAAAACTCACCAATTTCACTATAAAGACCATTTACAAAAGTTTCTTGTGAAAAAGCTCACCAATTTCACTATAAAGACCATTACAAAAGTTTCAAGTCAAAAAACTCACCAGTTTCACTATAAAAACCATAATAAAAGTTCAAAATTAAAAACATATACATTTCACTCTAAAAAGGATAACAAAACATAAAAACTAAAAAACTCATCAATTTCACTATATAGACCATAATAAAATTTCCAAGTCAAAAAAAATTCACCAATTTCACTTAAAAGACCATAAAAAAGTTCAAAGTGAAAAAACACACCAATTTCATTCTATAAACAATAACAACAGTTCAAAGTTAAAAAAACTCACCAATTTCAATATAATAACCATACCAAAATTTCTAAGTCAAAAAATCAACAATTTCACTATAAAAACCAAAATAAAAGATCTAAGTTAAACAACTCGCCTATTTCACAATTTCACTATAAAAACCAAAATAAAAGTTCAATGTTAAAAAGCTCATCGATTTCACTCAAAAACTCATAAAAATGTTCAAAGTTGAAAAACTCCCCAATTTCACAACAAAACCATGACAAAAGTTCCAAAAGAAAAAACTCACAAATTTCACTATAAAGACCGTTTCAATAGTTTCAAGTTAAGAATATCACCAATTTGACTATAAAGACCATAACAAAAGTTGATAGTGAAAAAACTCACCAATTTCACTATAAAGACCATTACAGAACATCCAAGTCAAAAAAATCACCAATTTCACAACAAAGACCATTACGAGAGTTCAGATTTTAAAAACTCACCAATTTCACTATAAAGACCATTTACAAAAGTTTCAAGTTAAAAAGCTCACCAATTTCACTACAAAGACCATTACAAAAGTTCCAAGTCAAAAAACTCACCAATTTCACTATAAAAACCATAATAAAAGTTCCAAGTGAAAAAAAACTCACCAATTTCACTAAAAAGACCATAACAAAAGTTCAAAGTGAATAAACTCACAAATTTCATTCTATAAACAATAACAACAGTTCAAAGTTTAAACACTCATCAATTTCACTATAAAAACCATTAAAAAAAATTTCCAAGTCAAAAAATGAGCAATTTCACTATAAAAACAAAAATAAAAGATCTAAGTTAAAAAAACTCGCCTATTTCACAATTTCACTATAAAAACCAAAATAAAAGTTCAATGTTAAAAAGCTCATCGATTTCACTCAAAAACTCATAAAAATGTTCAAAGTTGAAAAACTCCCCAATTTCACAACAAAACCATGACAAAAGTTCCAAAAGAAAAAACTCACAAATTTCACTATAAAGACCGTTTCAATAGTTTCAAGTGAAGAATATCACTAATTTGACTATAAAGACCATAACAAAAGTTGATAGTGAAAAAACTCACCAATTTCACTATAAAGACCATTACAGAACATCCAAGTCAAAAAATCACCAATTTCACAACAAAGACCATTACGAGAGTTCAGATTTTAAAAACTCACCAATTTCACTATAAAGACCATTTACAAAAGTTTCAAGTTAAAAAGCTCACCAATTTCACTACAAAGACCATTACAAAAGTTCCAAGTCAAAAAAACTCACCAATTTCACTATAAAAACAATAATAAAAGTTCCAAGTGAAAAAAAACTCACCAATTTCACTAAAAAGACCATAACAAAAGTTCATAGTGAAAAAACTCACAAATTTCATTCTATAAACAATAACAACAGTTCAAAGTTTAAACACTCATCAATTTCACTATAAAAACCATAAAAAAAATTTCCAAGTCAAAAAATGAGCAATTTCACTATAAAAACAAAAATAAAAGATCTAAGTTAAAAAAACTCGCCTATTTCACAATTTCACTATAAAAACCAAAATAAAAGTTCAATGTTAAAAAGCTCATCGATTTCACTCAAAAACTCATAAAAATGTTCAAAGTTGAAAAACTCTTCAATTTCACTATAAAACCATGAAAAAAGTTCCAAAAGAAAAAACTTACCAATTTCACTATAAAGACCATTTCAATAGTTTCAAGTTAAGAATATCACTAATTTGACTATAAAGACCATAACAAAAGTTGAAAGTGAAAAAACTCACCAAATTCACTATAAAGACCATTACAGAACATCCAAGTCAAAAAATCACCAATTTCACAACAAAGACCATTACGAGAGTTCAGATTTTAAAAACTCACCAATTTCACTATAAAGACCATTTACAAAAGTTTCAAGTTAAAAAGCTCACCAATTTCACTACCAAGACCATTACAAAAGTTCCAAGTCAAAAAACTCACCAATTTCACTATAAAAACCATAATAAAAGTTCCAAGTGAAAAAAAACTCACCAATTTCACTAAAAATACCATAACAAAAGTTCAAAGTGAAAAAACTCACAAATTTCATTCTATAAACAATAACAACAGTTCAAAGTTTAAACACTCATCAATTTCACTATAAAAACCATAAAAAAAATTTCCAAGTCAAAAAATGAGCAATTTCGCTATAAAAACAAAAATAAAAGTTCTAAGTTAAAAAAACTCGCCTATTTCACAATTTCACTATAAAAACCAAAATAAAAGTTCAATGTTAAAAAGCTCATCGATTTCACTCAAAAACTCATAAAAATGTTCAAAGTTGAAAACTCTTCAATTTCACTATAAAACCATGAAAAAAGTTCCAAAAGAAAAAACTTACCAATTTCACTATAAAGACCATTTCAATAGTTTCAAGTTAAGAATATCACAAATTTGACTATAAAGACCATAACAAAAGTTGAAAGTGAAAAAACTCACCAATTTCACTATAAAGGCCATTACAGAACATCCAAGTCAAAAAATCACCAATTTCACAACAAAGACCATTACGAGAGTTCAGATTTTAAAAACTCACCAATTTCACTATAAAGACCATTTACAAAAGTTTCAAGTTAAAAAGCTCACCAATTTCACTACCAAGACCATTACAAAAGTTCCAAGTCAAAAAACTCACCAATTTCACTATAAAAACCATAATAAAAGTTCCAAGTGAAAAAAAACTCACCAATTTCACTAAAAATACCATAACAAAAGTTCAAAGTGAAAAAACTCACAAATTTCATTCTATAAACAATAACAACAGTTCAAAGTTTAAACACTCATCAATTTCACTATAAAAACCATAAAAAAAATTTCCAAGTCAAAAAATGAGCAATTTCGCTATAAAAACAAAAATAAAAGTTCTAAGTTAAAAAAACTCGCCTATTTCACAATTTCACTATAAAAACCAAAATAAAAGTTCAATGTTAAAAAGCTCATCGATTTCACTCAAAAACTCATAAAAATGTTCAAAGTTGAAAAACTCTTCAATTTCACTATAAAACCATGAAAAAAGTTCCAAAAGAAAAAACTCACCAATTTCACTATAAAGACCATTTCAATAGTTTTAAGTTAAGAATATCACTAATTTGACTATAAAGACCATAACAAAAGTTGAAAGTGAAAAAAACTCACCAATTTCACTATAAGGACCATTACAGAACATCCAAGTCAAAAAATCACCAATTCCACAACAAAGACCATTACGAGAGTTCAGATTTTAAAAACTCACCAATTTCACTATAAAGACCATTTACAAAAGTTTCTTGTGAAAAAGCTCACCAATTTCACTATAAAGACCATTACAAAAGTTCCAAGTCAAAAAACTCACCAATTTCACTATAAAAACCATAATAAAAGTTCAAAATTAAAAACATATACATTTCACTCTAAAAAGGATAACAAAACATAAAAACTAAAAAACTCCTCAATTTCACTATATAGACCATAATAAAATTTCCAAGTGAAAAAAAATTCACCAATTTCACTTAAAAGACCATAAAAAAGTTCAAAGTGAAAAAACACACCAATTTCATTCTATAAACAATAACAACAGTTCAAAGTTTAAAAAACTCACCAATTTCAATATAATAACCATACCAAAATTTCTAAGTCAAAAAATCAACAATTTCACTATAAAAACCAACATAAAAGATCTAAGTTAAACAACTCGCCTATTTCACAATTTCACTATAAAAACCAAAATAAAAGTTCAATGTTAAAAAGCTCATCGATTTCACTCAAAAACTCATAAAAATGTTCAAAGTTGAAAAACTCCCCAATTTCACAACAAAACCATGACAAAAGTTCCAAAAGAAAAAACTCACAAATTTCACTATAAAGACCGTTTCAATAGTTTCAAGTCAAAATTATCTCCAATTTGACTATAAAGACTTTAACAAAGGTTGAAAGTGAAAAAACTCACCAATTTCACTATAAAGGCCATTACAGAACATCCAAGTCAAAAAATCACCAATTTCACAACAATGACCATTACGAGAGTTCAGATTTTAAAAACTCACCAATTTCACTATAAAGACCATTTACAAAAGTTTCAAGTTAAAAAGCTCACCAATTTCACTACAAAGACCATTACAAAAGTTCCAAGTCAAAAAAACTCACCAATTTCACTATAAAAACAATAATAAAAGTTCCAAGTGAAAAAAAACTCACCAATTTCACTAAAAAGACCATAACAAAAGTTCATAGTGAAAAAACTCACAAATTTCATTCTATAAACAATAACAACAGTTCAAAGTTTAAACACTCATCAATTTCACTATAAAAACCATTAAAAAAAATTTCCAAGTCAAAAAATGAGCAATTTCACTATAAAAACAAAAATAAAAGATCTAAGTTAAAAAAACTCGCCTATTTCACAATTTCACTATAAAAACCAAAATAAAAGTTCAATGTTAAAAAGCTCATCGATTTCACTCAAAAACTCATAAAAATGTTCAAAGTTGAAAAACTCTTCAATTTCACTATAAAACCATGAAAAAAGTTCCAAAAGAAAAAACTTACCAATTTCACTATAAAGACCATTTCAATAGTTTCAAGTTAAGAATATCACAAATTTGACTATAAAGACCATAACAAAAGTTGAAAGTGAAAAAACTCACCAATTTCACTATAAAGGCCATTACAGAACATCCAAGTCAAAAAATCACCAATTTCACAACAAAGACCATTACGAGAGTTCAGATTTTAAAAACTCACCAATTTCACTATAAAGACCATTTACAAAAGTTTCAAGTTAAAAAGCTCACCAATTTCACTACAAAGACCATTACAAAAGTTCCAAGTCAAAAAACTCACCAATTTCACTATAAAAACCATAATAAAAGTTCCAAGTGAAAAAAAACTCACCAATTTCACTAAAAAGACCATAACAAAAGTTCATAGTGAAAAAACTCACAAATTTCATTCTATAAAAAATAACAACAGTTCAAAGTTTAAACACTCATCAATTTCACTATAAAAACCATAAAAAAAATTTCCAAGTCAAAAAATGAGCAATTTCGCTATAAAAACAAAAATAAAAGATCTAAGTTAAAAAAAACTCGCCTATTTCACAATTTCACTAAAAAAAATTAAAATAAAAGTTCAATGTTAAAAAGCTCATCGATTTCACTCAAAAACTCATAAAAATGTTCAAAGTTGAAAAACTCTTCAATTTCACTATAAAACCATGAAAAAAGTTCCAAAAGAAAAAACTCACCAATTTCACTATAAAGACCATTTCAATAGTTTTAAGTTAAGAATATCACTAATTTGACTATAAAGACCATAACAAAAGTTGAAAGTGAAAAAAACTCACCAATTTCACTATAAAGACCATTACAGAACATCCAAGTCAAAAAATCACCAATTCCACAACAAAGACCATTACGAGAGTTCAGATTTTAAAAACTCACCAATTTCACTATAAAGACCATTTACAAAAGTTTCTTGTGAAAAAGCTCACCAATTTCACTATAAAGACCATTACAAAAGTTCCAAGTCAAAAAACTCACCAATTTCACTATAAAAACCATAATAAAAGTTCAAAATTAAAAACATATACATTTCACTCTAAAAAGGATAACAAAACATAAAAACTAAAAAAACTCATCATTTTCACTATATAGACCATAATAAAATTTCCAAGTGAAAAAAAATTCACCAATTTCACTTAAAAGACCATAAAAAAGTTCAAAGTGAAAAAACACACCAATTTCATTCTATAAACAATAACAACAGTTCAAAGTTTAAAAAACTCACCAATTTCAATATAATAACCATACCAAAATTTCTAAGTCAAAAAATCAACAATTTCACTATAAAAACCAAAATAAAAGATCTAAGTTAAACAACTCGCCTATTTCACAATTTCACTATAAAAACCAAAATAAAAGTTCAATGTTAAAAAGCTCATCGATTTCACTCAAAAACTCATAAAAATGTTCAAAGTTGAAAAACTCTTCAATTTCACTATAAAACCATGAAAAAAGTTCCAAAAGAAAAAACTCACCAATTTCACTATAAAGACCATTTCAATAGTTTTAAGTTAAGAATATCACTAATTTGACTATAAAGACCATAACAAAAGTTGAAAGTGAAAAAAACTCACCAATTTCACTATAAGGACCATTACAGAACATCCAAGTCAAAAAATCACCAATTCCACAACAAAGACCATTACGAGAGTTCAGATTTTAAAAACTCACCAATTTCACTATAAAGACCATTTACAAAAGTTTCTTGTGAAAAAGCTCACCAATTTCACTATAAAGACCATTACAAAAGTTCCAAGTCAAAAAACTCACCAATTTCACTATAAAAACCATAATAAAAGTTCAAAATTAAAAACATATACATTTCACTCTAAAAAGGATAACAAAACATAAAAACTAAAAAACTCCTCAATTTCACAATATAGACCATAATAAAATTTCCAAGTGAAAAAAAATTCACCAATTTCACTTAAAAGACCATAAAAAAGTTCAAAGTGAAAAAACACACCAATTTCATTCTATAAACAATAACAACAGTTCAAAGTTTAAAAAACTCACCAATTTCAATATAATAACCATACCAAAATTTCTAAGTCAAAAAATCAACAATTTCACTATAAAAACCAACATAAAAGATCTAAGTTAAACAACTCGCCTATTTCACAATTTCACTAAAAAACCAAAATAAAAGTTCAATGTTAAAAAGCTCATCGATTTCACTCAAAAACTCATAAAAATGTTCAAAGTTGAAAAACTCCCCAATTTCACAACAAAACCATGACAAAAGTTCCAAAAGAAAAAACTCACAAATTTCACTATAAAGACCGTTTCAATAGTTTCAAGTCAAAATTATCTCCAATTTGACTATAAAGACTTTAACAAAGGTTGAAAGTGAAAAAACTCACCAATTTCACTATAAAGGCCATTACAGAACATCCAAGTCAAAAAATCACCAATTTCACAACAATGACCATTACGAGAGTTCAGATTTTAAAAACTCACCAATTTCACTATAAAGACCATTTACAAAAGTTTCAAGTTAAAAAGCTCACCAATTTCACGACAAAGACCATTACAAAAGTTCCAAGTCAAAAAAACTCACCAATTTCACTATAAAAACAATAATAAAAGTTCCAAGTGAAAAAAAACTCACCAATTTCACTAAAAAGACCATAACAAAAGTTCATAGTGAAAAAACTCACAAATTTCATTCTATAAACAATAACAACAGTTCAAAGTTTAAACACTCATCAATTTCACTATAAAAACCATTAAAAAAAATTTCCAAGTCAAAAAATGAGCAATTTCACTATAAAAACAAAAATAAAAGATCTAAGTTAAAAAAACTCGCCTATTTCACAATTTCACTATAAAAACCAAAATAAAAGTTCAATGTTAAAAAGCTCATCGATTTCACTCAAAAACTCATAAAAATGTTCAAAGTTGAAAAACTCTTCAATTTCACTATAAAACCATGAAAAAAGTTCCAAAAGAAAAAACTTACCAATTTCACTATAAAGACCATTTCAATAGTTTCAAGTTAAGAATATCACAAATTTGACTATAAAGACCATAACAAAAGTTGAAAGTGAAAAAACTCACCAATTTCACTATAAAGGCCATTACAGAACATCCAAGTCAAAAAATCACCAATTTCACAACAAAGACCATTACGAGAGTTCAGATTTTAAAAACTCACCAATTTCACTATAAAGACCATTTACAAAAGTTTCAAGTTAAAAAGCTCACCAATTTCACTACCAAGACCATTACAAAAGTTCCAAGTCAAAAAACTCACCAATTTCACTATAAAAACCATAATAAAAGTTCCAAGTGAAAAAAAACTCACCAATTTCACTAAAAATACCATAACAAAACTTCAAAGTGAAAAAACTCACAAATTTCATTCTATAAACAATAACAACAGTTCAAAGTTTAAACACTCATCAATTTCACTATAAAAACCATAAAAAAAATTTCCAAGTCAAAAAATGAGCAATTTCGCTATAAAAACAAAAATAAAAGTTCTAAGTTAAAAAAACTCGCCTATTTCACAATTTCACTATAAAAACCAAAATAAAAGTTCAATGTTAAAAAGCTCATCGATTTCACTCAAAAACTCATAAAAATGTTCAAAGTTGAAAAACTCTTCAATTTCACTATAAAACCATGAAAAAAGTTCCAAAAGAAAAAACTCACTAATTTCACTATAAAGACCATTTCAATAGTTTTAAGTTAAGAATATCACTAATTTGACTATAAAGACCATAACAAAAGTTGAAAGTGAAAAAAACTCACCAATTTCACTATAAGGACCATTACAGAACATCCAAGTCAAAAAATCACCAATTCCACAACAAAGACCATTACGAGAGTTCAGATTTTAAAAACTCACCAATTTCACTATAAAGACCATTTACAAAAGTTTCTTGTGAAAAAGCTCACCAATTTCACTATAAAGACCATTACAAAAGTTCCAAGTCAAAAAACTCACCAATTTCACTATAAAAACCATAATAAAAGTTCAAAATTAAAAACATATACATTTCACTCTAAAAAGGATAACAAAACATAAAAACTAAAAAACTCCTCAATTTCACTATATAGACCATAATAAAATTTCCAAGTGAAAAAAAATTCACCAATTTCACTTAAAAGACCATAAAAAAGTTCAAAGTGAAAAAACACACCAATTTCATTCTATAAACAATAACAACAGTTCAAAGTTTAAAAAACTCACCAATTTCAATATAATAACCATACCAAAATTTCTAAGTCAAAAAATCAACAATTTCACTATAAAAACCAACATAAAAGATCTAAGTTAAACAACTCGCCTATTTCACAATTTCACTATAAAAACCAAAATAAAAGTTCAATGTTAAAAAGCTCATAGATTTCACTCAAAAACTCATAAAAATGTTCAAAGTTGAAAAACTCCCCAATTTCACAACAAAACCATGACAAAAGTTCCAAAAGAAAAAACTCACAAATTTCACTATAAAGACCGTTTCAATAGTTTCAAGTTAAGAATATCTCCAATTTGACTATAAAGACCATAACAAAGGTTGAAAGTGAAAAAACTCACCAATTTCACTATAAAGGCCATTACAGAACATCCAAGTCAAAAAATCACCAATTTCACAACAAAGACCATTACGAGAGTTCAGATTTTAAAAACTCACCAATTTCACTATAAAGACCATTTACAAAAGTTTCAAGTTAAAAAGCTCACCAATTTCACTACAAAGACCATTACAAAAGTTCCAAGTCAAAAAACTCACCAATTTCACTATAAAAACCATAATAAAAGTTCCAAGTGAAAAAAAACTCACCAATTTCACTAAAAAGACCATAACAAAAGTTCATAGTGAAAAAACTCACAAATTTCATTCTATAAACAATAACAACAGTTCAAAGTTTAAACACTCATCAATTTCACTATAAAAACCATTAAAAAAAATTTCCAAGTCAAAAAATGAGCAATTTCACTATAAAAACAAAAATAAAAGATCTAAGTTAAAAAAACTCGCCTATTTCACAATTTCACTATAAAAACCAAAATAAAAGTTCAATGTTAAAAAGCTCATCGATTTCACTCAAAAACTCATAAAAATGTTCAAAGTTGAAAAACTCTTCAATTTCACTATAAAACCATGAA
Source organism: Lathyrus sativus (assembly GCA_963859935.3). Classification (NCBI taxonomy): domain Eukaryota; kingdom Viridiplantae; phylum Streptophyta; class Magnoliopsida; order Fabales; family Fabaceae; genus Lathyrus; species Lathyrus sativus. The sequence continues at coordinate 86,861 of CAWUDS030001007.1, read as the reverse complement.
AAAAGTTCCAAAAGAAAAAACTTACCAATTTCACTATAAAGACCATTTCAATAGTTTCAAGTTAAGAATATCACAAATTTGACTATAAAGACCATAACAAAAGTTGAAAGTGAAAAAACTCACCAATTTCACTATAAAGGCCATTACAGAACATCCAAGTCAAAAAATCACCAATTTCACAACAAAGACCATTACGAGAGTTCAGATTTTAAAAACTCACCAATTTCACTATAAAGACCATTTACAAAAGTTTCAAGTTAAAAAGCTCACCAATTTCACTACAAAGACCATTACAAAAGTTCCAAGTCAAAAAACTCACCAATTTCACTATAAAAACCATAATAAAAGTTCCAAGTGAAAAAAAACTCACCAATTTCACTAAAAAGACCATAACAAAAGTTCATAGTGAAAAAACTCACAAATTTCATTCTATAAAAAATAACAACAGTTCAAAGTTTAAACACTCATCAATTTCACTATAAAAACCATAAAAAAAATTTCCAAGTCAAAAAATGAGCAATTTCGCTATAAAAACAAAAATAAAAGATCTAAGTTAAAAAAAACTCGCCTATTTCACAATTTCACTAAAAAAAATTAAAATAAAAGTTCAATGTTAAAAAGCTCATCGATTTCACTCAAAAACTCATAAAAATGTTCAAAGTTGAAAAACTCTTCAATTTCACTATAAAACCATGAAAAAAGTTCCAAAAGAAAAAACTCACCAATTTCACTATAAAGACCATTTCAATAGTTTTAAGTTAAGAATATCACTAATTTGACTATAAAGACCATAACAAAAGTTGAAAGTGAAAAAAACTCACCAATTTCACTATAAAGACCATTACAGAACATCCAAGTCAAAAAATCACCAATTCCACAACAAAGACCATTACGAGAGTTCAGATTTTAAAAACTCACCAATTTCACTATAAAGACCATTTACAAAAGTTTCTTGTGAAAAAGCTCACCAATTTCACTATAAAGACCATTACAAAAGTTCCAAGTCAAAAAACTCACCAATTTCACTATAAAAACCATAATAAAAGTTCAAAATTAAAAACATATACATTTCACTCTAAAAAGGATAACAAAACATAAAAACTAAAAAAACTCATCATTTTCACTATATAGACCATAATAAAATTTCCAAGTGAAAAAAAATTCACCAATTTCACTTAAAAGACCATAAAAAAGTTCAAAGTGAAAAAACACACCAATTTCATTCTATAAACAATAACAACAGTTCAAAGTTTAAAAAACTCACCAATTTCAATATAATAACCATACCAAAATTTCTAAGTCAAAAAATCAACAATTTCACTATAAAAACCAAAATAAAAGATCTAAGTTAAACAACTCGCCTATTTCACAATTTCACTATAAAAACCAAAATAAAAGTTCAATGTTAAAAAGCTCATCGATTTCACTCAAAAACTCATAAAAATGTTCAAAGTTGAAAAACTCCCCAATTTCACAACAAAACCATGACAAAAGTTCCAAAAGAAAAAACTCACAAATTTCACTATAAAGACCGTTTCAATAGTTTCAAGTTAAGAATATCTCCAATTTGACTATAAAGACCATAACAAAGGTTGAAAGTGAAAAAACTCACCAATTTCACTATAAAGGCCATTACAGAACATCCAAGTCAAAAAATCACCAATTTCACAACAAAGACCATTACGAGAGTTCAGATTTTAAAAACTCACCAATTTCACTATAAAGACCATTTACAAAAGTTTCAAGTTAAAAAGCTCACCAATTTCACTACAAAGACCATTACAAAAGTTCCAAGTCAAAAAACTCACCAATTTCACTATAAAAACCATAATAAAAGTTCCAAGTGAAAAAAAACTCACCAATTTCACTAAAAAGACCATAACAAAAGTTCATAGTGAAAAAACTCACAAATTTCATTCTATAAACAATAACAACAGTTCAAAGTTTAAACACTCATCAATTTCACTATAAAAACCATTAACAAAAATTTCCAAGTCAAAAAATGAGCAATTTCACTATAAAAACAAAAATAAAAGATCTAAGTTAAAAAAACTCGCCTATTTCACAATTTCACTATAAAAACCAAAATAAAAGTTCAATGTTAAAAAGCTCATCGATTTCACTCAAAAACTCATAAAAATGTTCAAAGTTGAAAAACTCTTCAATTTCACTATAAAACCATGAAAAAAGTTCCAAAAGAAAAAACTTACCAATTTCACTATAAAGACCATTTCAATAGTTTCAAGTTAAGAATATCACTAATTTGACTATAAAGACCATAACAAAAGTTAAAAGTGAAAAAATTCACCAATTTCACTATAAAGGCCATTACAGAACATCCAAGTCAAAAAATCACCAATTTCACAACAAAGACCATTACGAGAGTTCAGATTTTAAAAACTCACCAATTTCACTATAAAGACCATTTACAAAAGTTTCAAGTTAAAAAGCTCAACAATTTCACTACAAAGACCATTACAAAAGTTCCAAGTCAAAAAACTCACCAATTTCACTATAAAAACCATAATAAAAGTTCCAAGTGAAAAAAAACTCACAAATTTCACTAAAAAGACCATAACAAAAGTTCATAGTGAAAAAACTCACAAATTTCATTCTATAAACAATAACAACAGTTCAAAGTTTAAACACTCATCAATTTAACTATATAAACCATAAAAAAAATTTCCAAGTCAAAAAATGAGCAATTTCACTATAAAAACAAAAATAAAAGATCTAAGTTAAAAAAACTCGCCTATTTCACAATTTCACTATAAAAACCAAAATAAAAGTTCAATGTTAAAAAGCTCATTGATTTCACTCAAAAACTCATAAAAATGTTCAAAGTTGAAAAACTCTTCAATTTCACTATAAAACCATGAAAAAAGTTCCAAAAGAAAAAACTTACCAATTTCACTATAAAGACCATTTCAATAGTTTCAAGTTAAGAATATCACTAATTTGACTATAAAGACCATAACAAAAGTTGAAAGTGAAAAAACTCACCAATTTCACTATAAAGGCCATTACAGAACATCCAAGTCAAAAAATCACCAATTTCACAACAATGACCATTACGAGAGTTCAGATTTTAAAAACTCACCAATTTCACTATAAAGACCATTTACAAAAGTTTCAAGTTAAAAAGCTCACCAATTTCACTACAAAGACCATTACAAAAGTTCCAAGTCAAAAAACTCACCAATTTCACTATAAAAACCATAATAAAAGTTCCAAGTGAAAAAAAAACTCACCAATTTCACTAAAAAGACCATAACAAAAGTTCATAGTGAAAAAACTCACAAATTTCATTCTATAAACAATAACAACAGTTCAAAGTTTAAACACTCATCAATTTCACTATAAAAACCATAAAAAAAATTTCCAAGTCAAAAAATGAGCAATTTCACTATAAAAACAAAAATAAAAGATCTAAGTTAAAAAAACTCGTCTATTTCACAATTTCACTATAAAAACCAAAATAAAAGTTCAATGTTAAAAAGCTCATCGATTTCACTCAAAAACTCATAAAAATGTTCAAAGTTGAAAAACTCTTCAATTTCACTATAAAACCATGAAAAAAGTTCCAAAAGAAAAAACTTACCAATTTCACTATAAAGACCATTTCAATAGTTTCAAGTTAAGAATATCACTAATTTGACTATAAAGACCATAACAAAAGTTGAAAGTGAAAAAACTCACCAAATTAACTATAAAGACCATTTCAGAACATCCAAGTCAAAAAATCACCAATTTCACAACAAAGACCATTACGAGAGTTCAGATTTTAAAAACTCACCAATTTCACTATAAAGACCATTTACAAAAGTTTCAAGTTAAAAAGCTCACCAATTTCACTATAAAGACCATTACAAAAGTTCCAAGTCAAAAAACTCACCAATTTCACTATAAAAACCATAATAAAAGTTCAAAATTAAAAACATATATATTTCACTCTAAAAAGGATAACAAAACTTAAAAACTAAAAAACTCCTCAATTTCACTATATACACCATAATAAAATTTCCAAGTCAAAAAAAATTCACCAATTTCACTTAAAAGACCATAAAAAAGTTCAAAGTGAAAAAACTCACCAATTTCATTCTATAAACAATAACAACAGTTCAAAGTTAAAAAAACTCACCAGTTTCAATATAATAACCATAACAAAATTTCCAAGTCAAAAAATCAACAATTTCACTATAAAAACCAAAATAAAAGATCTAAGTTAAACAACTCGCCTATTTCACAATTTCACTATAAAAACCAAAATAAAAGTTCAATGTTAAAAAGCTCATCGATTTCACTCAAAAACTCATAAAAATGTTCAAAGTTGAAAAACTCCCCAATTTCACAACAAAACCATGACAAAAGTTCCAAAAGAAAAAACTCACCAATTTCACTATAAAGACCGTTTCAATAGTTTCAAGTTAAGAATATCACTAATTTGACTATAAAGACCATAACAAAAGTTGATAGTGAAAAAACTCACCAATTTCACTATAAAGACCATTACAGAACATCCAAGTCAAAAAATCACCAATTTCACAACAAAGACCTTTACGAGAGTTCAGATTTTAAAAACTCACCAATTTCACTATAAAGACCATTTACAAAAGTTTCAAGTTAAAAAGCTCACCAATTTCACTATAAAGACCATTACAAAAGTTCCAAGTCAAAAAAACTCACCAATTTCACTATAAAAACCATAATAAAAGTTCAAAATTAAAAACATATCAATTTCACTCTAAAAAGGATAACAAAACTTAAAAACTAAAAAACTCCTCAATTTCACTATAATATTAAAAGTTCCAAGTGAAAAAAAATTCACCAATTTCACTTAAAAGACCATAAAAAAGTTCAAAGTGAAAAAACTCACCAATTTCATTCTATAAACAAGAACAAGAGTTCAAAGTTAAAAAACTCACCAATTTCAATATAAAAACTATAACAAAATTTCCAAGTCAAAATATCAACAATTTCACTAAAAAATCCAAAATAAAAAATGTAAGTTAAACAACTCGCCTATTTCACAATTTCACTATAAAAACCAAAATAAAAGTTCAATGTTAAAAAGCTCATCGATTTCACTCAAAAACTCAAAAAATGTTCAAAGTTGAAAAACTCCCCAATTTCACGACAAAACCATGACACAAGTTCCAAAAGAAAAAACTCACCAATTTCACTATAAAGACCATTTCAATAGTTTCAAGTCAAAATTATCTCCAATTTGACTATAAAGACCATAACAAAGGTTGAAAGTGAAAAAACTCACCAATTTAACTATAAAGGCCATTACAGAACATCCAAGTCAAAAAATCCCCAATTTCACAACAAAGACCATTACGAGAGTTCAGATTTTAAACACTCACCAATTTCACTATAAAGACCATTTACAAAAGTTTCAAGTTAAAAAGCTCACCAATTTCACTACAAAGACCATTACAAAAGTTCCAAGTCAAAAAACTCCCCAATTTCACTATAAAAACCATAATAAAAGTTCCAAGTGAAAAAAAACTCACCAATTTCACTAAAAAGACCATAACAAAAGTTCAAAGTGAAAAAACTCACAAATTTCATTCTATACACAATAACAACAGTTCAAAGTTTAAAAACTCATCAATTTCACTATAAAAACCATTAAAAAATTTCCAAGTCAAAAAATGAGCAATTTCACTATAAAAACAAAAATAAAATATCTAAGTTAAAAAAACTCGCCTATTTCACATTTTCACTATCAAAACCAAAATAAAAGTTCAATGTTAAAAAGCTCATCGATTTCACTCAAAAACTCATAAAAATGTTCAAAGTTGAAAAACTCTTCAATTTCACTATAAAACCATGAAAAAAGTTCCAAAAGAAAAAACTCACCAACTTCACTATAAAGACCGTTTCAATAGTTTCAATTTAAGAATATCACTAATTTGACTATAAAGACCATAAGAAAAGTTGAAAGTGAAGAAACTCACCAATTTCAGTATAAAGACCATTACAGAACATCCAAGTCAAAAAATCACCAATTTCACAACAAAGACCATTACGAGAGTTCAGATTTTAAAAACTCACCAATTTCACTATAAAGACCATTTACAAAAGTTTCAAGTTAAAAAGCTCACCAATTTTACTACAAAGACCATTACAAAAGTTCCAAGTCAAAAAACTCACCAATTTAACTGTAAAAACCATAATAAAAGTTCCAAGTGAAAAAAAACACACCAATTTCACTAAAAAGACCATAACAAAAGTTCAAAGTGAAAAAACTCACAAATTTCATTCTATAAACAGTAACAACTGTTCAAAGCTTAAAAACTCATCAATTTCACTATAAAAACCATAAAAAAATTTCCAAGTCAAAAAATGAGCAATTTACTATAAAAACAAAAATAAAAGATCTAAGTTAAAAAAACTCGCCTATTTCATAATTTTACTATAAAAACCAAAATAAAAGTTCAATGTTAAAAAGCTCATCGATTTCACTCAAAAACTCATAAAAATGTTCAAAGTTGAATAAACTCTTCAATTTCACTATAAAACCATGAAAAAAAATACAAAAGAAAAAACTCACCAATTTCACAATAAAGACCATTTCAATAGTTTCAATTTAAGAATATCACTAATTTGACTATAAAGACCATAACAAAAGTTGAAAGTGAAAAAACTCACAAATTTCACTATCAAGACCATTACAGAACATCCAAGTCAAAAAATCACCAATTTCACAACAAAGACCATTACGAGAGTTCAGATTTTAAAAACTCACCAATTTCACTATAAAGACCATTTACTAAAGTTTCATGTTAAAAAGCTCACCAATTTCACTATAAAGACCATTACAAACGTTCCAAGTCAAAAAAACTCACCAATTTCACTATAAAAACCATAATAAAAGTTCAAAATTAAAAACATATCAATTGCACTCTAAAAAGGATAACAAAACTTAAAAACTAAAAAACTCCTCAATTTCACTATAATATTAAAAGTTCCAAGTGAAAAAAAATTCACCAATTTCACTTAAAAGACCATAAAAAAGTTCAATGTGAAAAAACTCACCAATTTCATTCTATAAACAGTAACAAGAGTTCAAAGTTAAAAACCTCACCAATTTCAATATAAAAACTATAACAAAATTTCCAAGTCAAAAAATAAACAATTTCACTAAAAAAACCAAAATAAAAAATCTAAGTTAAACAACTCGCCTATTTCACAATTTCACTATAAAAACCAAAATAAAAGTTCAATGTTAAAAAGCTCATCGATTTCACTCAAAAACTCATAAAAATGTTCAAAGGTTAAAAACTCCCCAATTTCACAACAAAACCATGACAAAAAATCCAAAAGAAAAAACTCACCAATTTCACTATAAAGACCATTTCAATAGTTTCAAGTCAAAATTATCTCCAATTTGACTATAAAGACCATAACAAAGGTTGAAAGTGAAAAAACTCAGGTATTTCACTATAAAGGCCATTACAGAACATCCAAGTCAAAAAATCCCCAATTTCACAACAAAGACCATTACGAGAGTTCAGATTTTAAACACTCACCAATTTCACTATAAAGACCATTTACAAAAGTTTCAAGTTAAAAAGCTCACCAATTTCACTACAAAGACCATTACAAAAGTTCCAAGTCAAAAAACTCCCCAATTTCACTATAAAAACCATAATAAAAGTTCCAAGTGAAAAAAAACTCACCAATTTCACTAAAAAGACCATAACAAAAGTTCAAAGTGAAAAAACTCACAAATTTCATTCTATACACAATAACAACAGTTCAAAGTTTAAAAACTCATCAATTTCACTATAAAAACCATTAAAAATTTTCCAAGTCAAAAAATGAGCAATTTCACTATAAAAACAAAAATAAAAGATCTAAGTTAAAAAAACTCGCCTATTTCACATTTTCACTATAAAAACCAAAATAAAAGTTCAATGTTAAAAAGCTCATCGATTTCACTCAAAAACTCATAAAAATGTTCAAAGTTGAAAAACTCTTCAATTTCACTATAAAACCATGAAAAAAGTTCCAAAAGAAAAAACTCACCAACTTCACTATAAAGACCGTTTCAATAGTTTCAATTTAAGAATATCACTAATTTGACTATAAAGACCATAAGAAAAGTTGAAAGTGAAGAAACTCACCAATTTCAGTATAAAGACCATTACAGAACATCCAAGTCAAAAAATCACCAATTTCACAACAAAGACCATTACGAGAGTTCAGATTTTAAAAACTCACCAATTTCACTATAAAGACCATTTACAAAAGTTTCAAGTTAAAAAGCTCACCAATTTTACTACAAAGACCATTACAAAAGTTCCAAGTCAAAAAACTCACCAATTTAACTGTAAAAACCATAATAAAAGTTCCAAGTGAAAAAAAACACACCAATTTCACTAAAAAGACCATAACAAAAGTTCAAAGTGAAAAAACTCACAAATTTCATTCTATAAACAATAACAACTGTTCAAAGCTTAAAAACTCATCAATTTCACTATAAAAACCATAAAAAAATTTCCAAGTCAAAAAATGAGCAATTTACTATAAAAACAAAAATAAAAGATCTAAGTTAAAAAAACTCGCCTATTTCATAATTTTACTATAAAAACCAAAATAAAAGTTCAATGTTAAAAAGCTCATCGATTTCACTCAAAAACTCATAAAAATGTTCAAAGTTGAATAAACTCTTCAATTTCACTATAAAACCATGAAAAAAAATACAAAAGAAAAAACTCACCAATTTCACAATAAAGACCATTTCAATAGTTTCAATTTAAGAATATCACTAATTTGACTATAAAGACCATAACAAAAGTTGAAAGTGAAAAAACTCACAAATTTCACTATCAAGACCATTACAGAACATCCAAGTCAAAAAATCACCAATTTCACAACAAAGACCATTACGAGAGTTCAGATTTTAAAAACTCACCAATTTCACTATAAAGACCATTTACTAAAGTTTCATGTTAAAAAGCTCACCAATTTCACTATAAAGACCATTACAAACGTTCCAAGTCAAAAAAACTCACCAATTTCACTATAAAAACCATAATAAAAGTTCAAAATTAAAAACATATCAATTGCACTCTAAAAAGGATAACAAAACTTAAAAACTAAAAAACTCCTCAATTTCACTATAATATTAAAAGTTCCAAGTGAAAAAAAATTCACCAATTTCACTTAAAAGACCATAAAAAAGTTCAATGTGAAAAAACTCACCAATTTCATTCTATAAACAGTAATAAGAGTTCAAAGTTAAAAACCTCACCAATTTCAATATAAAAACTATAACAAAATTTCCAAGTCAAAAAATCAACAATTTCACTAAAAAAACCAAAATAAAAAATCTAAGTTAAACAACTCGCCTATTTCACAATTTCACTATAAAAACCAAAATAAAAGTTCAATGTTAAAAAGCTCATCGATTTCACTCAAAAACTCATAAAAATGTTCAAAGGTTAAAAACTCCCCAATTTCACAACAAAACCATGACAAAAAATCCAAAAGAAAAAACTCACCAATTTCACTATAAAGACCATTTCAATAGTTTCAAGTCAAAATTATCTCCAATTTGACTATAAAGACCATAACAAAGGTTGAAAGTGAAAAAACTCAGGTATTTCACTATAAAGGCCATTACAGAACATCCAAGTCAAAAAATCCCCAATTTCACAACAAAGACCATTACGAGAGTTCAGATTTTAAACACTCACCAATTTCACTATAAAGACCATTTACAAAAGTTTCAAGTTAAAAAGCTCACCAATTTCACTACAAAGACCATTACAAAAGTTCCAAGTCAAAAAACTCCCCAATTTCACTATAAAAATCATAATAAAAGTTCCAAGTGAAAAAAAACTCACCAATTTCACTAAAAAGACCATAACAAAAGTTCAAAGTGAAAAAACTCACAAATTTCATTCTATACACAATAACAACAGTTCAAAGTTTAAAAACTCATCAATTTCACTATAAAAACCATTAAAAATTTTCCAAGTCAAAAAATGAGCAATTTCACTATAAAAACAAAAATAAAAGATCTAAGTTAAAAAAACTCGCCTATTTCACATTTTCACTATAAAAACCAAAATAAAAGTTCAATGTTAAAAAGCTCATCGATTTCACTCAAAAACTCATAAAAATGTTCAAAGTTGAAAAACTCTTCAATTTCACTATAAAACCATGAAAAAAGTTCTAAAAGAAAAAACTCACCAACTTCACTATAAAGACCGTTTCAATAGTTTCAATTTAAGAATATCACTAATTTGACTATAAAGACCATAAGAAAAGTTGAAAGTGAAGAAACTCACCAATTTCACTATAAAGACCATTACAGAACATCCAAGTCAAAAAATCACCAATTTCAAAACAAAGACCATTACGAGAGTTCAGATATTAAAAACTCACCAATTTCACTATAAAGACCATTTACAAAAGTTTCAAGTTAAAAAGCTCACCAATTTTACTACAAAGACCATTACATAAGTTCCAAGTCAAAAAACTCACCAATTTCACTAGAAAAACCATAATAAAAGTTCCAAGTGAAAAAAAACACACCAATTTCACTAAAAAGACCATAACAAAAGTTCAAATTGAAAAAACTCACAAATTTCATTCTATAAACAATAACAACTGTTCAAAGCTTAAAAACTCATCAATTTCACTATAAAAACCATAAAAAAATTTCCAAGTCAAAATCTGAGCAATTTCACTATAAAAACAAAAATAAAAGATCTAAGTTAAAAAAACTCGCCAATTTAATAATTTTACTATAAAAACCAAAATAAAAGTTCAATGTTAAAAAGCTCATCGATTTCACTCAAAAACTCATAAAAATGTTCAAAGTTGAAAAACTCTTCAATTTCACTATAAAACCATGAAAAAAAATACAAAAGAAAAAACTCACCAATTTCACAATAAAGACCATTTCAATAGTTTCAATTTAAGAATATCACTAATTTGACTATAAAGACCATAACAAAAGTTGAAAGTGAAAAAACTCACAAATTTCAATATAAAGACCATTACAGAACATCCAAGTCAAAAAATCACCAATTTCACAACAAAGACCATTACGAGAGTTCAGATTTTAAAAACTCACCAATTTCACTATAAAGACCATTTACAAAAGTTTCATGTTAAAAAGCTCACCAATTTCACTATAAAGACCATTACAAAAGTTCCAAGTCAAAAAACTCACCAATTTCACTATAAAAACCATAATAAAAGTTCAAAATTAAAAACATATCAATTGCACTCTAAAAAGGATAACAAAACTTAAAAACTAAAAGACTCCTCAATTTCACTAAAATATTAAAAGTTGCAAGTGAAAAAAAATTCACCAATTTCACTTAAAAGACCATAAAAAAGTTCAATGTGAAAAAACTCACCAATTTCATTCTATAAAAAGTAACAAGAGTTCAAAGTTAAAAACCTCACCAATTTCAATATAAAAACTATAACAAAATTTCCAAGTCAAAAAATCAACAATTTCACTAAAAAAACCAAAATAAAAAATCTAACTTAAACAACTCGCCTATTTCACAATTTCACTATAAAAACCAAAATAAAAGTTCAATGTTAAAAAGCTCATCGATTTCACTCAAAAACTCATAAAAATGTTCAAAGGTTAAAAACTCCCCAATTTCACAACAAAACCATGACAAAAAATCCAAAAGAAAAAACTCACCAATTTCACTATAAAGACCATTTCAATAGTTTCAAGTCAAAATTATCTCCAATTTGACTATAAAGACCATAACAAAGGTTGAAAGTGAAAAAACTCAGGTATTTCACTATAAAGGCCATTACAGAACATCCAAGTCAAAAAATCCCCAATTTCACAACAAAGACCATTACGAGAGTTCAGATTTTAAACACTCATCAATTTCACTATAAAGACCATTTATAAAAGTTTCAAGTTAAAAACCTCACCAATTTCACTACAAAGACCATTACAAAAGTTCCAAGTCAAAAAACTCCCCAATTTCACTATAAAAACCATAATAAAAGTTCCAAGTGAAAAAAAACTCACCAATTTCACTAAAAAGACCATAACAAAAGTTCAAAGTGAAAAAACTCACAAATTTCATTCTATACACAATAACAACAGTTCAAAGTTTAAAAACTCATCAATTTCACTATAAAAACCATTAAAAATTTTCCAAGTCAAAAAATGAGCAATTTCACTATAAAAACAAAAATAAAATATCTAAGTTAAAAAAACTCGCCTATTTCACATTTTCACTATAAAAACCAAAATAAAAGTTCAATGTTAAAAAGCTCATCGATTTCACTCAAAAACTCATAAAAATGTTCAAAGTTGAAAAACTCTTCAATTTCACTATAAAACCATGAAAAAAGTTCCAAAAGAAAAAACTCACCAACTTCACTATAAAGACCGTTTCAATAGTTTCAATTTAAGAATATCACTAATTTGACTATAAAGACCATAAGAAAAGTTGAAAGTGAAGAAACTCACCAATTTCACTATAAAGACCATTACAGAACATCCAAGTCAAAAAATCACCAATTCCACAACAAAGACCATTACGAGAGTTCAGATTTTAAAAACTCACCAATTTCACTATAAAGACCATTTATAAAAGTTTCATGTTAAAAAGCTCACCAATTTCACTATAAAGACCATTACAAAAGTTCCAAGTCAAAAAATGAGCAATTTACTATAAAAACAAAAATAAAAGATCTAAGTTAAAAAAACTCGCCTATTTCATAATTTTACTATAAAAACCAAAATAAAAGTTCAATGTTAAAAAGCTCATCGATTTCACTAAAAAACTCATAAAAATGTTCAAAGTTGAATAAACTCTTCAATTTCACTATAAAACCATGAAAAAAAATACAAAAGAAAAAACTCACCAATTTCACAATAAAGACCATTTCAATAGTTTCAATTTAAGAATATCACTAATTTGACTATAAAGACCATAACAAAAGTTGAAAGTGAAAAAACTCACAAATTTCACTATCAAGACCATTACAGAACATCCAAGTCAAAAAATCACCAATTTCACAACAAAGACCATTACGAGAGTTCAGATTTTAAAAACTCACCAATTTCACTATAAAGACCATTTACAAAAGTTTCATGTTAAAAAGCTCACCAATTTCACTATAAAGACCATTACAAAAGTTCCAAGTCAAAAAACTCACCAATTTCACTATAAAAACCATAATAAAAGTTCAAAATTAAAAACATATCAATTGCACTCTAAAAAGGATAACAAAACTTAAAAACTAAAAAACTCCTCAATTTCACTATAATATTAAAAGTTCCAAGTGAAAAAAAATTCATCAATTTCACTTAAAAGACCATAAAAAAGTTCAACGTGAAAAAACTCACCAATTTCATTCTATAAACAGTAACAAGAGTTCAAAGTTAAAAACCTCACCAATTTCAATATAAAAACTATAACAAAATTTCCAAGTCAAAAAATCAACAATTTCACTAAAAAAACCAAAATAAAAAATCTAAGTTAAACAACTCGCCTATTTCACAATTTCACTATAAAAACCAAAATAAAAGTTCAATGTTAAAAAGCTCATCGGTTTCACTCAAGAACTCATAAAAATGTTCAAAGGTTAAAAACTCCCCAATTTCACAACAAAACCATGACAAAAAATCCAAAAGAAAAAACTCACCAATTTCACTATAAAGACCATTTCAATAGTTTCAAGTCAAAATTATCTCCAATTTGACTATAAAGACCATAGCAAAGGTTGAAAGTGAAAAAACTCACCAATTTCACTATAAAGGCCATTACAGAACATCCAAGTCAAAAAATCCCCAATTTCACAACAAAGACCATTACGAGAGTTCAGATTTTAAACACTCACCAATTTCACTATAAAGACCATTTACAAAAGTTTCAAGTTAAAAAGCTCACCAATTTCACTACAAAGACCATTACAAAAGTTCCAAGTCAAAAAACTCCCCAATTTCACAATAAAAACCATAATAAAAGTTCCAAGTGAAAAAAAACTCACCAATTTCACTAAAAAGACCATAACAAAAGTTCAAAGTGAAAAAACTCACAAATTTCTGAAAGTACAGAGTATGCCTAAGAGGGGGGGGGGGGGGGTGAATTAGGACTTTAGAAATTTTTCCGGTTTTTATGATTTCTTGAAATTTTACTGGTTTGTGTTCTTGGTTATGAAAGCAGTAGAAAATAAAAGAACAATGGACACCAGGATTTATAGTGGTTCCCCTCACAATCCGAGAGTACTCCACTCCCCTTTCAACACGAAAGAGAGTTTTCACTATTGTTTTATAAAGTACAACCTATCACACCATCAAACGGTGAGGCCTACTATCAAACAATAAAACTAACAAGTGTACAAGAACAATCCTCTTGTAAACACTCACCCTTGTGTCCAACAATCCTGGATCACAAGTCAGAATACAAATACTTGTAAAGATTTTTGTTTTGAGAATAATACTATCAATAAAAGTTGATCTTCTCCAAATGATCAAAATTCACTCTTACAATTTTCAACACAAGTGTTCAAAGATGAATATGAAATTTTATGCACATATGAACACTTTATAAAAGATTTTGAAAATGGTGAATTTGATTCTAAGAAAATTTGAAAATGAATGTAGAAAGTGTTTGGAGATTGGAGGTTTTTTGTGTGTTTTTCAAAATTGAAAAAACTCAGAATTTATATGTGTAAAGTACCCTTTCAAAAAGGTATATTTCAGTAGATTTTAAAAATATGAAATGGTGTAATTTTCAAACAATTTTTGAACTTGAAACAAAGCCATTTTTCACTGTACTTCAGTGTTAATCGGTTAACCTATATGGTTAATCGGTTAACACTGGAACGTTAGCCCAGATTATTTAAAATTTGAAATGGTTAACCGGTTAACCTATATGGTTAATCGGTTAACATTGCTATTTTTCAGAAAAATGCTTTTTAAAAAAAATGTTATACCAATTTTAAAGCTTCAAAAAACATGCTCATGTATTATGCTAAAATGCTTGATGTTTTTGAACACTTGTATATCAATTATAAGGGTAGAACTTGATATACCCGCAATACATTCAAGTCTTGAAGAATCATAGTTCCATATGTAGCTTGACTTGAAAGATAGCTTGACTTGATCTTGATAACTTTGAAACGCTTTGTCTTTTTGCAATCAAGAGATGACCTTGAGTAGTGTTGACATCATCAAAACTTGAGATTGAAGCATGCTTCTACATTCTCCCCCTTTTTGATGATGGCAATCAAAAAAATGTTGTGCGATATCTCTTGGTTCTTGATATGTTTCTCTCCCTATGTCTAGCAACTCCCCCTATCTTAACAGAGGAAAAAAAATCTGCACACAGAGAGACATTAACAGAACCGAGCTCTTCTCCCCCTTTGACAACAGCAAAAAGGAAGAGCTTTCAAAGAAAACACAAGATAGCAGCATATATAGAAGTAAGCACATGCAAAGCCAAGTAAACACATATCATAAAAAGTAGTACATATAAAAAAAATTGAATCAGAATTGAAAATTCAACAGTGTTAATCGGTTAACCCATATGGTTAATCGGTTAACACACTCGAATTTTTGAAAAATACTTAAAAACAAAATGCATACACATGAAAACATATCACAAAATGATGCATACACATATTAGAGAAAAGGTCAGATGTCACCTTTATCAAGAATCCCAAGTTCTCTCCGAATTTTGTAGAACGGTTCTTTCGCCAAAGGGTAAAGATGTCGGCGAGTTGGTTGTGTGTGTCGACGAAAGTAACATCAACATCTCTGTTCAATACTTGATCTCGAAGGAAGTGATGCCGGATATCAATATGCTTTGTTCTGGAATGCATAACCGGATTCTTCGTGATATTTATGGCACTAGTATTGTCACATCGTAGAGGAATGCATCCGAGGTCAACACCATAATCCAGAAGTTGTTGTTTTAGCCATAAAATCTGTGCACAGCAACTTCCTGCGGCGATGTATTCTACTTCGGCGGTGCTGAGTGCTACACAAGCTTGCTTCTTGCAGGCCCAGGATACTAGAGCATTTCCGAGAATGTGACATGTACCACTTGTACTTTTTCTATCGGTTTTGCATCCTGCATAGTCAGCGTCAGAATAACCAACTAAAGAACAAGTACTACCTTTAGGATACCATAATCCAACGTTGGTCGTTCCTTTGAGATACTTGATAATTCTCTTCACAACAGTGAGATGTGATTCCTTCGGATTTGCTTGGAAGCGCGCACACAAACAAACACTAAACATAATGTCAGGACGGCTTGCCGTCAAATATAGTAATGAACCAATCATACCTCGATATTTAGTAATATCAATTGGAGTACCAGATTCATCTTGATCAACATACGTTCCGGATCCCATAGGAGTAGACATCATCTTGCAACTATCCATATCAAATTTCTTTATTAATTCCTTACAGTACTTGGATTGGTTGAGAAAGATTCCATCCTTGGTTTGCTTGATTTGTAGTCCAAGAAAATAATTTAACTTTCCCATCATGGACATCTCGAATTCTCCTTGCATCATGAGTGAGAATTCTTCGCAAAGTTCTTTGTTTGTTGATCCGAATATGATGTCGTCGACGTAGACTTGTACCAACAAGGTGTTACCCTTGATTTTCTTTATAAACAGCGTCTTGTCAACCTTTCCTTTTGTAAATCCTTTCTCACATAAGAAGTTGCTAAGGCGATCATACCATGCTCGTGGTGCTTGTTTTAAACCGTAGAGAGCCTTCTTCAGTTTGAAAACATGTGAGGGATTTTTGAAGTCTTCAAAACCCGAAGGTTGTTTGACGTAGACTTCCTCATTAATGTACCCATTCAGGAAAGCGCTTTTGACGTCCATCTGGAACAACTGAAAATTCATAGAACAAGCGTAAGCAAGCAATAATCTAATTACTTCTAACCTTGCTACCGGAGCGAATGTTTCATCAAAATCAATTCCTTCGTCCTGGTTGTAGCCTTGTGCGACCAATCTTTCCTTGTTACGAACTATAATCCCATTCTCGTCAAGTTTGTTCTTGAACACCCATCTGGTTCCTATGATATGCTTATTATCTGGTTTTGGTACAAGGGTCCAAACTTGATTTCTTTCAAATTGATTAAGTTCTTCTTGCATTACTATAATCCATTGGTCGTCACATAAAGCTTCATCGATCTTTGATGGTTCAATTTGTGATACAAACGCCATGTTGAGACAAGCATCCTTTAAATTAAGTCGAGTTGCAACGCCTTGACTAATATCACCAATAACTATCAATTGGGTGATCTCTGTGTGTTCTCCATTCTTTCGGAAGATCTTGATTTTCTTGAATAACATCGTCTCGTAATATTGTTTGATCATTTGAGACAATTTCTTCATTTTGTGGAGTATCTACAAAATCATCATCATCATCCAAAACAATATTATCCTCTTTCGAGGGGTTAGTCTCATCAAACGAAACATGAATAGACTCTTCAATGGTAAGAGTTCTTTTATTAAAAATTCTAAATGCTTTACTATAAAGAGAGTAACCAAGAAATATACCTTCGTCGGGCTTCTCATCAAACTTACCAAGATTGTCCTTATTGTTGTTGAGAACGAAGCATTTGCAGCCAAATATGTGGAAGAATGATATATTTGGTTTCCTTCCCTTGAACAACTCATACAGAGTCTTTTTGAATAACGGTCGAATATTCACACGGTTGCTTACAAAACACGCTGTGCTTACTGCTTCTGCCCAAAAATATTTTGGAAGATTTGTGTCGCTGAGCATTGTTCTAGCAAGTTCTACTAGTGAACGATTCTTCCGTTCTACGACGCCGTTTTGTTGAGGAGTCCTTGGTGCCGAAAAATTATGAGAAATTCCATGCTCTTCGCAAAATTCTTCAAAGTCTGAATTTTGAAATTCTCCACCGTGGTCGCTTCTTATGGAGGCTATAGTGAGTGACTTCTCGTTTTGAATTTGTTTCGCATACTTTTTGAATGCTTTGAAAGCATCATTTTTCTGCACTTAGAACATTGTCCAGGTATATCGAGAAAAATCATCAATAATAACTAAAGTATAAATACTACCTTCGAAGCTTTTTGTTCTTGATGGACCAAAAAGATCCATGTGCAACAATTGAAGTGGTCTTGATGTAGAAACCACTTGCTTGGATTTGAAGGTTGTCTTGGTCTATTTTCCCTTTTGACATGCATCGCATAATTTATCCTTGATGAATTTTATCTTCGGAAGCCCAACAACCAGATCATGTTTGATTAATTTGTTTAGATGCTCCATGTGAATGTGAGCAAATCTTTTATGCCAAAGCCATGCCTCGTTGTTGTTTTCCATAAGACATTTTACCTTCAAGGAAGAATCATCAAAAGAAATCATAAAAATATTATTATATCTTTTACCTTTTAGCAGAATCTCATGAGTGACTTCGTGTTCGATCAAGCATTCCTTCTTTGTGAAGTTGATTTTGAACCCTTTGTCACACAATTGACTGATGCTAAGCAGGTTATGCTTAAGGCCTTCAACATAAAGAACGTCTTCGATCATTGTACATGGAGGTGCACCAATGGTTCCAACTCCAAGAATTTTTCCTTTATTATCATCACCGTAAGTGACGTATCCTTTGGCCTTTAATGATAGACTTGAAAATTTGTTTATATCTCCCGTCATATGCTTCGAGCAACCACTATCAAGATACCATTGATTTGTGGTTGTCTTCAAGCATACCTACAAAAAAAAATTAGGTAGTGTTATGTACCCAAATTGCTTTGGGTCCTTGATAGTTAGTACCCTTTTCAACCCACACATAATGCCCCTTTGCAACACCAATATTACGTACATAGCAGGCATTAGGTGTGTGCCCTTTAATTCCACAGTAAAAACATGTAGGTTGAAAATGACTTCTATATCTAGGAATATAATTCTTTTTCTTATCAATTCTTTTCTTGTTATGATTTTGATGCTGAATTTTAGAAGTGCTTGTCTCTTCTTTAACAATTTGTTCACTTGCTCTAACGAAAATGGTCTTACTGGTGCTTGGTTTTGAAAATTTAGAGTATTCCAATCCACTTTTATCATTAGGATACCTTTGATGTTTAAGAATTTCTTCCAAGCCAATTTGACCTTTTTCATATCTTTCTAAAACTCTTTTAAGTTGAACAATTTGAAAAGACAAAGACTCACAATTCTTACATACAAGACTTTGTTTTTCATCCATCACTTTTTGTTTTTCATCTTCAATATTTTTCAGGAAATCAGAATTTTGTTTTTCTAAAAGTAAAATTCTTTTCTTTTGTGATGAGATGTTTTTATACAAAGTCTTGCACTCTTTTAGAAGTTCATCTATAACTTCTTGTGCATCATTATCATAGACAGAAAAATTACTACTAACCTCATTTTCGTCATCGGAATGGTGAGAGGCCATTAAAGCCATATTTGCGCATTCATCGTTATCTGATTCCGATGATGAACTCACTTCGTTGTCGTCCCATGCGACATAAGCCATCTTCGTTTTGAAATCCTTCTTGCCTTTGAATTTTCCTTTATTTGCGAGTTTCGGGCAATCTGGCTTTATGTGACCTTGTTTCCCACATTCGTAACATGTAATTTCTTGGTTTGATGTGGGTGCCTCCTTTTTCCTGAAATGTCTATTCTTTTAGAAACAGAAGAAGTTTTATTATTATTAAAAAACTTACCAAGCTTCTTTACTAGAAGCATGAAATTTTCGTCTTCGGAAGATTCGTCATTTTTATCATCCCTTGTGTCAATCTTCAAGGCAATTCCTTTGGACTTCTTGTCTTGACTTTCATGTTTCTCAAGCCTTCCAAGTTCCAGTTCATGCTCTTGAAGTTTTTCGAATAAGGAAGCGGATGTCATTGTTGAAAGACTTTTCTTTTCCGAAATGGCACTCACCTTCGGTTGCCATTCTCTTGTCAAGGATCTTAGGACTTTCAAGTTGAGATCATCATTGGTGAAGGTCTTCCCGAGAGCAATCAGATGATTTGTTAGATGAACGAACCTTTTTTGCAAGGCAACAATAGATTCACCGGGCTGCATACGGAACGTCTCATATTCTTGACTTAACGTGTTAAGTCTTGATCTTTTTACTTCTGCTGTTCCTTCATGCGTTTCTACCAAGGTATCCCAAATCTGTTTTGCCGATTGACACTATGATATGCAAAAGAATTCATCCATACTGAGAGCGCTTTGAAGTATGTTGATTGCTTTCTTCTCATTCAAGATTCTCTTTTTGTCATCTTCATCATATGAGGATTTAATCTTTGGGGTTCCAACACCATTTACCACACTTGTAGGAACATGTGGACCAGTTTCAACGGTTTCCCATATATCATCTCCTTAAGCCTCAAGATGTGCCTTCATACGGATTTTCCAAAAATCGAAGTATTCTCCAGAAAAGAGTGGTGGCTTGTTACTACTTCCACCAACTTTGAAAACCGGGTTAGTACTAGCGGAAGCCATTAGGATCGATAGGAACAGGTTACCTTAACCTGCTCTGATGCCAATTGAAAGTACAAAGTATACCTAAGAGGGGAGGGGGGTGAATTAGGACTTTAGAAATTTTTCCGGTTTTTATGGTTTCTTGAAATTTTACTGGTTTGTGTTCTTGGTTATGAAAGTAGTAGAAAATAAAAGAACAATGGACACCAGGATTTATAGTGGTTCCCCTCACAATCCGAGAGTACTCCACTCCCCTTTCAACACGAAAGAGAGTTTTCACTATTGTTTAATAAAGTACAACCTATCACACCATCAAACGGTGAGGCCTACTATCAAACAATAAAACTAACAAGTGTACAAGAACAATCCTCTTGTAAACACTCACCCTTGTGTCCAACAATCCTGGATCACAAGTCAGAATACAAATACTTGTAAAGATTTTTGTTTTGAGAATAATACTATCAATCAAAGTTGATCTTCTCCAAATGATCAAAATTCACTCTTACAATTTTCAACACAAGTGTTCAAAGATGAATATGAAATTTTATGCACATATGAACACTTAATAAAAGATTTTGAAAAAGGTGAATTTGATTCTAAGAAAATTTGAAAATGAATGTAGAAAGTGTTTGGAGATTGGAGGTTTTTTGTGTGTTTTTCAAAATTGAAAAAACTCAAAATTTATATGTGTAAAATACCCTTTCAAAAGGTATATTTGAGTAGATTTCAAAAATATGAAATGGTGTAATTTTCAAACAAATTTTGAACTTGAAACAAAGCCATTTTTCACTGTACGTTCAGTGTTAATCGGTTAACACTGGAACGTTAGCCCAGATTATTTAAAATTTGAAATGGTTAACCGGTTAACCTATATGGTTAATCGGTTAACACTGCTATTTTTCAGAAAAATGCTTTTTTAAAAAAATGTTATACCAATTTTAAAGTTTCAAAAAACATGCTCATGTATTATGCTAAAATGCTTGATGTTTTTGAACACTTGTATATCAATTATAAGGGTAGAACTTGATATACCCGCAATACGTTCAAGTCTTGAAGAATCATAGTTCCATATGTAGCTTGACTTGAAAGATAACTTGACTTGATCTTGATAACTTTGAAAGGCTTTGTCTTTTTGCAATCATGAGATGACCTTGAGCAGTGTTGACATCATCAAAACTTGAGATTGAAGCATGCTTCTACAATTTCATTTAAAGGACCAAATTCACCAAGTGAAATAAAATTCACCAAATTCACTTAAAGGACCATAAAAAAGTTCAAAGTTTAAAAACTCATCAATTTCACTATAAAAACCATAAAAAAAATTTCCAAGTCAAAAAATGAGCAACTTCACTATAAAAACAAAAATAAATGAACTAAGTTAAAAAAACTCGCCTATTTCACAATTTCACTATAAAAACCAAAATAAAAGTTCAACGTTAAAAAGCTCATCGATTTCATTCAAAAACTCATAAAAATGTTCAAAGTTGAAAAACTCTTCAATTTCACTATAAAACCATGAAAAAAGTTCCAAAAGAAAAAACTCACCAATTTCACTATAAAGACCATTTCAATGGTTTCAAGTCAAAATTATCTCCAATTTGACTATAAAGACCATAACAAAAGTTGAAAGTGAAAAAACTCACCAATTTCACTATAAAGGCCATTACAGAACATCCAATTTAAAAAATCACCAGTTTCACAACAAAGACCATTACGAGAGTTCAGATTTTAAAAACTCACCAATTTCACTATAAAGACCATTTACAAAAGTTTCAAGTTAAAAAGCTCATCAATTTCACTACAAAGACCATTACAAAAGTTCCAAGTCAAAAAACTCACCAATTTCACTATAAAAACCATAATAAAAGTTCCAAGTGAAAAAAAACTCACCAATTTCACTAAAAAGACCATAAAAAACATTCAAAGTGAAAAAACTCACAAATTTTATTCTATAAAAAAAAACAACAGTTCAAAGTTTAAAAACTCAGCAATTTCACTATAAAAACAAAAATAAAAGATCTAAGTTAAAAAAAACTCGCCTATTTCACAACTTCACTATAACAACCAAAATAAAAGTTCAATGTTTAAAAGCTCATCGATTTCACTCAAAAACTCATAAAAATGTTCAAAGTTGAAAAACTCTTCAATTTCACTATAAAATCATGAAAAAAGTTCCAAAAGAAAAAACTCACCAATTTCACTATAAAGACCATTTCAATAGTTTCAAGTTAAGAATATCACTAATTTGAATATAAAGACCATAACAAAAGTTGAAAGTGAAAAAACTCACCAATTTCACTATAAAGGCCATTACAGAACATTCAAGTCAAAAAATCACCAATTTCACAACAAAGACCATTACGAGAGTTCAGATTTTAAAAACTCACCGATTTCACTATAAAGACCATTACAAAAGTTCTAAGTCAAAAAACTCACCAATTTCACTATAAAAACCATAATAAAAGTTCAAAATAAAAAACATATCAAATTCACTCTAAAAAGGATAACAAAACATAAATACTAAAAAACTCCTCAATTTCACTCTATAGACCATAATAAAAGTTCCAAGTGAAATAAAATTCACCAATTTCACTTAAAAGACCATAAAAAAGTTCAAAGTTAAAAAACTCACCAATTTCAATATAAAAACCATAACAAAATTTCCAAGTCAAAAAATCAACAATTTCACTATAAAACCCAAAATAAAAGATCAAAGTTAAACAACTCGCCTATTTCACAATTTCACTATAAAAACCAAAATAAAAGTTCAATGTTAAAAAGCTCATCGATTGCACTCAAAAACTCATAAAAATGTTCAAAGTTGAAAAACTCCCCAATTTCACAACAAAACCATGACAAAAGTTCCAAAAGAAAAAACTCACCAATTTCACTATAAAGAGCATTTCAATAGTTTCGAGTCAAAATTATCTCCAATTTGACTATAAAGACCATAACAAAAGTTGAAAGTGAAAAAATTCACCAATTTCACTATAAAGGCCATTACAAAACATCCAAGTCAAAAAATCACCAATTTCACAACAAAGACCATTACGAGAGTTCAGATTTTAAAAACTCACCAATTTCACTATAAAGACCATTTACAAAAGTTTCAAGTTAAAAAGCTCACTAATTTCACTACAAAGACCATTACAAAAGTTCCAAGTCAAAAAACGCACCAATTTCACTATAAAAACCATAATAAAAGTTCCAAGTGAAAAAAACTCACCAATTTCACTAAATAGACCATAACAAAAGTTCAAAGTGAAAAAACTCACAAATTTCATTCTATGAACAATAACAACAGTTCAAAGTTTAAAAACTCATCAATTTCACTATAAAAACCATAAAAAAAATTTCCAAGTCAAAAAATCAGCAATTTCACTATAAAAACAAAAATAAAAGATCTAAGTTAAAAAAACTCGCCTATTTCACAATTTCACTATAAAAACCAAAATAAAAGTTCAACGTTAAAAAGCTCATCGATTTCACTCAAAAACTCATAAAAATGTTCAAAGTTGAAAAACTCTTCAATTTCACTATAAAACCATGAAAAAAGTTCCAAAAGAAAAAACTCACCAATTTCACTATAAAGACCATTTCAATGGTTTCAAGTCAAAATTATCTCCAATTTGACTATAAAGACCATAACAAAACTTGAAAGTGAAAAAATTCACCAATTTCACTATAAAGGCCATTACAGAACATCCAATTTAAAAAATCACCAGTTTCACAACAAAGACCATTACGAGAGTTCAGATTTTAAAAACTCACCAATTTCACTATAAAGACCATTTACAAAAGTTTCAAGTTAAAAAGCTCATCAATTTCACTACAAAGACCATTACAAAAGTTCCAAGTCAAAAAACTCACCAATTTCACTATAAAAACCATAATAAAAGTTCCAAGTGAAAGAAAACTCACCAATTTCACTAAAAAGACCATAACAAAAGTTCAAAGTGAAAAAACTTACAAATTTCATTCTATAAACAATAACAACTCGCCTATTTCACAATTTCAATATAAAAACCAAAATTAAAGTACAATGTTAAAAAGCTCATCGAATTCACTCAAAAACTCATAAAAATGTTCAAAGTTGAAAAACTCTCCAATTTCACAACAAAACCATGAAAATAGTTCCAAAAGAAAAAACTCACCAATTTCACTATAAAGGCCATTTCAATAGTTTCAAGTTAAGAATATCACTAATTTGACTATAAAGACCATAACAAAAGTTGAAAGTGAAAAAACTCACAAATTTCCCTATAAAGACCATTACAGAACATCCAAGTCAAAAAATCACCAATTTCACAACGAAGACCATTACGAGAGTTCAGATTTTGTAAACTCACCAATTTCACTATAAAGACCATTTACAAAAGTTTCAAGTTAAAATGCTCACCAATTTCAGTATAAAGACCATTACAAAAGTTCCAAGTCAAAAAACTCACCAATTTCACTAAAAAAACCATAATAACAGATCAAAATTAAAAACATATCAATTTCATTCTAAACAGGATAACAAAACATAAAAACTAAAAAACTCCTCAATTTCACTATATAAACCATAATAAAAGTTCCAATTGAAAAAAAATTCACCAATTTCACTTAAAAGACCATAACAAAGTTCAAAGTGAAAAAACTCACCAATTTCATTCTATAAACAATAACAACAGTTCAAAGTTAAAAAACTCACCAATTTCAATATAAAACCATAACAAAATTTCCAAGTCTAAAAATCAACAATTTCACTATAAAAACCAAAATAAAAGATCTAAGTTAAACAACTCGCCTATTTTACAATTTCACTATAAAAACCAAAATTAAAGTTCAATGTTAACAAGCTCATCGATTTCACTCAAAAACTCATAAAAATGTTCAAAGTTGAAAAACTCCTCAATTTCACACAAACCATGACAAAAGTTCCAAAAGAAAAAACTCACCAATTTCACTATAAAGACCATTTCAATACTTTCAAGTCAAAATTATCTCCAAAATTTGACTATAAAGACCATAACAAAAGTTGAAAGTGAAAAAACTCACCAATTTCACTATAAAGACTATTACAGAACATCCAAGTCAAAAAATCACCAATTTCACAACAAAGACCATTACGAGAGTTCAAATTTTAAAAACTCACCAATTTCACTATAAAGACCATTTACAAAAGTTTCAAGTTAAAAAGTTCACCAATTTCACTATAAAGACCATTACAAAAGTTCCAAGTCAAAAAACACACCATTTTCACTATAAAAACCATAATAAAAGTTCAAAATTAAAAACATATCAATTTCATTCTAAAAAGGATAACAAAACATAAAAACTAAAAATCTCCTCAATTTCACTATATAGACCATAATAAAAGTTCCAGGTGAAAATGAATTCACCAATTTCACTTAAAAGACCATAAAAAAGTTCAAAGTGAAAAAATTCACCAATTTCATTCTATAAACAATAACAACAGTTCAAAGTTAAAAAACTCACCAATTTCAATATAAAAACCATAACAAAATTTCCAAGTAAAAAAATCAACAATTTCACTATAAAAACCAAAATAAAAGATCTAAGTTAAACAACTCGCCTATTTCACAATTTCACTATAAAAACTAAAATTAAAGTTCAATGTTAAAAAGCTCATCGATTTCACTCAAAAACTCATAAAAATGTTCAAAGTTGAAAAACTCCCTAATTTCACAACAAAACCATGACAAAAGTTCCAAAAGAAAAAACTCACCAATTTCACTATAAAGACCATTTCAATAATTTATAGTTAAGAATATTACTAATTTGACTATAAAGACCATAACAAAAGTTGAAAGTGAAAAAACTCACCAATTTCACTATAAAGACCATTACAAAACATCCAAGTCAAAAAATCACCAATTTCACAACAAAGACCATTACGAGAGTTCAGATTTTAAAAACTCACCAATTTCACTATTAAGACCATTTACAAAAGTTTCAAGTTAAAAAGCTCACCAATTTCACTATAAAGACCATTACAAAAGTTCCAAGTCAAAAAACTCACCATTTTCACTATAAAAACCATAATATAAGTTCAAAATTAAAAACATATCAATTTCACTCTAAAAAGGATAACAAAACATAAAAACTAAAAAACTCCTCAATTTCACTATATAGACCATAATAAAAGTTCCAAGTGAAAAAAAATTAACCAATTTCACTTAAGAGACCATAAAAAAGTTCAAAGTGAAAAAACTCACCAATTTCATTCTATAAACAATAACAACAGTTCAAAGTTAAAAAACTCACCAATTTCAATATAAAAACCATAACAAAATTTCCAAGTAAAAAAATCAACAATTTCACTATAAAAACCAAAATAAAATATCTAAGTTAAACAACTCGCCTATTTCACAATTTCACTATAAAAACCAAAATTAAAGTTCAATGTTAAAAAGCTCATCGATTTCACTCAAAAACTCATAAAAATGTTCAAAGTTGAAAAACTCCCCAATTTCACAACAAAACCATGACAAAAGTTCCAAAAGAAAAAACTCACCAATTTCACTATAAAGACCATTTCAATAGTTTCTAGTCAAAATTATCTCCAATTTGACTATAAAGACCATAACAAAAGTTGAAAGTGAAAAAACTCACCAATTTCACTATAAAGGCCATTACAGAACATCCAATTTAAAAAATCACCAGTTTCACAACAAAGACCATTACGAGAGTTCAGATTTTAAAAACTCACCAATTTCACTATAAAGACCATTTACAAAAGTTTCAAGTTAAAAAGCTCAGCAATTTCACTACAAAGACCATTACAAAAGTTCCAAGTCAAAAAACTCACCAATTTCACTATAAAAACCATAATAAAAGTTCCAAGTGAAAAAAAAGTCACCAGTTTCACTAAAAAGACCATAACAAAAGTTCAAAGTGAAAAAACTCACAAATTTCATTCTATAAACAATAACAACAGTTCAAAGTTTAAAAACTCATCAATTCCGCTAGCAAAACCATAAAAAAAATTTCCAAGTCAAAAAATCAACAATTTCACTATAAAAACCAAAATTAAAGTTCAATGTTAAAAAGCTCATCGATTTCACTCAAAAACTCATAAAAATGTTCAAAGTTGAAAAACTCCCCAATTTCACAACAAAACCATGACAAAAGTTCCAAAAGAAAAAACTCACAAATTTCACTATAAAGACCATTTCAATAGTTTCAAGTTAAGAATATCACTAATTTGACTATAAAGACCATAACAAAAGTTGAAAGTGAAAAAACTCACCAATTTCACTAACATCCAAATAAAAAAATCACCAATTTCACAACGAAGACCATTACGAGAGTTCAGATTTTAAAAACTAACCAATTTCACTATAAAGACCATTTACAAAAGTTTCAAGTTAAAAAGCTCACCAATTTCACTATAAAGACCATTACAAAAGTTCAAAGTCAAAAAACTCACCAATTTCACTATAAAAACCATAATAAAAGTTCAAAATTAAAAACATATCAATTTCATTCTAAAAAGGATAACAAAACATAAAAACTAAAAAACTCCTCAATTTCACTATATAGACCATAATAAAAGTTCCAAGTGAAAACAAATTCATCAATTTCACTTAAAAGACCATAAAAAAAATTCAAAGTGAAAAAACTCACCAATTTCATTCTATAAACAATAACAACAGTTCAAAGTTAAAAAAACTCACCAATTTCACTATAAAAACCAAAATAAAAGATCTAAGTTAAACAACTCGCCTATTTCACAATTTCACTATAAAAACCAAAATTAAAGTTCAATGTTAAAAAGCTCATAGATTTCACTCAAAAACTCATAAAAATGTTCAAAGTTGAAAAACTCCCCAATTTCACAACAAAACCATGACAAAAGTTCCAAAAGAAAAAACTCACCAATTTCACTATAAAGACCATTTCAATAGTTTCAAGTCAAAATTATCTCCAATTTGACAATAAAGACCATAACAAAAGTTGAAAGTGAAAAAACTCACCAATTTCACTATAAAGACCATTACAGAACATCCAAGTCAAAAATCACCAATTTCACAACAAAGACCATTACGAGAGTTTAGATTTTAAAAACTCACCAATTTCACTATAAAGACCATTTACAAAAGTTTCAAGTTAAAAACCTCACCAATTTTACTACAAAGACCATTACAAAAGTTCCAAGTCAAAAAACTCACCAATTTCACTATAAAAACCATAATAAAAGTTCAAAATTAAAAACATATCAATTTCACTCTCAAAAGGATAACAAAACATAAAAACTAAAAAAACTCCTCAATTTCACTATATATACCATAATAAAAGTTCCAAGTGAAAAAAAATTCACCAATTTCACTTAAAAGACCATAAAAAAGTTCAAAGTGAAAAAACTCACCAATTTCATTCTATAAACAATAACAACAGTTCAAAGTTAAAAAACTCACCAATTTCAATATAAAAACCATAACAAAATTTCCAAGTCAAAAAATCAACAATTTCACTATAAAAACCAAAATAAGAGATCTAAGTTAAACACCTCGCCTATTTCACAATTTCACTATAAAAACCAAAATTAAAGTTCAATGTTAAAAAGCTCATCGATTTCACTCAAAACACATAAAAATGTTCAAAGATGAAAAACTACCCAATTTCACAACAAAACCATGACAAAAGTTCCAAAAGAAAAAACTCACCAATTTCACTATAAAGACCATTTCAATAGTTTCAAGTCAAAATTATCTCCAATTTGACTATAAAGACCATAACAAAAGTTGAAAGTGAAAAAACTCACAAATTTCACTATAAAGGCCATTACAGAACATCCAAGTCAAAAAATCACCAATTTCACAACAAAGACCGTTACAGATGTTCAGATTTTAAAAACTCACCAATTTCACTATAAAGACCATTTACAAAAGTTTCAAGTTAAAAAGCTCACCAATTTAACTACAAAGACCATTACAAAAGTTCCAAGTCAAAAAACTCACCAATTTCACTATAAAAACAATAATAAAAGTTCCAAGTGAAAAAAAACTCACCAATTTCACTAAAAAGACCATAACAAAAGTTCAAAGTGAAAAAACTCACAAATTTCATTCTATAAACAATAACAACAGTTCAAAGTTTAGAAACTCATCAATTTCACTATAAAAACCATAAAAAAAATTTCCAAGTCAAAAAATTAGCAATTTCACTATAAAAATAAAAATAAAAGATCTAAGTTAAAAAAACTCGCCTATTTCACAATTTCACTACAAAAACAAAAATAAAAGTTCAATGTTAAAAAGCTCGTCGATTTCATTAAAAAACTCATAAAAATGTTCAAAGTTGAAAAACTCTTCAATTTCACTATAAAACCATGAGAAAAGATCCAACAGAAAAAATTCACCAATTTCACTATAAAGACCATTTCAATAGTTTCAAGTCAAAATTATCTCCAATTTGACTATAAAGACCATAACAAAAGTTGAAAGTGTAAAAACTCACCAATTTCACTATAAAGACCATTACAGAACATCCAAGTCAAAAAATCACCAATTTCACAACAAAGACCATTACGAGAGTTCAGATTTTAAAAACTCACCAATTTCACTATAAAGACCATTTACAAAAGATTCAAGTTAAAAAGCTCACCATTTTCGCTATAAAGACCATTACAAAAGTTCCAAGTCAAAAAACTCACCAATTTCGCTATAAAAACCATAATAAAAGTTCAAAATTAAAAACATATCAATTTCACTCTAAAAAGGATAACAAAACATAAAAACTACAAAACTCCTCAATTTCACTATATAGACCATAATAAAAGTTCCAAGTGAAAAAAAATTCACCAATTTCACTTAAAAGACCATCAAAAGGCTCAAAGTGAAAAAACTCACCAATTTCCTTCTATATAACAAAAAACAAATTTCCAAGTCAAAAAACTCACCAATTTCACTATAAAAACCAAAATAAAAGATCTAAGTTAAACAACTCGCTTATTTCACAATTTCACTATAAAAACCAAAATTAAAGTTCAATGTTAAAAAGCTCATAGATTTCACTTAAAAACTCATAAAAATGTTCAAAGTTGAAAAACTCCCCAATTTCACAACAAAACCATGACAAAAGTTCCAAAAGAAAAAACTCACCAATTTCACTATAAAGACCATTTCAATAGTTTCAAGTCAAAATTATCTCCAATTTGACTATAAAGACCATAACAAAAGTTGAAAGTGAAAAAACTCACCAATTTCACTATAAAGGCCATTACAGAACATCCAAGTCAAAAAATCACCAATTTCACAACAAAGACCATTACAAGAGTTCAGATTTTAAAAACTCACCAATTTCACTATAAAGACCATTTAAAAAGTTTCAAGTTAAAAACCTCACCAATTTTACTACAAAGACCATTACAAAAGTTCCAAGTCAAAAAACTCACCAATTTCACTATAAAAACCATAATAAAAGTTCGAAATTAAAAACATATCAATTTCACTCTCAAAAGGATAACAAAACATAAAAACTAAAAAAACTCCTCAATTACACTATATATACCATAATAAAAGTTCCAAGTGAAAAAAAATTCACCAATTTCACTTAAAAGACCATAAAAAAGTTCAAAGTGAAAAAACTCACCAATTTCATTCTATAAACAATAACAACAGTTCAACGTTAAAAAACTCACCAATTTCAATATAAAAACCATAACAAAATTTCCAAGTCAAAAAATCAACAATTTCACTATAAAAACCCAAAGTTGAAAGTGAAAAACTCACCAATTTCACTATAAAGACCATTACAGAACATCCAAGTCAAAAAAATAACCAATTTCACAACAAAGAGCATTTACGAGAGTTCAGATTTTAAAAACTCACCAACTTCACTATAAAGACCATTTACAAAAGTTTCAAGTTTAAAAGCTCACCAATTTCACTATGCAGACCATTACAAAAGTTCCAAGTCAAAAAACTAGCCAATTTCACTATAAAAACCATAATAAAAGTTCCAAGTGAAAAAAAACTCACCAATTTCACTAAAAAGACCATAACAAAAGTTCAAATTGGAAAACTCAAAAATTTCATTCTATAAACAATAACAACAGTTCAAAGTTAAAAACCTCATCAATTTCACTATAAAAACCATAAAAAAACTTCCAAGTCAAAAATCAGCAATTTCACTATAAAAACAAAAATAAAATATATAAGTTAAAAAAACTCACCTATTTCAAAATTTCACAATAAAAACCAAAATAGAAGTTCAATGTTAAAAAGCTCATCGATTTCACGCAAAAATTCTTAAAAATGTTCAATGTTGAAAAACTCCCCAATTTCACTATAAAACAATGACAAAATTTCCAAAAGAAAAAACTCACCAATTTCACTATAAAGACCATTTCAATAGTTTCAAGTTAAAAATATCACTAATTTTACTATAAAGACCATAACAAAAGTTGAAAGTCAAAAAACTCACCAATTTCACTATAAAGACCATTACAGAACATCCAAGTCAAAAAATCACCAATTTCACAACAAAGACCAGTACGAGAGTTTAAATTTTAAAAACTCATCGATTTCACTATAATGACCATTTACAAAAGTTTCAAGTTTAAAAGCTCACCAATTTCACTATAAAGACCATTAGAAAAGTTACAAGTCAAGAAACTCACCAATTTCACTATAAAAACCATAATAAAAGTTCCAAGTGAAAAAAAACTCACCAATTTCACAAAAAATATCATAACAAAATTTCAAAGTGAAAAAACTCACAAATTTCATTCTATAAACAATAACAATAGTTCAAAGTTATAAAACTCATCAATTTCACTATAAAAACCATAAAAAAATTTCCAAGTCAAAAAATCAACAATCTCACTATAAAAACCAAAATAAAAGTTCAATGTTAAAAAGCTCATCGATTTCAATCAAAAACTCATAAAAATGTTCAAACTTGAAAAACTCCCCAATTTTACTATAAAACCATGATAAAAGTTCCAAAAGAAAAAAACTCACCAGTTTCACTATAAAGACCATTTCAATAGTTTCAAGTCAAAATTATCACTAATTTGACTATAAAGACCATAACCAAAGTTAAAAGTGAAAAACTCACCAATTTCACTATAAAGACCATTACAGAACATCCAAGTCAAAAAATCACCAATTTCACAACAAAGAGCATTTACGAGAGTTCAGATTTTAAAAACTCACCAATTTCACTATAAAGACCATTTACAAAAGTTTCAAGTTTAAAAGCTCACCAATTTCACTATGCAGACCATTACAAAAGTTCCAAGTCAAAAAACTCGCCAATTTCACTATAAAAACCATAATAAATGTTCCAAGTGAAAAAAAACTCACCAATTTCACTAAAAGACCATAACAAAAGTTCAAAGTGGAAAAACTCACAAATTTCATTCTATAAACAATAACAACAGTTCAAAGTTAAAAACCTCATCAATTTCACTATAAAAACCATAAAAAACTTCCAAGACAAAAAATCAGCAATTTCACTATAAAAACAAAAATAAAATATCTAAGTTAAAAAAACTCGCCTATTTCATAATTTCAATATAAAAACCAAAATAAAAGTTCAATGTTAAAAAGCTCATCGATTTCACGCAAATACTCTTAAAAATGTTCAATGTTGAAAAACTCCCCAATTTCACTATAAAATAATGACAAAATTTCCAAAAGAAAAAACTCACCAATTTCACTACAAAGACCATTTCAATAGTTTCAAGTTAAAAATATCACCAATTTGACTATAAACACCATAACAAAAGTTGAAAGTGAAAAAACTCACCAATTTCACTATAAAGACCATTACAGAACATCCAAGTCAAAAAATCACCAATTTCACAACAAAGACCATTACGAGAGTTCAGATTTTAAAAACTCACCAATTTCACTAAAAAGACCATAACAAAAGTTCAAAGTGAAAAAACTCACAAATTTCAATCTATAAACAATGACAACAGTTCAAAGTTTAAAAACTCATCAATTTCACTATAAAAACCATAAAAAAAATTCCATGTCAAAAAATCAACAATCTCACTATAAAAACCAAAATAAAAGATTTAAGTTAAACAACTCGCCTATTTCACAATTTCACTATAAAAACTAAAATAAAAGTTCAATCTTAAAAAGCTCATCGATTTCACTCAAAAACTCATAAAAATTTTCAAAGTTGAAAAAGTCCCCAATTTCACAATAAATCCATGACAAAAGTTCCAAACGAAAAAACTCACCAAGTTCACTATAAAGACCATTCCAATAGTTTCAAGTCTAAATTATCACCAATTTGACTATAAAGACCATAACAAAAGTTGAAAGTGAAAAAACTCACCAATTTCACTATAAAGACAATTATAGAACATCCAAGTCAAAAAATCTCCAATTTCACAACAAAGACCATTACGAGAGTTCAGATTTCAAAAACTCATCGATTTCACTATAATGACCATTACAAAAGTTCAAGTTTAAAAGCTCACCAATTTCACTATAAAAACCATTACAAAAGTTCCAAGTCAAAAAACTCACCAATTTCACTATAAACACCATAATAAAAGTTCCAAGTGAAAAAAAAGTCACCATTTTCACTAAAAAGACCATAACAAAAGTTCAAAGTGAAAACACTCACAAATTTCATTCTATAAACAATTTCATTATAAAAACCATTAAAAAATTTCCAAGTCAAAAAATCAGCAATTTCACTATAAAAAGAAAAATAAAAGATCTAAGTTAAAAAAACTCGCCTATTTCACAATTTCACTATAAAAACCAAAATAAAAGTTCAATGTTAAAAAGCTCATCGATTTCACTCAAAAACTCATAAAAATGTTCAAAGTTGAAAAACTCCCCAATTTCACTATAAAACCATGATAAAAGTTCCAAAAGAAAAAACTCACCAATTTCACTATAAAGACCATTTCAATAGTTTCAAGTTAAAAATATCACTAATCTGACTATAAAGACCATAACAAAAGTAGAAAGTGAAAAAATTTACCAATTTCACTATAAAGACCATTACAGAACATCCAAGTCAAAAAATCACCAATTTCACAAAAAAGACCATTACGAGAGTTCAGATTTTATAAACTCACAAATTTCACTATGAAGACCATTTACAAAAGTTTCAAGTTTAAAAGCTCACCAATTTCACTATAAAGACCATTACAAAAGTTCCAAGTTAAAAAACTCACCAATTTCACTATAAAAACCATAATAAAAGTTCCAAGTGAAAAAAAAAACTCACCAATTTCACTAAAAAGACCATAACAAAAGTTCAAAGTGAAAAAACTCACAAATTTCCTTCTATAAACAATAACAACAGTTCAAAGTTAAAAAAACTCATCAATTTCACTATAAAAACCATACAAAAATTTCCAAGTCAAAAAATCAAAATTTTCACTATAAAAACAAAAATAAAAGATCTAAGTTAAAAAAAACTCGCCTATTTCACAATTTCACAATAAAAACCAAAATAAAAGTTCAATGTTAAAAAGCTCATCGATTTCACTCAAACACTCTTAAAAATGTTGAAAGTTGAAAAACTCCCCAATTTCACTATAAAACCATGACAAAATTTCCAAAAGAAAAAACTCACCAATTTCACTATAAAGACCATTTGAATAGTTTCAAGTTAAAAATATCACCAATTTGACTATAAAGACCAAAACAAAAGTTGAAAGTGAAAAAACTCACCAATTTCACTATAAAGACCATTACAGAACATCCAAGTCAAAAAATCACCAATTTCACAACAAAGACAATTACGAGAGTTCAGATTTTATAAACTCACCAATTTCACTGTGAAGACCATTTACAAAAGTTTCAAGTTTAAAAGCTCACCAATTTCAGTATAAAGACCATTAAAAAAGTTCCAAGTCAAAAAACTCCCCAATTTCACTATAAAAACCATAATAAAAGTTCCAAGTGAAAAAAAACTCACCAATTTCACTAAAAAGACCATAACAAAAGTTCAAATTGAAAAAACTCACAAATTTCATTCTATAAACAATAACAACAATTCAAAGTTAAAAAAAACTCATCAATTTCACTATAAAAACCATAAACAAATTTCCAAGTAAGAAAATCAACAATTTCACTATAAAAACAAAAATAAAAGATCTAAGTTAAAAAGCTCGCCTATTTCTCAATTTCACAATAAAAACCAAAATAAAAGTTCAATGTTAAAAAGCTCATAGATTTCACTCAAAAACTCATAAAAATGTTCAAAGTTGAAAAACTCCCCAATTTCACAATAAAACCATGACAAAAGTTCCAAAAGAAAAAACTCACCAATTTCACTATAAAGACCATTTCAATAGTTTCAAGTTAAAAATATCACTAATATGACTATAAAGCCCATAACAAAAGTTGAAAGTGAAAAAACTCACCAATTTCACTATAAAGACCATTACAGAACATCCAAGTCAAAAAATCACCAATTTCACAACAAAGACAATTACGAGAGTTCAGATTTTATAAACTCACCAATTTCACTATGAAGACCATTTACAAAAGTTTCAAGTTTAAAAGCTCACCAATTTCAGTATAAAGACCATTAAAAAAGTTCCAAGTCAAAAAACTCCCCAATTTCACTATAAAAACCATAATAAAAGTTCCAAGTGAAAAAAAACTCACCAATTTCACTAAAAAGACCATAACAAAAGTTCAAATTGAAAAAACTCACAAATTTCATTCTATAAACAATAACAACAGTTCAAAGTTAAAAAAACTCATCAATTTCACTATAAAAACCATAAACAAATTTCCAAGTAAGAAAATCAACAATTTCACTATAAAAACAAAAATAAAAGATCTAAGTTAAAAAGCTCGCCTATTTCTCAATTTCACAATAAAAACCAAAATAAAAGTTCAATGTTAAAAAGCTCATAGATTTCACTCAAAAACTCATAAAAATGTTCAAAGTTGAAAAACTCCCCAATTTCACAATAAAACCATGACAAAAGTTCCAAAAGAAAAAACTCACCAATTTCACTATAAAGACCATTTCAATAGTTTCAAGTTAAAAATATCACTAATATGACTATAAAGCCCATAACAAAAGTTGAAAGTGAAAAAACTCACCAATTTCACTATAAAGACCATTACAGAACATCCAAGTCAAAAAATCACCAATTTCACAACAAAGACAATTACGAGAGTTCAGATTTTATAAACTCACCAATTTCACTATGAAGACCATTTACAAAAGTTTCAAGTTTAAAAGCTCACCAATTTCAGTATAAAGACCATTAAAAAAGTTCCAAGTCAAAAAACTCCCCAATTTCACTATAAAAACCATAATAAAAGTTCCAAGTGAAAAAAAACTCACCAATTTCACTAAAAAGACCATAACAAAAGTTCAAATTGAAAAAACTCACAAATTTCATTCTATAAACAATAACAACAGTTCAAAGTTAAAAAAACTCATCAATTTCACTATAAAAACCATAAACAAATTTCCAAGTAAGAAAATCAACAATTTCACTATAAAAACAAAAATAAAAGATCTAAGTTAAAAAGCTCGCCTATTTCTCAATTTCACAATAAAAACCAAAATAAAAGTTCAATGTTAAAAAGCTCATAGATTTCACTCAAAAACTCATAAAAATGTTCAAAGTTGAAAAACTCCCCAATTTCACAATAAAACCATGACAAAAGTTCCAAAAGAAAAAACTCACCAATTTCACTATAAAGACCATTTCAATAGTTTCAAGTTAAAAATATCACTAATATGACTATAAAGCCCATAACAAAAGTTGAAAGTGAAAAAACTCACCAATTTCACTATAAAGACCATTACAGAACATCCAAGTCAAAAAATCACCAATTTCACAACAAAGACAATTACGAGAGTTCAGATTTTATAAACTCACCAATTTCACTATGAAGACCATTTACAAAAGTTTCAAGTTTAAAAGCTCACCAATTTCAGTATAAAGACCATTAAAAAAGTTCCAAGTCAAAAAACTCCCCAATTTCACTATAAAAACCATAATAAAAGTTCCAAGTGAAAAAAAACTCACCAATTTCACTAAAAAGACCATAACAAAAGTTCAAATTGAAAAAACTCACAAATTTCATTCTATAAACAATAACAACAGTTCAAAGTTAAAAAAACTCATCAATTTCACTATAAAAACCATAAACAAATTTCCAAGTAAGAAAATCAACAATTTCACTATAAAAACAAAAATAAAAGATCTAAGTTAAAAAGCTCGCCTATTTCTTAATTTCACAATAAAAACCAAAATAAAAGTTCAATGTTAAAAAGCTCATAGATTTCACTCAAAAACTCATAAAAATGTTCAAAGTTGAAAAACTCCCCAATTTCACAATAAAACCATGACAAAAGTTCCAAAAGAAAAAACTCACCAATTTCACTATAAAGACCATTTCAATAGTTTCAAGTTAAAAATATCACTAATATGACTATAAAGACCATAACAAAAGTTGAAAGTGAAAAAACTCACCAATTTCACTATAAAGACCATTACAGAACATCCAAGTCAAAAAATCACCAATTTCACAACAAAGACAATTACGAGAGTTCAGATTTTATAAACTCACCAATTTCACTATGAAGACCATTTACAAAAGTTTCAAGTTTAAAAGCTCACCAATTTCAGTATAAAGACCATTAAAAAAGTTCCAAGTCAAAAAACTCCCCAATTTCACTATAAAAACCATAATAAAAGTTCCAAGTGAAAAAAAACTCACCAATTTCACTAAAAAGACCATAACAAAAGTTCAAATTGAAAAAACTCACAAATTTCATTCTATAAACAATAACAACAGTTCAAAGTTAAAAAAACTCATCAATTTCACTATAAAAACCATAAACAAATTTCCAAGTAAGAAAATCAACAATTTCACTATAAAAACAAAAATAAAAGATCTAAGTTAAAAAGCTCGCCTATTTCTCAATTTCACAATAAAAACCAAAATAAAAGTTCAATGTTAAAAAGCTCATAGATTTCACTCAAAAACTCTTAAAAATGTTCAAAGTTGAAAAACTCCCCAATTTCACAATAAAACCATGATAAAAGTTCCAAAAGAAAAAACTCACCAATTTCACTATAAAGACCATTTCAATAGTTTCAAGTTAAAAATATCACTAATTTGACTATAAAGACCAAAACAAAAGTTGAAAGTGAAAAAACTCACCAATTTCACTATAAAGACCATTACAGAACATCCAAGTCAAAAAATCACCAATTTCACAACAAAGACCATTACGAGTGTTCAGATTCTATAAACTCACCAATTTGACTATGAAGACCATTTACAAAAGTTTCAAGTTTAAAAGCTCACCAATTTCAGTATAAAGACCATTAAAAAAGTTCCAAGTCAAAAAACTCCCCAATTTCACTATAAAAACCATTATAAAAGTTCCAAGTGAAAAAAAACTCACCAATTTCACTAAAAAGACCATAACAAAAGTTCAAAGTGAAAAAACTCACAAATTTCATTCTATAAACAATAACAACAGTTCAAAGTTAAAAAACTCATCAATTTCACTATAAAAACCATAAAAAAATTTCCAAGTCAAAAAATCAACAATTTCACTATAAAAACAAAAATAAAAGATCTAAGTTAAAAAACTCGCCTATTTCGCAATTTCACAATAAAAACCAAAATAACAGTTCAATGTTAAATAGCTCATCGATTTCACTCAAAATCTCATAAAAATGTTCAAAGTTGAAAAACTCCCCAATTTCACAATAAAACCATGATAAAAGTTCCAAAAGAAAAAACTCACCAATTTCACTATAAAGACCATTTCAATAGTTTCAATGTTAAAAATATCACTAATATGACTATAAAGACCATAACAAAAGTTGAAAGTGAAAAAATTCACCAATTTCACTATAAAGACCATTACAGAACATCCGAGTCAAAAAATCACCAATTTCACAACAAAGACCATTACGAGAGTTCAGATTCTATAAACTCACAAATTTCACTATGAGGACCATTTACAAAAGTTTCAAGTTTAAAAGCTCACCAATTTCAGTATAAAGACCATTAAAAAAGTTCCAAGTCAAAAAACTCCCCAATTTCACAATAAAAACCATTATAAAAGTTCCAAGTGAAAAAAAACTCACCAATTTCACTAAAAAGACCATAACAAAAGTTCAAAGTGAAAAAACTCACAAATTTCATTCTATA
This sequence comes from Lathyrus sativus, assembly GCA_963859935.3. Classification (NCBI taxonomy): domain Eukaryota; kingdom Viridiplantae; phylum Streptophyta; class Magnoliopsida; order Fabales; family Fabaceae; genus Lathyrus; species Lathyrus sativus. The sequence continues at coordinate 47,270 of CAWUDS030001007.1, read as the reverse complement.
AACAATAACAACAGTTCAAAGTTAAAAAACTCATCAATTTCACTATAAAAACCATAAAAAAATTTCCAAGTCAAAAAATCAACAATTTCACTATAAAAACAAAAATAAAAGATCTAAGATAAAAAACTCGCCTATTTTGCAATTTCACAATAAAAACCAAAATAAAAGTTCAATGTTAAATAGCTCATCGATTTCACTCAAAATCTCATAAAAATGTTCAAAGTTGAAAAACTCCCCAATTTCACTATAAAACCATGATAAAAGTTCCAAAAGAAAAAACTCACCAATTTCACTATAAAGACCATTTCAATAGTTTCAAGTTAAAAATATCACTAATTTGACTATAAAGACCATAACAAAAGTTGAAAATGAAAAAATTCACCAATTTCACTATAAAGACCATTACAGAACATCCAAGTCAAAAAATCACCAATTTCACAACAAAGACCATTACGAGAGTTCAGATTTTATAAACTCACAAATTTCACTATGAAGACCATTTACAAAAGTTTCAAGTTTAAAAGCTCACCAATTTCACTATAAAGACCATTACAAAAGTTCCAAGTCAAAAAACTCACCAATGTCACTATAAAAACCATAATAAAAGTTCCAAGTGAAAAAAAAACTCACCAATTTCACTAAAAAGACCATAACAAAAGTTCAAAGTGAAAAAACTCACAAATTTCCTTCTATAAACAATAACAACAGTTCAAAGTTAAAAAAAACTCATCAATTTCACTATAAAAACCATAAAAAAATTTCCAAGTCAAAAAATCAACAATTTCACTATAAAAACAAAAATAAAAGATCTAAGTTAAAAAAACTCGCCTATTTCACTAGCTCATAGATTTCACTCAAAAACTCATAAAAATGTTCAAAGTTGAAAAACTCCCCAATTTCACAATAAAACCATGACAAAAGTTCCAAAAGAAAAAACTCACCAATTTCACTATAAAGACCATTTCAATAGTTTCAAGTTAAAAATATCACTAATTTGACTATAAAGACCAAAACAAAAGTTGAAAGTGAAAAAACTCACCAATTTCACTATAAAGACCATTACAGAACATCCAAGTCAAAAAATCACCAATTTCACAACAAAGACCATTACGCGAGTTCAGATTTTATAAACTCACAAATTTCACTACGTAGACCATTTACAAAAGTTTCAAGTTTAAAAGCTCAACAATTTCACTATAAAGACCATTACAAAAGTTCCAAGTCAAAAAACTCACCAATTTCACTATAAAAACCATAATAAAAGTTCCAAGTGAAAAAAAAAACACACCAATTTCACTAAAAAGACCATAACAAAAGTTCAAAGTGAAAAAACTCACAAATTTCCTTCTATAAACAATAACAACACTTCAAAATTAAAAAAAAAACTCATCAATTTCACTATAAAAACCATAAAAAAATTTCCAAGTCAAAAAATCAACAATTTCACTATAAAAAGAAAAATAAAAGATCTAAGTTAAAAAAACTCGTCTATTTCACAAATTCACAATAAAAACCAAAATAAAAGTTCAATGTTAAAAAGCTCATCGATTTCACTAAAAAACTCTTAAAAATGTTCAAAGTTGAAAAACTCCCCAATTTCACTATAAAACCATGACAAAATTTCCAAAAGAAAAAACTCACCAATTTCACTATAAAGACCATTTGAATAGTTTCAAGTTAAAAATATCACTAATTTGACTATAAAGACCAAAACAAAAGTTGAGAGTGAAAAAACTCACCAATTTCACCATAAAGACCATTACAGAACATCCAAGTCAAAAAATCACCAATTTCACAACAAAGACCATTACGAGAGTTCAGATTTTATAAACTCACAAATTTCACTACGAAGACCATTTACAAAAGTTTCAAGTTTAAAAGCTCAACAATTTCACTATAAAGACCATTACAAAAGTTCCAAGTCAAAAAACTCACCAATTTCACTATAAAAACCATAATAAAAGTTCCAAGCGAAAAAAAACACACCAATTTCACTAAAAAGACCATAACAAAAGTTCAAAGTGAAAAAACTCACAAATTTCATTCTATAAACAATAACAACAGTTCAAAGTTAAAAAAACTCATCAATTTCACTATAAAAACCATAAAAAAATTTCCAAGTAAGACAATCAACAATTTCACTATAAAAACAAAAATAAAAGATCTAAGTTAAAAAACTCGCCTATTTCGCAATTTCTCAATAAAAACCAAAATAAAAGTTCAGTGTTAAAAAGCTCATCGATTTCACTCAAAATCTCATAAAAATGTTCAAAGTTGAAAAACTCACCAATTTCACTATAAAACCATGATAAAAGTTCCAAAAGAAAAAACTCACCAATTTCACTATAAAGACCATTTCAATAGTTTTAAGTTAAAAATATCACCAATTTGACTATAAAGACCATAACAAAAGTTGAAAGTGAAAAAATTCACCAATTTCACCATAAAGACCATTACAGAAAATCCAAGTCAAAAAATCACCAATTTCACAACAAAGACCATTACGAGAGTTCAGATTTTATAAACTCACAAATTTCACTATGAAGACCATTTACAAAAGTTTCAAGTTTAAAAGCTCAACAATTTCACTATAAAGACCATTACAAAAGTTCCAAGTCAAAAAACTCACCAATTTCACTATAAAAACCATAATAAAAGTTCCAAGTGAAAAAAAAACACACCAATTTCACTAAAAAGACCATAACAAAAGTTCAAAGTGAAAAAACTCACAAATTTCATTCTATAAACAATAACAACAGTTCAAAGTTAAAAAAACTCATCAATTTCACTATAAAAACCATAAAAAAATTTCCAAGTCAAAAAATCAACAATTTCACTATAAAAAGAAAAATAAAAGATCTAAGTTAAAAAAACTCGCCTATTTCACAAATTCACAATAAAAACCAAAATAAAAGTTCAATGTTAGAAAGCTCATCGATTTCACTCAAAAACTCTTAAAAATGTTGAAAGTTGAAAAACTCCCCAATTTCACTATAAAACCATGACAAAATTTCATAAAGAAAAAACTCACCAATTTCACTATAAAGACCATTTGAATAGTTTCAAGTTAAAAATATCACTAATTTGACTATAAAGACCAAAACAAAAGTTGAAAGTGAAAAAACTCACCAATTTCACTATAAAGACCATTACAGAACATCCAAGTCAAAAAATCACCAATTTCACAACAAAGACCATTACGAGAGTTCAAATTTTATAAACTCACCAATTTCACTATGAAGACCATTTACAAAAGGTTCAAGTTTAAAAGCTCACCAATTTCAGTATAAAGACCATTAAAAAAGTTCCAAGTCAAAAAACTCCCCAATTTCACTATAAAAACCATAATAAAAGTTCCAAGTGAAAAAAAACTCACCAATTTCAGTAAAAAGACCATAACAAAAGTTTAAAGTGAAATAACTCACAAATTTCATTCTATAAACAATAACAACAGTTCAAAGTTAAAAAAACTCATCAATTTCACTATAAAACCATAAAAAAATTTCCAAGTAAGAAAATCAACAATTTCACTATAAAAACAAATAAACGATCTAAGTTAAAAAACTCGCCTATTTCGCAATTTCACAATAAAAACCAAAATAAAAGTTCAATGCTAAAAAGCACATCGATTTCACTCAAAAACTCATAAAAATGTTCAAAGTTGAAAAACTCCCCAATTTCACAATAAAACCATGATAAAAGTTCCAAAAGAAAAAACTCACCAATTTCACTATAAAGACCATTTCAATAGTTTCAAGTTAAAAATATCACTAATTTGACTATAAAGACCATAACAAAAGTTGAAAGTGAAAAAATTCACCAATTTCACTATAAAGACCATTACAAAACATCCAAGTCAAAAAATCACCAATTTCACAACAAAGACCATTACGAGAGTTCAGATTTTATAAACTCACCAATTTGACTATGAAGACTATTTTCAAAAGTTTCAAGTTTAAAAGCTCACCAATTTCAGTATAAAGACCATTAAAAAAGTTCCAAGTCAAAAAAACTCCCCAATTTCACTATAAAAACCATAATAAAAGTTCCAAGTGAAAAAAAAACTCACCAATTTCACTAAAAAGACCATAACAGAAGTTCAAAGTGAAAAAACTCACAAATTTCATTCTATAAACAATAACAACAGTTCAAAGTTAAAAAAACTCATCAATTTCACTATAAAAACCATAAAAAAATTTCCAAGTAAGACAATCAACAATTTCACTATAAAAACAAAAATAAAAGATCTAAGTTAAAAAACTCGCCTATTTCTCAATTTCACAATAAAAACTAAAAAATAAAAGTTCAGTGTTAAAAAGCTTATCGATTTCACTCAAAAACTCATAAAAATGTTCAAAGTTGGAAAACTCCCCAATTTCACTATAAAACCATGATAAAAGTTCCAAAAGAAAAAACTCACCAATTTCACTATAAAGACCATTTCAATAGTTTCAAATTAAAAATATCACCAATTTGACTATAAAGACCATAACAAAAGTTGAAAGTGAAAAAATTCACCAATTTCACCATAAAGACCATTACAGAACATCCAAGTAAAAAAATCACCAATTTCACAACAAAGACCATTACGAGAGTTCAGATTTTATAAACTCACAAATTTCACTATGAAGACCATTTACAAAAGTTTCAAGTTTAAAAGCTCACCAATTTCACTATAAAGACCATTACAAAAGTTCCAAGTCAAAAAACTCACCAATTTCACTATAAAAACCATAATAAAAGTTCCAAGTGAAAAAAACACACACCAATTTCACTAAAAAGACCATAACAAAAGTTCAAAGTGAAAAAACTCACAAATTTCATTCTATAAACAATAACAACAGTTCAAAGTTAAAAAAACTCATCAATTTCACTATAAAAACCATAAAAAAAATTTCCAAGTCAAAAAATCAACAATTTCACTATAAAAAGAAAAATAAAAGATCTAAGTTAAAAAAACTCGCCTATTTCACAAATTCACAATAAAAACCAAAATAAAAGTTCAATGTTAAAAAGCTCATCGATTTCACTCAAAAACTCTTAAAAATGTTGAAAGTTGAAAAACTCCCCAATTTCACTATAAAACCATGACAAAATTTCCTAAAGAAAAAACTCACCAATTTCACTATAAAGACCATTTGAATAGTTTCAAGTTAAAAATATCACTAATTTGACTATAAAGACCAAAACAAAAGTTGAAAGTGAAAAAACTCACCAATTTCACTATAAAGACCATTACAGAACATCCAAGTCAAAAAATCACCAATTTCACAACAAAGACCATTACGAGAGTTCAGATTTTATAAACTCACCAATTTCACTATGAAGACCATTTACAAAAGGTTCAAGTTTAAAAGCTCACCAATTTCAGTATAAAGACCATTAAAAAAGTTCCAAGTCAAAAAAACTCCCCAATTTCACTATAAAAACCATAATAAAAGTTCCAAGTGAAAAAAAACTCACCAATTTCACTAAAAAGACCATAACAAAAGTTCAAAGTGAAAAAACTCACAAATTTCATTCTATAAACAATAACAACAGTTCAAAGTTAAAAAACTCATCAATTTCACTATAAAAACCATAAAAAAAATTTCCAAGTAAGAAAATCAACAATTTCACTATAAAAACAAAAATAAAAGATCTAAGTTAAAAAACTCGCCTATTTCGCAATTTCACAATAAAAACAAAAAAATAAAAGTTCAGTGTTAAAAAGCTCATCGATTTCACTCAAAAACTCATAAAAATGTTCAAAGTTGGAAAACTCCCCAATTTCACTATAAAAGCATGACAAAAGTTCCAAAAGAAAAAACTCACCAATTTCACTATAAAGACCATTTCAATAGTTTCAAGTTAAAAATATCACCAATTTGACTATAAAGACCATAACAAAAGTTGAAAGTGAAAAAATTCACCAATTTCACCATAAAGACCATTACAGAACATCCATGTCAAAAAATCACCAATTTCACAACAAAGACCATTACGAGAGTTCAGATTTTATAAACTCACAAATTTCACTATGAAGACCATTTACAAAAGTTTCAAGTTTAAAAGCTCACCAATTTCACTATAAAGACCATTACAAAAGTTCCAAGTCAAAAAACTCACCAATTTCACTATAAAAACCATAATAAAAGCTCCAAGTGAAAAAAAAGACACACCAATTTCACTAAATAGACAATAACAAAAGTTCAAAGTGAAAAAACTCACAAATTTCATTCTATAAACAATAACAACAGTTCAAAGTTAAAAAAACTCATCAATTTCACTATAAAAACCATAAAAAAATTTCCAAGTAAGACAATCAACAATTTCACTATAAAAACAAAAATAAAAGATCTAAGTTAAAAAAACTCGCCTATTTCGCAATTTCACAATAAAAACAAAAAAAATAAAAGTTCAGTGTTAAATAGCTCATCGATTTCACTCAAAAACTCATAAAAATGTTCAAAGTTGAAAAACTCCCCAATTTCACTATAAAACCATGATAAAAGTTCCAAAAGAAAAAACTCACCAATTTCACTATAAAGACCATTTGAATAGTTTCAAGTTAAAAATATCACTAATTTGACTATAAAGACCAAAACAAAAGTTCCAAGTCAAAAAACTCCCCAATTTCACTATAAAAACCATAATAAAAGTTCCAAGTGAAAAAAAAAACTCACCAATTTCACTAAAAAGACCATAACAAAAGTTCAAAGTGAAAAAACTCACAAATTTCATTCTATAAACAATAACAACAGTTCAAAGTTAAAAAAACTCATAATTTCACTATAAAAACCATTAAAAAAATTTCCAAGTAAGAAAATCAACAATTTCACTATAGAAACAAAAATAAAAGATCTAAGTTAAAAAACTCGCCTATTTCGCAATTTCACAATAAAAACCAAAATAAAAGTTCAATGTTAAAAAGCTCATCGATTTCACTCAAAAACTCATAAAAATGTTCAAAGTTGAAAAACTACCCAATTTCACTATAAGACCATGATAAAAGTTCCAAAAGAAAAAACTCACCAATTTCACTATAAAGACCATTTTAATAGTTTCAAGTTAAAAATATCACCAATTTGACTATAAAGACCATAACAAAAGTTGAAAGTGAAAAAATTCACAAATTTCACCATAAAGACCATTACAGAACATCCAAGTCAAAAAATCACCAATTTCACAACAAAGACCATTACGAGAGTTCAGATTTTATAAACTCAAAAATTTCACTATTAAGACCATTTACAAAAGTTTCAAGTTTAAAAGCTCACCAATTTCACTATAAAGACCATTACAAAAGTTCCAAGTCAAAAAACTCACCAATTTAACTATAAAAACCATAATAAAAGTTCCAAGTGAAAAAAAAACACACCAATTTCACTAAAAAGACCATAACAAAAGTTCAAAGTGAAAAAACTCACAAATTTCCTTCTATAAACAATAACAACAGTTCAAAGTTAAAAAAGCTCATCAATTTCACTATATAAACCATAAAAAAAGTTTCCAAGTCAAAAAATCAACAATTTCACTATAAAAACAAAAATAAAAGATCTAAGGTAAAAAACTCGCCTATTTCGCAATTTCACAATAAAAACCAAAATAAAAGTTCAATGTTAAAAAGCTCCTCGATTTCACTCAAAAACTCTTAAAAATATTGAAAGTTGAAAAACTCCCCAATTTCACTATAAAACCATGACAAAATTTCCAAAAGAAAAAACTCACCAATTTCACTATAAAGACCATTTGAATAGTTTCAAGTTAAAAATATCACTAATTTGACTATAAAGACCAAAACAAAAGTTGAAAGTGAAAAAACTCACCAATTTGACTATAAAGACCATTACAGAACATCTAAGTCAAAAAATCACCAATTTCACAACAAAGACCATTACGAGAGTTAAGATTTTATAAACTTACCAATTTCACTATGAAGACCATTTACAAAAGTTTCAAGTTTAAAACCTCACCAATTTCAGTATAAAGACCATTAAAAAAGTTCCAAGTCAAAAAACTCCCCAATTTCATTATAAAAACCATAATAAAAGTTCCAAGTGAAAAAAAAACTCACCAATTTCACTAAAAAGACCATAACAAAAGTTCAAAGTGAAAAAAACTCACAAATTTCCTTCTATAAACAATAACAACAGTTCAAAGTTAAAAAACTCATCAATTTCACTATAAAAACCATAAAAAAAATTTCCAAGTAAGAAAATCAACAATTTCACTATAAAAACAAAAATAAAAGATCTAAGTTAAAAAACTCGCCTATTTCGCAATTTCACAATAAAAACAAAAAAATAAAAGTTCAGTGTTAAAAAGCTCATCGATTTCACTCAAAAACTCATAAAAATGTTCAAAGTTGGAAAACTCCCCAATTTCACTATAAAAGCATGACAAAAGTTCCAAAAGAAAAAACTCACCAATTTCACTATAAAGACCATTTCAATAGTTTCAAGTTAAAAATATCACCAATTTGACTATAAAGACCATAACAAAAGTTGAAAGTGAAAAAATTCACCAATTTCACCATAAAGACCATTACAGAACATCCATGTCAAAAAATCACCAATTTCACAACAAAGACCATTACGAGAGTTCAGATTTTATAAACTCACAAATTTCACTATGAAGACCATTTACAAAAGTTTCAAGTTTAAAAGCTCACCAATTTCACTATAAAGACCATTACAAAAGTTCCAAGTCAAAAAACTCACCAATTTCACTATAAAAACCATAATAAAAGCTCCAAGTGAAAAAAAAGACACACCAATTTCACTAAATAGACAATAACAAAAGTTCAAAGTGAAAAAACTCACAAATTTCATTCTATAAACAATAACAACAGTTCAAAGTTAAAAAAACTCATCAATTTCACTATAAAAACCATAAAAAAATTTCCAAGTAAGACAATCAACAATTTCACTATAAAAACAAAAATAAAAGATCTAAGTTAAAAAAACTCGCCTATTTCGCAATTTCACAATAAAAACAAAAAAAATAAAAGTTCAGTGTTAAAAAGCTCATCGATTTCACTCAAAAACTCATAAAAATGTTCAAAGTTGAAAAACTCCCCAATTTCACTATAAAACCATGATAAAAGTTCCAAAAGAAAAAACTCACCAATTTCACTATAAAGACCATTTGAATAGTTTCAAGTTAAAAATATCACTAATTTGACTATAAAGACCAAAACAAAAGTTCCAAGTCAAAAAACTCCCCAATTTCACTATAAAAACCATAATAAAAGTTCCAAGTGAAAAAAAAAACTCACCAATTTCACTAAAAAGACCATAACAAAAGTTCAAAGTGAAAAAACTCACAAATTTCATTCTATAAACAATAACAACAGTTCAAAGTTAAAAAAACTCATTAATTTCACTATAAAAATCATTAAAAAAATTTCCAAGTAAGAAAATCAACAATTTCACTATAGAAACAAAAATAAAAGATCTAAGTTAAAAAACTCGCCTATTTCGCAATTTCACAATAAAAACCAAAATAAAAGTTCAATGTTAAAAAGCTCATCGATTTCACTCAAAAACTCATAAAAATGTTCAAAGTTGAAAAACTACCCAATTTCACTATAAGACCATGATAAAAGTTCCAAAAGAAAAAACTCACCAATTTCACTATAAAGACCATTTTAATAGTTTCAAGTTAAAAATATCACCAATTTGACTATAAAGACCATAACAAAAGTTGAAAGTGAAAAAATTCACAAATTTCACCATAAAGACCATTACAGAACATCCAAGTCAAAAAATCACCAATTTCACAACAAAGACCATTACGAGAGTTCAGATTTTATAAACTCAAAAATTTCACTATTAAGACCATTTACAAAAGTTTCAAGTTTAAAAGCTCACCAATTTCACTATAAAGACCATTACAAAAGTTCCAAGTCAAAAAACTCACCAATTTAACTATAAAAACCATAATAAAAGTTCCAAGTGAAAAAAAAACACACCAATTTCACTAAAAAGACCATAACAAAAGTTCAAAGTGAAAAAACTCACAAATTTCCTTCTATAAACAATAACAACAGTTCAAAGTTAAAAAAGCTCATCAATTTCACTATATAAACCATAAAAAAAGTTTCCAAGTCAAAAAATCAACAATTTCACTATAAAAACAAAAATAAAAGATCTAAGGTAAAAAACTCGCCTATTTCGCAATTTCACAATAAAAACCAAAATAAAAGTTCAATGTTAAAAAGCTCCTCGATTTCACTCAAAAACTCCTAAAAATATTGAAAGTTGAAAAACTCCCCAATTTCACTATAAAACCATGACAAAATTTCCAAAAGAAAAAACTCACCAATTTCACTATAAAGACCATTTGAATAGTTTCAAGTTAAAAATATCACTAATTTGACTATAAAGACCAAAACAAAAGTTGAAAGTGAAAAAACTCACCAATTTGACTATAAAGACCATTACAGAACATCTAAGTCAAAAAATCACCAATTTCACAACAAAGACCATTACGAGAGTTAAGATTTTATAAACTCACCAATTTCACTATGAAGACCATTTACAAAAGTTTCAAGTTTAAAACCTCACCAATTTCAGTATAAAGACCATTAAAAAAGTTCCAAGTCAAAAAACTCCCCAATTTCATTATAAAAACCATAATAAAAGTTCCAAGTGAAAAAAAAACTCACCAATTTCACTAAAAAGACCATAACAAAAGTTCAAAGTGAAAAAAACTCACAAATTTCCTTCTATAAACAATAACAACAGTTCAAAGTTAAAAAACTCGTCAATTTCACTATAAAAACCATAAAAAAATTTCCAAGTAAGAAAATCAACAATTTCACTATAAAAACAAAAATAAAAGATCTAAGTTAAAAAACTCGCCTATTTCGCAATTTCACAATAAAAACCAAAATAAAAGTTCAATGTTAAAAAGCTCATCGATTTCACTCAAAAACTCATAAAAATGTTCAAAGTTTAAAAACTCCCCAATTTTACAATAAAACCATGACAAAAGTTCCAAACGAAAAAACTCACCAATTTCACTATAAAGACCATTTGAATAGTTTCAAGTTAAAAATATCACTAATTTGACTATAAAGACCAAAACAAAAGTTGAAAGTGAAAAAACTCACCAATTTCACCATAAAGACCATTACAGAACATCCAAGTAAAAAAATCACCAATTTCACAACAAAGACCATTACGAGAGTTCAGATTTTATAAACTCACAAATTTAACTATGAAGACCATTTACAAAAGTTTCAAGTTTAAAAGCTCACCAATTTCACTATAAAGACCATTACAAAAGTTCCAAATCAAAAAACTCACCAATTTCACTATAAAAACCATAATAAAAGTTCCAAGTGAAAAAAAAACTCACCAATTTCACTAAAAAGACCATAACAAAAGTTCAAAGGGAAAAAACTCACAAATTTCCTTCTATAAACAATAACAACAGTTCAAAGTTAAAAAAACTCATCAATTTCACTATAAAAACCATAAAAAAATTTCCAAGTCAAAAAATCAACAATTTCACTATAAAAACAAAAATAAAAGATCTAAGTTAAAAAAACTCGCCTATTTCACAATTTCACAATAAAAACCAAAATAAAAGTTCAATGTTAAAAAGCTCATCGATTTCACTCAAAAACTCTTAAAAATGTTGAAAGTTGAAAAACTCCCCAATTTCACTATAAAACCATGACAAAATTTCCAAGAGAAAAAACTCACCAATTTCACTATAAAGACCATTTGAATAGTTTCAAGATAAAAATATCACTAATTTGACTATAAAGACCAAAACAAAAGTTGAAAGTGAAAAAACTCACCAATTTCACTATAAAGACCATTACAGAATATCCAAGTCAAAAAATCACCAATTTCACAACAAAGACCATTACGAGAGTTAAGATTTTATAAACTCACCAATTTCACTATGAAGACCATTTACAAAGGTTTCAAGTTTAAAAGCTCACCAATTTCAGTATAAAGACCATTAAAAAAGTTCCAAGTCAAAAAACTCACAAATTTCACTATAAAAACCATAATAAAAGTTCCAAGTGAAAAAAAACTCACCAATTTCACTAAAAAGACCATAACAAAAGTTCAAAGTGAAAAAACTCACAAATTTCATTCTATAAACAATAACAACAGTTCAAAGTTAAAAAAACTCATCAATTTCACTATAAAAACCAGAAAAAAATTTCCAAGTCAAAAAATCAACAATTTCACTATAAAAACAAAAATAAAAGATCTAAGGTAAAAAACTCGCCTATTTCGCAATTTCACAATAAAAACCAAAATAAAAGTTCAATGTTAAAAAGCTCATCGATTTCACTCAAAAACTCATAACAATGTTCAAAGTTGAAAAACTCCCCAATTTCACAATAAAACCATGACAAAAGTTCCAAACGAAAAAACTCACCAATTTCACTATAAAGACCATTTGAATAGTTTCAAGTTAAAAATATCACTAATTTGACTATAAAGACCAAAACAAAAGTTGAAAGTGAAAAAACTCACCAATTTCACCATAAAGACCATTACAGAACATCCAAGTCAAAAAATCACCAATTTCACAACAAAGACCATTACGAGAGTTCAGATTTTATAAACTCACAAATTTAACTATGAAGACCATTTACAAAAGTTTCAAGTTTAAAAGCTCACCAATTTCACTATAAAGACCATTACAAAAGTTCCAAATCAAAAAACTCACCAATTTCACTATAAAAACCATAATAAAAGTTCCAAGTGAAAAAAAAACTCACCAATTTCACTAAAAAGACCATAATAAAAGTTCAAAGGGAAAAAACTCACAAATTTCCTTCTATAAACAATAACAGTTCAAAGTTAAAAAAACTCATCAATTTCACTATAAAAACCATAAAAAAATTTCCAAGTCAAAAAATCAACAATTTCACTATAAAAACAAAAATAAAAGATCTAAGTTAAAAAAACTCGCCTATTTCACAATTTCACAATAAAAACCAAAATAAAAGTTCAATCTTAAAAAGCTCATCGATTTCACTCAAAAACTCTTAAAAATGTTGAAAGTTGAAAAACTCCCCAATTTCACTATAAAACCATGACAAAATTTCCAAAAGAAAAAACTCACCAATTTCACTATAAAGACCATTTGAATAGTTTCAAGATAAAAATATCACTAATTTGACTATAAAGACCAAAACGAAAGTTGAAAGTGAAAAAACTCACCAATTTCACTCTAAAGACCATTACAGAATATCCAAGTCAAAAAATCACCAATTTCACAACAAAGACCATTACGAGAGTTAAGATTTTATAAACTCACCAATTTCACTATGAAGACCATTTACAAAAGTTTCAAGTTTAAAAGCTCACCAATTTCAGTATAAAGACCATTAAAAAAGTTCCAAGTCAAAAAACTCACAAATTTCACTATAAAAACCATAATAAAAGTTCTAAGTGAAAAAAAACTCACCAATTTCACTAAAAAGACCATAACAAAAGTTCAAAGTGAAAAAACTCACAAATTTCCTTCTATAAACAATAACAACAGTTCAAAGTTAAAAAAAACTCATCAATTTCACTATAAAAACCATAAAAAAATTTCCAAGTAAGAAAATCAACAAATTCACTATAAAAACAAAAATAAAAGATTTAAGTTAAAAAACTCGCCTATTTCGCAATTCCACAATAAAAACCAAAATAAAAGTTCAATGTTAAAAAGCTCATCGATTTCACTCAAAAACTCATAAAAATGTTCAAAGTTGAAAAACTCCCCAATTTCACAATAAAACCATGACAAAAGTTCCAAACGAAAAAACTCACCAATTTCACTATAAAGACCATTTGAATAGTTTCAAGTTAAAAATATCACTAATTTGACTATAAAGACCAAAACAAAAGTTGAAAGTGAAAAAACTCACCAATTTCACCATAAAGACCATTACAGAACATCCAAGTCAAAAAATCACCAATTTCACAACAAAGACCATTACGAGAGTTCAGATTATATAAACTCACAAATTTAACTATGAAGACCATTTACAAAAGTTTCAAGTTTAAAAGCTCACCAATTTCACTATAAAGACCATTACAAAAGTTCCAAATCAAAAAACTCACCAATTTCACTATAAAAACCATAATAAAAGTTCCAAGTGAAAAAATAAACTCACCAATTTCACTAAAAAGACCATAACAAAAGTTCAAAGGGAAAAAACTCACAAATTTCCTTCTATAAACAATAACAACAGTTCAAAGTTAAAAAAACTCATCAATTTCACTATAAAAACCATAAAAAAATTTCCAAGTCAAAAAATCAACAATTTCACTATAAAAACAAAAATAAAAGATCTAAGTTAAAAAAACTCGCCTATTTCACAATTTCACAATAAAAACCAAAATAAAAGTTCGATGTTAAAAAGCTCATCGATTTCACTCAAAAACTCTTAAATATGTTGAAAGTTGAAAAACTCCCTAATTTCACTATAAAACCATGACAAAATTTCCAAAAGAAAAAACTCACCAATTTCACTATAAAGACCATTTGAATAGTTTCAAGTTAAAAATATCACTAATTTGACTATAAAGACCAAAACAAAAGTTGAAAGTGAAAAAACTCACCAATTTCACTATAAAGACCATTACAGAACATCCAAGTCAAAAAATCACCAATTTCACAACAAAGACCATTACGAGAGTTCAGATTTTATAAACTCACCAATTTCACTATGAAGACCATTTACAAAAGTTTCAAGTTTAAAAGCTCACCAATTTCAGTATAAAGACCATTAAAAAAGTTCCAAGTCAAAAAAACTCCCCAATTTCACTATAAAAACCATAATAAAAGTTCCAAGTGAAAAAAAACTCACCAATTTCACTAAAAAGGCCATAACAAAAGTTCAAAGTGAAAAAACTCACAAATTTCATTCTATAAACAATAACAACAGTTCAAAGTTAAAAAAACTAATCAATTTCACTATAAAAACCAGAAAAAAATTTCCAAGTCAAAAAATCAACAATTTCACTATAAAAACAAAAATAAAAGATCTAAGGTAAAAAACTCGCCTATTTCGCAATTTCACAATAAAAACCAAAATAAAAGTTCAATGTTAAAAAGCTCATCGATTTCACTTAAAAACTCATAAAAATTTTCAAAGTTGTAAAACTCCCCAATTTCACAATAAAACCATGACAAAAGTTCCAAACGAAAAAACTCACCAATTTAACTATAAAGACCATTTCAATAGTTTCAAGTCAAAATTATCTCCAACTTGACTATAAAGACCATAACAAAATTTGAAAGTGAAAAAACTCACCAATTTCACCATAAAGACCATTACAGAACATCCAAGTAAAAAAATCACCAATTTCAGAACAAAGACCATTACGAGAGTTCAGATTTTATAAACTCACCAATTTCACTATGAAGACCATTTACAAAAGTTTCAAGTTTAAAAGCTCACCAATTTCAGTATAAAGACCATTAAAAAAGTTCCAAGTCAAAAAAACTCCCCAATTTCACTATAAAAACCATAATAAAAGTTCCAAGTGAAAAAAATCTCACCAATTTCACTAAAAAGACCATAACAAAAGTTCAAAGTGAAAAAATTCACAAATTTCATTCTATAAACAATAACAACAGTTCAAAGTTTAAAAAAAACTCATCAATTTCACTATAAAAACCGTAAAAAAATTTCCAAGTCAAAAAATCAACAATTTCACTATAAAAACAAAAATAAAAGATCTAAGGTAAAAAACTCGCCTATTTCGCAATTTCACAATAAAAACCAAAATAAAAGTTCAATGTTAAAAAGCTCATCGATTTCACTCAAAAACTCTTAAAAATGTTGAAATTTGAAAAACTCCCAAATTTCACTATAAAACCATGACAAAATTTCCAAAAGAAAAAACTCACCAATTTCACTATAAAGACCATTTGAATAGTTTCAAGTTAAAAATATCACTAATTTGACTATAAAGACCAAAACAAAAGTTGAAAGTGAAAAAACTCACCAATTTCACTATAAAGACCATTACAGAACATCTAAGTCAAAAAATCACCAATTTCACAACAAAGACCATTACGAGAGTTAAGATTTTATAAACTCACCAATTTCACTATGAAGACCATTTACAAAAGTTTCAAGTTTAAAAGCTCACCAATTTCAGTATAAAGACCATTAAAAAAGTTCCAAGTCAAAAAACTCCCCAATTTCACTATAAAAACCATAATAAAAGTCCCAAGTGAAAAAAAAAATCACCAATTTCACTAAAAAGACCATAACAAAAGTTCAAAGTGAAAAAACTCACAAATTTCCTTCTATAAACAATAACAACAGTTCAAAGTTAAAAAAACTTATCAATTTCACTATAAAAACCATAATAAAATTTCCAAGTAAGAAAATCAACAATTTCACTATAAAAACAAAAATAAAAGATCTAAGTTAAAAAACTCGCCTATTTCGCAATTTCACAATAAAAACCAAAATAAAAGTTCAATGTTAAAAAGCTCATCGATTTCACTCAAAAACTCATAAAAATGTTCAAAGTTGAAAAACTCCCCAATTTCACAATAAAACCATGACAAAAGTTCCAAACGAAAAAACTCACCAATTTCACTATAAACACCATTTGAATAGTTTTAAGTTAAAAATATCACTAATTTGAATATAAAGACCAAAACAAAAGTTGAAAGTGAAAAAACTCACCAATTTCACCATAAAGACCATTACAGAACATCCAAGTCAAAAAATCACCAATTTCACAACAAAGACCATTACGAGAGTTCAGATTATATAAACTCACAAATTTAACTATGAAGACCATTTACAAAAGTTTCAAGTTTAAAACCTCACCAATTTCACTATAAAGACCATTACAAAAGTTCCAAATCAAAAAACTCACCAATTTCACTATAAAAACCATAATAAAAGTTCCAAGTGAAAAAAAAATCTCACCAATTTCACTAAAAAGACCATAACAAAAGTTCAAAGGGAAAAAACTCACAAATTTCCTTCTATAAACAATAACAACAGTTCAAAGTTAAAAAAAACTCATCAATTTCACTATAAAAACCATAAAAAAATTTCCAAGTAAAAAAATCAACAATTTCACTATAAAAACAAAAATAAAAGATCTAAGTTAAAAAAACTCGCCTATTTCACAATTTCACAATAAAAACCAAAATAAAAGTTCGATGTTAAAAAGCTCATCGATTTCACTCAAAAACTCTTAAATATGTTGAAAGTTGAAAAACTCCCTAATTTCACTATAAAACCATGACAAAATTTCCAAAAGAAAAAACTCACCAATTTCACTATAAAGACCATTTGAATAGTTTCAAGTTAAAAATATCACTAATTTGACTATAAAGACCAAAACAAAAGTTGAAAGTGAAAAAACTCACCAATTTCACTATAAAGACCATTACAGAACATCCAAGTCAAAAAATCACCAATTTCACAACAAAGACCATTACGAGAGTTCAGATTTTGTAAACTCACCAATTTCACTATGAAGACCATTTACAAAAGTTTCAAGTTTAAAAGCTCACCAATTTCAGTATAAAGACCATTAAAAATGTTCCAAGTCAAAAAAACTCCCCAATTTCACTATAAAAAAAACCATAATAAAAGTTCCAAGTGAAAAAAAAAACTCACCAATTTCACTAAAAAGACCATAACAAAAGTTCAAAGTGAAAAAACTCACAAATTTCATTCTATAAACAATAACAACAGTTCAAAGTTAAAAAAAACTCATCAATTTCACTATAAAAACCATAAAAAAAATTTCCAAGTCAAAAAATCAACAATTTCACTATAAAAACAAAAATAAAAGATATAAGGTAAAAAACTCGCCTATTTTGCAATTTCACAATAAAAACCAAAATAAAAGTTCAATGTTAAAAAGCTCATCGATTTCACTTAAAAACTCATAAAAATTTTCAAAGTTATAAAACTCCCCAATTTCACAATAAAACCATGACAAAAGTTCCAAACGAAAAAACTCACCAATTTAACTATATAGACCATTTCGATAGTTTCAAGTCAAAATTATCTCCAACTTGACTATAAAGACCATAACAAAATTTGAAAGTGAAAAAACTCACCAATTTCACCATAAAGACCATTACAGAACATCCAAGTAAAAAAATCACCAATTTCACAACAAAGACCATTACGAGAGTTCAGATTTTATAAACTCACCAATTTCACTATGAAGACCATTTACAAAAGTTTCAAGTTTAAAAGCTCACCAATTTCAGTATAAAGACCATTAAAAAAGTTCCAAGTCAAAAAAACTCCTCAATTTCACTATAAAAACCATAATAAAAGTTCCAAGTGAAAAAAAACTCACCAATTTCACTAAAAAGACCATAACAAAAGTTCAAAGTGAAAAAACTCACGAATTTCATTCTATAAACAATAACAACAGTTCAAAGTTAAAAAAAAAACTCATCAATTTCACTATAAAAACCGTAAAAAAATTTCCAAGTAAGAAAATCAACAATTTCACTATAAAAACAAAAATAAAAGATCTAAGTTAAAAAACTCGCCTATTTCGCAATTTCACAATAAAAACCAAAATAAAAGTTCAATGTTAAAAAGCTCATCGATTTCACTCAAAAACTCATAAAAATGTTCAAAGTTGAAAAACTCCCCAATTTCACAATAAAACCATGACAAAAGTTCCAAACGAAAAAACTCACCAATTTCACTATAAAGACCATTTGAATAGTTTCAAGTTAAAAGTATCACTAATTTGACTATAAAGACCAAAACAAAAGTTGAAAGTGAAAAAACTCACCAATTTCACCATAAAGACCATTACAGAACATCCAAGTCAAAAAATCACCAATTTCACAACAAAGACCATTACGAGAGTTCAGATTTTATAAACTCACAAATTTAACTATGAAGACCATTTACAAAATTTTCAAGTTTAAAAGCTCACCAATTTCACTATAAAGACCATTACAAAAGTTCCAAGTCAAAAAACTCACCAATTTCACTATAAAAACCATAATAAAAGTTCCAAGTGAAAAAAAAAACTCACCAATTTCACTAAAAAGACCATAACAAAAGTTCAAAGGGAAAAAACTCACAAATTTCCTTCTATAAACAATAACAACAGTTCAAAGTTAAAAAAACTCATCAATTTCACTATAAAACCCATAAAAAAATTTCCAAGTCAAAAAATCAACAATTTCACTATAAAAACAAAAATAAAAGATCTAAGTTAAAAAAACTAGCCTATTTCACAATTTCACAATAAAAACCAAAATAAAAGTTCAATGCTAAAAAGCTCAACGATTTCACTCAAAAACTCTTAAAAATGTTGAAAGTTGAAAAACTCCCTAATTTCACTATAAAACCATGACAAAATTTCCAAAAGAAAAAACTCACCAATTTCACTATAAAGACCATTTGAATAGTTTCAAGTTAAAAATATCACTAATTTGACTATAAAGACCAAAACAAAAGTTGAAAGTGAAAAAACTCACCAATTTCACTATAAAGACCATTACAGAACATCCAAGTCAAAAAATCACCAATTTCACAACAAAGACCATTACGAGAGTTCAGATTTTGTAAACTCACCAATTTCACTATGAAGACCATTTACAAAAGTTTCAAGTTTAAAAGCTCACCAATTTCAGTATAAAGACCATTAAAAAAGTTCCAAGTCAAAAAAACTCCCCAATTTCACTATAAAAAAAACCATAATAAAAGTTCCAAGTGAAAAAAAAAACTCACCAATTTCACTAAAAAGACCATAACAAAAGTTCAAAGTGAAAAAACTCACAAATTTCATTCTATAAACAATAACAACAGTTCAAAGTTAAAAAAACTCATCAATTTCACTATAAAAACCATAAAAAAAATTTCCAAGTCAAAAAATCAACAATTTCACTATAAAAACAAAAATAAAAGATCTAAGGTAAAAAAACTCGCCTATTTTGCAATTTCACAATAAAAACCAAAATAAAAGTTCAATGGTAAAAAGCTCATCGATTTCACTTAAAAACTCATAAAAATTTTCAAAGTTGTAAAACTCCCCAATTTCACAATAAAACCATGACAAAAGTTCCAAACGAAAAAACTCACCAATTTAACTATAAAGACCATTTCAATAGTTTCAAGTCAAAATTATCTCCAACTTGACTATAAAGACCATAACAAAATTTGAAAGTGAAAAAATTCACCAATTTCACTATAAAGACCATTACAGAACATCCAAGTCAAAAAATCACCAATTTCACAACAAAGACCATTACGAGAGTTCAGATTTTATAAACTCACCAATTTCACTATGAAGACCATTTACAAAAGTTTCAAGTTTAAAAGCTCACCAATTTCAGTATAAAGACCATTAAAAAAGTTCCAAGTCAAAAAAACAACCCAATTTCACTATAAAAACCATAATAAAAGTTCCAAGTGAAAAAAAAACTCACCAATTTCACTAAAAAGACCATAACAAAAGTTCAAAGTGAAAAAACTCACAAATTTCATTCTATAAACAATAACAACAGTTCAAAGTTAAAAAAAAACTCATCAATTTCACTATAAAAACCGTAAAAAAATTTCCAAGTCAAAAAATCAACAATTTCACTATAAAAACAAAAGTAAAAGATCTAAGGTAAAAAACTCGCCTATTTCGCAATTTCACAATAAAAACCAAAATAAAAGTTCAATGTTAAAAAGCTCATCGACTTCACTCAAAAACTCTTAAAAATGTTGAAAGTTGAAAAACTCCCCAATTTCACTATAAAACCATGACAAAATTTCCAAAAGAAAAAACTCACCAATTTCACTATAAAGACCATTTGAATAGTTTCAAGTTAAAAATATCACTAATTTGACTATAAAGACCAAAACAAAAGTTGAAAGTGAAAAAACTCACCAATTTCACTATAAAGACCATTACAGAACATCCAAGTCAAAAAATCACCAATTTCACAACAAAGACCATTACGAGAGTTAAGATTTTATAAACTCACCAATTTCACTATGAAGACCATTTACAAAAGTTTCAAGTTTAAAAGCTCACCAATTTCAGTATAAAGACCATTAAAAAAGTTCCAAGTCAAAAAACTCCCCAATTTCACTATAAAAACCATAATAAAAGTTCCAAGTGAAAAAAAAAACTCACCAATTTCACTAAAAAGACCATAACAAAAGTTCAAAGTGAAAAAACTCACAAATTTCCTTCTATAAACAATAACAACAGTTCAAAGTTAAAAAAAACTCATCAATTTCACTATAAAAACCATAAAAAAATTTCCAAGTAAGAAAATCAACAATTTCACTATAAAAACAAAAATAAAAGATCTAAGGTAAAAAAACTCGCCTATTTCGCAATTTCACAATAAAAACCAAAATAAAAGTTCAATGTTAAAAAGCTCATCGATTTCACTCAAAAACTCATAAAAATGTTCAAAGTTGAAAAACTCCCTAATTTCACAATAAAACCATGACAAAAGTTCCAAACGAAAAAACTCACCAATTTCACTATAAAGACCATTTGAATAGTTTCAAGTTAAAAATATCACTAATTTGACTATAAAGACCAAAACAAAAGTTGAAAGTGAAAAAACTCACCAATTTCACCATAAAGACCATCACAGAACATCCAAGTCAAAAAATCACCAATTTCACAACAAAGACCATTACGAGAGTTCAGATTTTATAAACTCACAAATTTACCAATGAAGACCATTTACAAAAGTTTCAAGTTTAAAAGCTCACCAATTTCACTATAAATACCATTACAAAAGTTCCAAATCAAAAAACTCCAATTTCACTATAAAAACCATAATAAAAGTTCCAAGTGAAAAAAAAACTCACCAATTTCACTAAAAAGACCATAACAAAAGTTCAAATGGAAAAAACTCACAAATTTCCTTCTATAAACAATAACAATAGTTCAAAGTTAAAAAATCTCATCAATTTCACTATAAAAACCATAAAAAAATTTCCAAGTCAAAAAATCAACAATTTCACTATAAAAACAAAAATAAAAGATCTAAGTTAAAAAAACTCGCCTATTTCACAATTTCACAATAAAAACCAACATAAAAGTTCAATGTTAAAAAGCTCATCGATTTCACTCAAAAACTCTTAAAAATGTTGAAAGTTGAAAAACTCCCTAATTTCACTATAAAACCATGACAAAATTTCCAAAAGAAAAAACTCACCAATTTCACTATAAAGACCATTTGAATAGTTTCAAGTTAAAAATATCACTAATTTGACTATAAAGACCAAAACAAAAGTTGAAAGTGAAAAAACTCACCAATTTCACTATAAAGACCATTATAGAACATCCAAGTCAAAAAATCACCAATTTCACAACAAAGACCATTACGAGAGTTAAGATTTTATAAACTCACCAATTTCACTATGAAGACCATTTACAAAAGTTTCAAGTTTAAAAGCTAACCAATTTTAGTATAAAGACCATTAAAAAAGTTCCAAGTCAAAAAAACTCCCCAATTTCACTATAAAAACCATAATAAAAGTTCCAAGTGAAAAAAAAACTCACCAATTTCACTAAAAAGACCATAACAAAAGTTCAAAGTGAAAAAACTCACAAATTTCATTCTATAAACAATAACAACAGTTCAAAGTTAAAAAAACTCATCAATTTCACTATAAAAACCATAAAAAAATTTCCAAGTCAAAAAATCAACAATTTCACTATAAAAACAAAAATAAAAGATCTAAGGTAAAAAAAACTCGCCTATTTCGCAATTTCACAATAAAAACCAAAATAAAAGTTCAATGTTAAAAAGCTCATCGATTTCACTTAAAAACTCATAAAAATTTTCAAAGTTGTAAAACTCCCCAATTTCACAATAAAACCATGACAAAAGTTCCAAACGAAAAAACTCACCAATTTAACTATAAAGACCATTTCAATAGTTTCAAGTCAAAATTATCTCCAACTTGACTATAAAGACCATAACAAAATTTGAAAGTGAAAAAACTCACCAATTTCACCATAAAGACCATTACAGAACATCCAAGTAAAAAAATCCCCAATTTCACAACAAAGACCATTACGAGAGTTCAGATTTTATAAACTCACCAATTTCACTATGAAGACCATTTACAACAGTTTCAAGTTTAAAAGCTTACCAATTCCAGTATAAAGACCATTAAAAAAGTTCCAAGTCAAAAAAACAACCCAATTTCACTATAAAAACCATAATAAAAGTTCCAAGTGAAAAAAAAACTCACCAATTTCACTAAAAAGACCATAACAAAAGTTCAAAGTGAAAAAACTCACAAATTTCATTCTATAAACAATAACAACAGTTCAAAGTTAAAAAAACTCATCAATTTCACTATAAAAACCGTAAAAAAATTTCCAAGTAAGAAAATCAACAATTTCACTATAAAAACAAAAATAAAAGATCTAAGTTAAAAAACTCGCCTATTTCGCAATTTCACAATAAAAACCAAAATAAAAGTTCAATGTTAAAAAGCTCCTCGATTTCACTCAAAAACTCATAAAAATGTTCAAAGTTGAAAAACTCCCCAATTTCACTATAAAACCATGATAAAATTTCCAAAAGAAAAAACTCACCAATTTCACTATAAAGACCATTTCAATAGTTTCAAGTTAAAAATATCACCAATTTGTCTATAAAGACCATAACAAAAGTTGAAAGTGAAAAAATTCACCAATTTCACCATAAAGACCATTACAGAACATCCAAGTCAAAAAATCACCAATTTCACAACAAAGACCATTACGAGAGTTCAGATTTTATAAACTCACAAATTTCACTATGAAGACCATTTACAAAAGTTTCAAGTTTAAAAGCTCACCAATTTCACTATAAAGACCATTACAAAAGTTCCAAGTCAAAAAACTCACCAATTTCACTATAAAAACCATAATAAAAGTTCCAAGTGAAAAAAAAACACACCAATTTCACTAAAAAGACCATAACAAAAGTTCAAAGTGAAAAAACTCACAAATTTCCTTCTATAAACAATAACAACAGTTCAAAGTTACAAAAAATCAGCAATTTCACTATAAAAACCATAAAAAAATTTCCAAGTCAAAAAATCAACAATTTCACTATAAAAAGAAAAATAAAAGATCTAACTTAAAAAAACTCGCCTATTTCACAAATTCACAATAAAAACCAAAATAAAAGTTCAATGTTAAAAAGCTCATCGATTTCACTCAAAAACTCTTAAAAATGTTGAAAGTTGAAAAACTCCCCAATTTCACTATAAAACCATGACAAAATTTCCAAAAGAAAAAACTCACCAATTTAACTATAAAGACCATTTCAATAGTTTCAAGTTAAAAATATCACTAATTTGACTATAAAGACCAAAACAAAAGTTGAAAGTGAAAAAACTCACCAATTTCACTATAAAGACCATTACAGAACATCCAAGTCAAAAAATCACCAATTTCACAACAAAGACCATTACGAGAGTTCAGATTTTATAAACTCACCAATTTCAATATGAAGACCATTTACAAAAGTTTCAAGTTTAAAAGCTCACCAATTTCACTATAAAGACCATTACAAAAGTACCAAGTCAAAAAACTCACCAATTTCACTATAAAAACCATAATAAAAGTTCCAAGTGAAGAAAAACAAACCAATTTCATTAAAAAGACCATAACAAAAGTTCAAAGTGAAAAAACTCACAAATTTCCTTCTATAAATAGTAACAACAGTTCAAAGTTAAAAAAACTCATCAATTTCACTACAAAAACCATAAAAAAATTTCCAAGTCAAAAAATCAGCAATTTCACTATAAAAACAAAAATAAAAGATCTAAGTTAAAAAACTCGCCTATTTCACAATTTCACTATAAAAACCAAAATAAAAGTTCAATGTTAAAAAGCTTATCGATTTCACTCAAAAACTCTTCAAAATGTTCAAAGTTAAAAAACCCCCCAATTTCACTATAATACCATGACAAGATTTCCAAAAGAAAAAACTCACCATTTTCACTAAAAAGACCATTTCAATAGTTTAAAGTTAAAAATATCACTAATTTGACTATAAAGACCAAAACAAAAGTTGAAAATGAAAAAACTCACCAATTTCACTAGAAAGACTATTACAGAACATCCAAGTCAAAAAATCACCAATTTCACAACAAAGACCATTACGAGAGTTCAGATTTTAAAAACTCACCAACTTCACAATAAAGACCATTTACAAAAGTTTCAAGTTAAAAAGCTCACCAATTTCACTATAAACACCATTACAAAAGTTCCAAGTCAAAAAACACACCAATTTCTCTATAAAAACCATAATAAAAGTTCAAAATTAAAAACATATCAATTTCACTCAAAAAAGGATAACAAAACTTAAAAACTAAAAAAAATCCTTAATTTCACTATATAAACCATAATAAAAGACAAGAAAAAAATTAAAAAAAACTCATCAATTTCACTATAAAAACCATAAAAAAATTTCCAAGTTAAAAAATCAACAATTTCACTATAAAACAAAAATAAAAGATCTAAGTTAAAAAAAACTCGCCTATTTCACAATTTCACAATAAAAACCAAAATAAAAGTTCAATGTTAAAAAGCTCATCGATTTCACTCAAAAACTCTTAAAAATGTTGAAAGTTGAAAAACTCCCCAATTTCACTGTAAAACCATGACAAAATTTCCAAAAGAAAAAACTCACCAATTTCACTATAAAGACCATTTGAATAGTTTCAAGTTAAAAATATCACTAATTTGACTATAAAGACCAAAACAAAAGTTGAAAGTGAAAAAACTCACCAATTTCACTATAAAGACCATTACAGAACATCCAAGTCAAAAAATCACCAATTTCACAACAAAGACCATTACGAGAGTTCAGATTTTATAGACTCACCAATTTCACTATGAAGACCATTTACAAAAGTTTCAAGTTTAAAAGCTCACCAATTTCAGTATAAAGACCATTAAAAAAGTTCCAAGTCAAAAAACTCCTCAATTTCACTATAAAAACCATAATAAAAGTTCCAAGTGAAAAAAAACTCACCAATTTCACTAAAAAGACCATAACAAAAGTTCAAAGTGAAAAAACTCACAAATTTCATTCTATAAACAATAACAACAGTTCAAAGTTAAAAAAACTCATCAATTTCACTATGAAAACCATAAAAAAATTTCCAAGTAAGAAAATCAACAATTTCACTATAAAAACAAAAATAAAAGATCTAAGTTAAAAAACTCGCCTATTTCGCAATTTCACAATAAAAACCAAAATAAAAGTTCAATGTTAAAAAGCTCATCGAATTCACTCAAAAACTCATAAAAAAGTTCAAAGTTGAAAAACTCCCCAATTTCACTATAAAACCATGATAAAAGTTCCAAAAGAAAAAACTCACCAATTTCACTATAAAGACCATTTCAATAGTTTCAAGTTAAAAATATCACTAATTTGACTATAAAGACCATAACAAAAGTTGAAAGTGAAAAAACTCACCAATTTCACTATAAAGACCATTACAGAACATCCAAGTCAAAAAATCACCAATTTCACTACAACGACCATTATGAGAGTTCAGATTTTAAAAACTCACCAATTCTATAAAGACCATTTACAAAAGTTTTAAGTTTAAAAGCTCACCAATTTCACTATAAAGACCATTACAAAAGTACCAAGTCAAAAAACTCACCAATTTCACTATAAAAACCATAATAAAAGTTCCAAGTGAAGAAAAACAAACCAATTTCATTAAAAAGACCATAACAAAAGTTCAAAGTGAAAAAACTCACAAATTTCCTTCTATAAATAGTAACAACAGTTCAAAGTTAAAAAACTCATCAATTTCACTATAAAAACCATAAAAAAATTTCCAAGTAAGAAAATCAACAATTTCACTATAAAAACAAAAATAAAAGATCTAAGTTAAAAAACTCGCCTATTTCGCAATTTCACAATAAAAACCAAAATAAAAGTTCAATGTTAAAAAGCTCATCGAATTCACTCAAAAACTCATAAAAAAGTTCAAAGTTGAAAAACTCCCCAATTTCACTATAAAACCATGATAAAAGTTCCAAAAGAAAAAACTCACCAATTTCACTATAAAGACCATTTCAATAGTTTCAAGTTAAAAATATCACTAATTTGACTATAAAGACCATAACAAAAGTTGAAAGTGAAAAAATTCACCAATTTCACTTTAAAGACCATTACAGAACATCCAAGTCAAAAAATCACCAATTTCACAACAAAGACCATTACGAGAGTTCAGATTTTATAAACTCACAAATTTCCCTATGAAGACCATTTACAAAAGTTTCAAGTTTAAAAGCTCACCAATTTCACTATAAACACCATTACAATAGTTCCAAGTCAAAAAACTCACCAATTTCACTATAAAAACCATAATAAAAGTTCCAAGTGAAAAAAAAACTCACCAATTTCACTAAAAAGACCATAACAAAAGTTCAAAGTGAAAAAACTCACAAATTTCCTTCTATAAACAATAACAACAGTTCAAAGTTAAAAAAACTCATCAATTTCACTATAAAAACCATAAAAAAATTTCCAAGTCAAAAAATCAACAATTTCACTATAAAAAAATAAAATAAAAGGTCTAAGTTAAAAAAACTCGCCTATTTCACAATTTCACAATAAAAACCAAAATAAAAGTTCAATGTTAAAAAGCTCATCGATTTCACTCAAAAACTCATAAAAATGTTGAAAGTTGAAAAACTCCCCAATTTCACTATAAAACCATGACAAAATTTCCAAAAGAAAAAACTCACCAATTTCACTATAAAGACCATTTGAATAGTTTCAAGTTAAAAATATCACTAATTTGACTATAAAGACCAAAACAAAAGTTGAAAGTGAAAAAACTCACCAATTTCACTATAAAGACCATTACAGAACATCCAAGTCAAAAAATCACCAATATCACAACAAAGACCATTACGAGAGTTCAGATTTTATAAACTCACCAATTTCACTGTGAAGACCATTTACAAAAGTTTCAAGTTTAAAAGCTCACCAATTTCAGTATAAAGACCAATAAGAAAGTTCCAAGTCAAAAAACTCCCCAATTTCACTATAAAAACCATAATAAAAGTTCCAAGTGAAGAAAAACAAACCAATTTCATTAAAAAGACCATAACAAAAGTTCAAAGTGAAAAAACTCACAAATTTCCTTCTATAAATAGTAACAACAGTTCAAAGTTAATAAAACTCATCAATTTCACTATAAAATCCATAAAAAAATTTCCAAGTAAGAAAATCAACAATTTCACTATAAAAACAAAAATAAAAGATCTAAGTTAAAAAACTCGCCTATTTCGCAATTTCACAATAAAAACCAAAATAAAAGTTCAATGTTAAAAAGCTCATCGAATTCACTCAAAAACTCATAAAAAAGTTCAAAGTTGAAAAACTCCCCAATTTCACTATAAAACCATGATAAAAGTTCCAAAAGAAAAAACTCACCAATTTCACTATAAAGACCATTTCAATAGTTTCAAGTTAAAAATATCACTAATTTGACTATAAAGACCAAAACAAAAGTTGAAAGTGAAAAAACTCACCAATTTCACTATAAAGACCATTACAGAACATCCAAGTCAAAAAATCACCAATATCACAACAAAGACCATTACGAGAGTTCAGATTTTATAAACTCACCAATTTCACTGTGAAGACCATTTACAAAAGTTTCAAGTTTAAAAGCTCACCAATTTCAGTATAAAGACCAATAAGAAAGTTCCAAGTCAAAAAACTCCCCAATTTCACTATAAAAACCATAATAAAAGTTCCAAGTGAAGAAAAACTCACCAATTTCACTAAAAAGACCATAACAAAAGTTCAAAGTGAAAAAACTCACAAATTTCATTCTATAAACAATAACAACAGTTCAAAGTTAATAAAACTCATCAATTTCACTATAAAATCCATAAAAAAATTTCCAAGTAAGAAAATCAACAATTTCACTATAAAAACAAAAATAAAAGATCTAAGTTAAAAAACTCGCCTATTTCGCAATTTCACAATAAAAACCAAAATAAAAGTTCAATGTTAAAAAGCTCATCGAATTCACTCAAAAACTCATAAAAAAGTTCAAAGTTGAAAAACTCCCCAATTTCACTATAAAACCATGATAAAAGTTCCAAAAGAAAAAACTCACCAATTTCACTATAAAGACCATTTCAATAGTTTCAAGTTAAAAATATCACTAATTTGACTATAAAGACCATAACAAAAGTTGAAAGTGAAAAAATTCACCAATTTCACTTTAAAGACCATTACAGAACATCCAAGTCAAAAAATCACCAATTTCACAACAAAGACCATTACGAGTATTCAGATTTTATAAACTCACAAATTTCCCTATGAAGACCATTTACAAAAGTTTCAAGTTTAAAAGCTCACCAATTTCACTATAAAGACCATTACAAAAGTTCCAAGTCAAAAAACTCACCAATTTCACTATAAAAACCATAATAAAAGTTCCAAGTGAAAAAAAAACTCACCAATTTCACTAAAAAGACCATAACAAAAGTTCAAAGTGAAAAAACTCACAAATTTCCTTCTATAAACAATAACAACAGTTCAAAGTTAAAAAAACTCATCAATTTCACTATAAAAACCATAAAAAAATTTCCAAGTCAAAAAATCAACAATTTCACTATAAAAAAATAAAATAAAAGGTCTAAGTTAAAAAGACTCGCCTATTTCACAATTTCACAATAAAAACCAAAATAAAAGTTCAATGTTAAAAAGCTCATCGATTTCACTCAAAAACTCATAAAAATGTTGAAAGTTGAAAAACTCCCCAATTTCACTATAAAACCATGACAAAATTTCCAAAAGAAAAACTCACCAATTTCACTATAAAGACCATTTGAATAGTTTCAAGTTAAAAATATCACTAATTTGACTATAAAGACCAAAACAAAAGTTGAAAGTGAAAAAACTCACCAATTTCACTATAAAGACCATTACAGAACATCCAAGTCAAAAAATCACCAATATCACAACAAAGACCATTACGAGAGTTCAGATTTTATAAACTCACCAATTTCACTGTGAAGACCATTTACAAAAGTTTCAAGTTTAAAAGCTCACCAATTTCAGTATAAAGACCAATAAGAAAGTTCCAAGTCAAAAAACTCCCCAATTTCACTATAAAAACCATAATAAAAGTTCCAAGTGAAGAAAAACTCACCAATTTCACTAAAAAGACCATAACAAAAGTTCAAAGTGAAAAAACTCACAAATTTCATTCTATAAACAATAACAACAGTTCAAAGTTAATAAAACTCATCAATTTCACTATAAAATCCATAAAAAAATTTCCAAGTAAGAAAATCAACAATTTCACTATAAAAACAAAAATAAAAGATCTAAGTTAAAAAACTCGCCTATTTCGCAATTTCACAATAAAAACCAAAATAAAAGTTCAATGTTAAAAAGCTCATCGAATTCACTCAAAAACTCATAAAAAAGTTCAAAGTTGAAAAACTCCCCAATTTCACTATAAAACCATGATAAAAGTTCCAAAAGAAAAAACTCACCAATTTCACTATAAAGACCATTTCAATAGTTTCAAGTTAAAAATATCACTAATTTGACTATAAAGACCATAACAAAAGTTGAAAGTGAAAAAATTCACCAATTTCACTTTAAAGACCATTACAGAACATCCAAGTCAAAAAATCACCAATTTCACAACAAAGACCATTACGAGAGTTCAGATTTTATAAACTCACAAATTTCCCTATGAAGACCATTTACAAAAGTTTCAAGTTTAAAAGCTCACCAATTTCACTATAAAGACCATTACAAAAGTTCCAAGTCAAAAAACTCACCAATTTCACTATAAAAACCATAATAAAAGTTCCAAGTGAAAAAAAAACTCACCAATTTCACTAAAAAGACCATAACAAAAGTTCAAAGTGAAAAAACTCACAAATTTCCTTCTATAAACAATAACAACAGTTCAAAGTTAAAAAAACTCATCAATTTCACTATAAAAACCATAAAAAAATTTCCAAGTCAAAAAATCAACAATTTCACTATAAAAAAATAAAATAAAAGGTCTAAGTTAAAAAAACTCGCCTATTTCACAATTTCACAATAAAAACCAAAATAAAAGTTCAATGTTAAAAAGCTCATCGATTTCACTCAAAAACTCATAAAAATGTTGAAAGTTGAAAAACTCCCCAATTTCACTATAAAACCATGACAAAATTTCCAAAAGAAAAAACTCACCAATTTCACTATAAAGACCATTTGAATAGTTTCAAGTTAAAAATATCACTAATTTGACTATAAAGACCAAAACAAAAGTTGAAAGTGAAAAAACTCACCAATTTCACTATAAAGACCATTACAGAACATCCAAGTCAAAAAATCACCAATATCACAACAAAGACCATTACGAGAGTTCAGATTTTATAAACTCACCAATTTCACTGTGAAGACCATTTACAAAAGTTTCAAGTTTAAAAGCTCACCAATTTCAGTATAAAGACCAATAAGAAAGTTCCAAGTCAAAAAACTCCCCAATTTCACTATAAAAACCATAATAAAAGTTCCAAGTGAAGAAAAACAAACCAATTTCATTAAAAAGACCATAACAAAAGTTCAAAGTGAAAAAACTCACAAATTTCCTTCTATAAATAGTAACAACAGTTCAAAGTTAATAAAACTCATCAATTTCACTATAAAATCCATAAAAAAATTTCCAAGTAAGAAAATCAACAATTTCACTATAAAAACAAAAATAAAAGATCTAAGTTAAAAAACTCGCCTATTTCGCAATTTCACAATAAAAACCAAAATAAAAGTTCAATGTTAAAAAGCTCATCGAATTCACTCAAAAACTCATAAAAAAGTTCAAAGTTGAAAAACTCCCCAATTTCACTATAAAACCATGATAAAAGTTCCAAAAGAAAAAACTCACCAATTTCACTATAAAGACCATTTCAATAGTTTCAAGTTAAAAATATCACTAATTTGACTATAAAGACCAAAACAAAAGTTGAAAGTGAAAAAACTCACCAATTTCACTATAAAGACCATTACAGAACATCCAAGTCAAAAAATCACCAATATCACAACAAAGACCATTACGAGAGTTCAGATTTTATAAACTCACCAATTTCACTGTGAAGACCATTTACAAAAGTTTCAAGTTTAAAAGCTCACCAATTTCAGTATAAAGACCAATAAGAAAGTTCCAAGTCAAAAAACTCCCCAATTTCACTATAAAAACCATAATAAAAGTTCCAAGTGAAGAAAAACTCACCAATTTCACTAAAAAGACCATAACAAAAGTTCAAAGTGAAAAAACTCACAAATTTCATTCTATAAACAATAACAACAGTTCAAAGTTAATAAAACTCATCAATTTCACTATAAAATCCATAAAAAAATTTCCAAGTAAGAAAATCAACAATTTCACTATAAAAACAAAAATAAAAGATCTAAGTTAAAAAACTCGCCTATTTCGCAATTTCACAATAAAAACCAAAATAAAAGTTCAATGTTAAAAAGCTCATCGAATTCACTCAAAAACTCATAAAAAAGTTCAAAGTTGAAAAACTCCCCAATTTCACTATAAAACCATGATAAAAGTTCCAAAAGAAAAAACTCACCAATTTCACTATAAAGACCATTTCAATAGTTTCAAGTTAAAAATATCACTAATTTGACTATAAAGACCATAACAAAAGTTGAAAGTGAAAAAATTCACCAATTTCACTTTAAAGACCATTACAGAACATCCAAGTCAAAAAATCACCAATTTCACAACAAAGACCATTACGAGTGTTCAGATTTTATAAACTCACAAATTTCCCTATGAAGACCATTTACAAAAGTTTCAAGTTTAAAAGCTCACCAATTTCACTATAAAGACCATTACAAAAGTTCCAAGTCAAAAAACTCACCAATTTCACTATAAAAACCATAATAAAAGTTCCAAGTGAAAAAAAAACTCACCAATTTCACTAAAAAGACCATAACAAAAGTTCAAAGTGAAAAAACTCACAAATTTCCTTCTATAAACAATAACAACAGTTCAAAGTTAAAAAAACTCATCAATTTCACTATAAAAACCATAAAAAAATTTCCAAGTCAAAAAATCAACAATTTCACTATAAAAAAATAAAATAAAAGGTCTAAGTTAAAAAGACTCGCCTATTTCACAATTTCACAATAAAAACCAAAATAAAAGTTCAATGTTAAAAAGCTCATCGATTTCACTCAAAAACTCATAAAAATGTTGAAAGTTGAAAAACTCCCCAATTTCACTATAAAACCATGACAAAATTTCCAAAAGAAAAACTCACCAATTTCACTATAAAGACCATTTGAATAGTTTCAAGTTAAAAATATCACTAATTTGACTATAAAGACCAAAACAAAAGTTGAAAGTGAAAAAACTCACCAATTTCACTATAAAGACCATTACAGAACATCCAAGTCAAAAAATCACCAATATCACAACAAAGACCATTACGAGAGTTCAGATTTTATAAACTCACCAATTTCACTGTGAAGACCATTTACAAAAGTTTCAAGTTTAAAAGCTCACCAATTTCAGTATAAAGACCAATAAGAAAGTTCCAAGTCAAAAAACTCCCCAATTTCACTATAAAAACCATAATAAAAGTTCCAAGTGAAGAAAAACTCACCAATTTCACTAAAAAGACCATAACAAAAGTTCAAAGTGAAAAAACTCACAAATTTCATTCTATAAACAATAACAACAGTTCAAAGTTAATAAAACTCATCAATTTCACTATAAAATCCATAAAAAAATTTCCAAGTAAGAAAATCAACAATTTCACTATAAAAACAAAAATAAAAGATCTAAGTTAAAAAACTCGCCTATTTCGCAATTTCACAATAAAAACCAAAATAAAAGTTCAATGTTAAAAAGCTCATCGAATTCACTCAAAAACTCATAAAAAAGTTCAAAGTTGAAAAACTCCCCAATTTCACTATAAAACCATGATAAAAGTTCCAAAAGAAAAAACTCACCAATTTCACTATAAAGACCATTTCAATAGTTTCAAGTTAAAAATATCACTAATTTGACTATAAAGACCATAACAAAAGTTGAAAGTGAAAAAATTCACCAATTTCACTTTAAAGACCATTACAGAACATCCAAGTCAAAAAATCACCAATTTCACAACAAAGACCATTACGAGAGTTCAGATTTTATAAACTCACAAATTTCCCTATGAAGACCATTTACAAAAGTTTCAAGTTTAAAAGCTCACCAATTTCACTATAAAGACCATTACAAAAGTTCCAAGTCAAAAAACTCACCAATTTCACTATAAAAACCATAATAAAAGTTCCAAGTGAAAAAAAAACTCACCAATTTCACTAAAAAGACCATAACAAAAGTTCAAAGTGAAAAAACTCACAAATTTCCTTCTATAAACAATAACAACAGTTCAAAGTTAAAAAAACTCATCAATTTCACTATAAAAACCATAAAAAAATTTCCAAGTCAAAAAATCAACAATTTCACTATAAAAAAATAAAATAAAAGGTCTAAGTTAAAAAAACTCGCCTATTTCACAATTTCACAATAAAAACCAAAATAAAAGTTCAATGTTAAAAAGCTCATCGATTTCACTCAAAAACTCATAAAAATGTTGAAAGTTGAAAAACTCCCCAATTTCACTATAAAACCATGACAAAATTTCCAAAAGAAAAAACTCACCAATTTCACTATAAAGACCATTTGAATAGTTTCAAGTTAAAAATATCACTAATTTGACTATAAAGACCAAAACAAAAGTTGAAAGTGAAAAAACTCACCAATTTCACTATAAAGACCATTACAGAACATCCAAGTCAAAAAATCACCAATATCACAACAAAGACCATTACGAGAGTTCAGATTTTATAAACTCACCAATTTCACTGTGAAGACCATTTACAAAAGTTTCAAGTTTAAAAGCTCACCAATTTCAGTATAAAGACCAATAAGAAAGTTCCAAGTCAAAAAACTCCCCAATTTCACTATAAAAACCATAATAAAAGTTCCAAGTGAAAAAAAACTCACCAATTTCACTAAAAAGACCATAACAAAAGTTCAAAGTGAAAAAACTCACAAATTTCATTCTATAAACAATAACAACAGTTCAAAGTTAATAAAACTCATCAATTTCACTATAAAATCCATAAAAAAATTTCCAAGTAAGAAAATCAACAATTTCACTATAAAAACAAAAATAAAAGATCTAAGTTAAAAAACTCGCCTATTTCGCAATTTCACAATAAAAACCAAAATAAAAGTTCAATGTTAAAAAGCTCATCGAATTCACTCAAAAACTCATAAAAAAGTTCAAAGTTGAAAAACTCCCCAATTTCACTATAAAACCATGATAAAAGTTCCAAAAGAAAAAACTCACCAATTTCACTATAAAGACCATTTCAATAGTTTCAAGTTAAAAATATCACTAATTTGACTATAAAGACCATAACAAAAGTTGAAAGTGAAAAAATTCACCAATTTCACTTTAAAGACCATTACAGAACATCCAAGTCAAAAAATCACCAATTTCACAACAAAGACCATTACGAGAGTTCAGATTTTATAAACTCACAAATTTCCCTATGAAGACCATTTACAAAAGTTTCAAGTTTAAAAGCTCACCAATTTCACTATAAAGACCATTACAAAAGTTCCAAGTCAAAAAACTCACCAATTTCACTATAAAAACCATAATAAAAGTTCCAAGTGAAAAAAAAACTCACCAATTTCACTAAAAAGACCATAACAAAAGTTCAAAGTGAAAAAACTCACAAATTTCCTTCTATAAACAATAACAACAGTTCAAAGTTAAAAAAACTCATCAATTTCACTATAAAAACCTTAAAAAAATTTCCAAGTCAAAAAATCAACAATTTCACTATAAAAAAATAAAATAAAAGGTCTAAGTTAAAAAAACTCGCCTATTTCACAATTTCACAATAAAAACCAAAATAAAAGTTCAATGTTAAAAAGCTCATCGATTTCACTCAAAAACTCATAAAAATGTTGAAAGTTGAAAAACTCCCCAATTTCACTATAAAACCATGACAAAATTTCCAAAAGAAAAAACTCACCAATTTCACTATAAAGACCATTTGAATAGTTTCAAGTTAAAAATATCACTAATTTGACTATAAAGACCAAAACAAAAGTTGAAAGTGAAAAAACTCACCAATTTCACTATAAAGACCATTACAGAACATCCAAGTCAAAAAATCACCAATATCACAACAAAGACCATTACGAGAGTTCAGATTTTATAAACTCACCAATTTCACTGTGAAGACCATTTACAAAAGTTTCAAGTTTAAAAGCTCACCAATTTCAGTATAAAGACCAATAAGAAAGTTCCAAGTCAAAAAACTCCCCAATTTCACTATAAAAACCATAATAAAAGTTCCAAGTGAAAAAAAACTCACCAATTTCACTAAAAAGACCATAACAAAAGTTCAAAGTGAAAAAACTCACAAATTTCATTCTATAAACAATAACAACAGTTCAAAGTTAATAAAACTCATCAATTTCACTATAAAATCCATAAAAAAATTTCCAAGTAAGAAAATCAACAATTTCACTATAAAAACAAAAATAAAAGATCTAAGTTAAAAAACTCGCCTATTTCGCAATTTCACAATAAAAACCAAAATAAAAGTTCAACGTTAAAAAGCTCATCGAATTCACTCAAAAACTCATAAAAAAGTTCAAAGTTGAAAAACTCCCCAATTTCACTATAAAACCATGATAAAAGTTCCAAAAGAAAAAACTCACCAATTTCACTATAAAGACCATTTCAATAGTTTCAAGTTAAAAATATCACTAATTTGACTATAAAGACCATAACAAAAGTTGAAAGTGAAAA
The DNA here is from genome assembly GCA_963859935.3 of Lathyrus sativus. NCBI lineage: Eukaryota > Viridiplantae > Streptophyta > Magnoliopsida > Fabales > Fabaceae > Lathyrus > Lathyrus sativus. The sequence goes on along the minus strand of CAWUDS030001007.1, from coordinate 10,431 downwards.
AATTCACCAATTTCACTTTAAAGACCATTACAGAACATCCAAGTCAAAAAATCACCAATTTCACAACAAAGACCATTACGAGAGTTCAGATTTTATAAACTCACAAATTTCCCTATGAAGACCATTTACAAATGTTTCAAGTTTAAAAGCTCACCAATTTCACTATAAAGACCATTACAAAAGTTCCAAGTCAAAAAACTCACCAATTTCACTATAAAAACCATAATAAAAGTTCCAAGTGAAAAAAAAACTCACCAATTTCACTAAAAAGACCATAACAAAAGTTCAAAGTGAAAAAACTCACAAATTTCCTTCTATAAACAATAACAACAGTTCAAAGTTAAAAAAACTCATCAATTTCACTATAAAAACCATAAAAAAATTTCCAAGTCAAAAAATCAACAATTTCACTATAAAAAAATAAAATAAAAGGTCTAAGTTAAAAAAACTCGCCTATTTCACAATTTCACAATAAAAACCAAAATAAAAGTTCAATGTTAAAAAGCTCATCGATTTCACTCAAAAACTCATAAAAATGTTGAAAGTTGAAAAACTCCCCAATTTCACTATAAAACCATGACAAAATTTCCAAAAGAAAAAACTCACCAATTTCACTATAAAGACCATTTGAATAGTTTCAAGTTAAAAATATCACTAATTTGACTATAAAGACCAAAACAAAAGTTGAAAGTGAAAAAACTCACCAATTTCACTATAAAGACCATTACAGAACATCCAAGTCAAAAAATCACCAATATCACAACAAAGACCATTACGAGAGTTCAGATTTTATAAACTCACCAATTTCACTGTGAAGACCATTTACAAAAGTTTCAAGTTTAAAAGCTCACCAATTTCAGTATAAAGACCAATAAGAAAGTTCCAAGTCAAAAAACTCCCCAATTTCACTATAAAAACCATAATAAAAGTTCCAAGTGAAAAAAAACTCACCAATTTCACTAAAAAGACCATAACAAAAGTTCAAAGTGAAAAAACTCACAAATTTCATTCTATAAACAATAACAACAGTTCAAAGTTAATAAAACTCATCAATTTCACTATAAAATCCATAAAAAAATTTCCAAGTAAGAAAATCAACAATTTCACTATAAAAACAAAAATAAAAGATCTAAGTTAAAAAACTCGCCTATTTCGCAATTTCACAATAAAAACCAAAATAAAAGTTCAACGTTAAAAAGCTCATCGAATTCACTCAAAAACTCATAAAAAAGTTCAAAGTTGAAAAACTCCCCAATTTCACTATAAAACCATGATAAAAGTTCCAAAAGAAAAAACTCACCAATTTCACTATAAAGACCATTTCAATAGTTTCAAGTTAAAAATATCACTAATTTGACTATAAAGACCATAACAAAAGTTGAAAGTGAAAAAATTCACCAATTTCACTTTAAAGACCATTACAGAACATCCAAGTCAAAAAATCACCAATTTCACAACAAAGACCATTACGAGAGTTCAGATTTTATAAACTCACAAATTTCCCTATGAAGACCATTTACAAAAGTTTCAAGTTTAAAAGCTCACCAATTTCACTATAAAGACCATTACAAAAGTTCCAAGTCAAAAAACTCACCAATTTCACTATAAAAACCATAATAAAAGTTCCAAGTGAAAAAAAAACTCACCAATTTCACTAAAAAGACCATAACAAAAGTTCAAAGTGAAAAAACTCACAAATTTCCTTCTATAAACAATAACAACAGTTCAAAGTTAAAAAAACTCATCAATTTCACTATAAAAACCATAAAAAAATTTCCAAGTCAAAAAATCAACAATTTCACTATAAAAAAATAAAATAAAAGGTCTAAGTTAAAAAAACTCGCCTATTTCACAATTTCACAATAAAAACCAAAATAAAAGTTCAATGTTAAAAAGCTCATCGATTTCACTCAAAAACTCATAAAAATGTTGAAAGTTGAAAAACTCCCCAATTTCACTATAAAACCATGACAAAATTTCCAAAAGAAAAAACTCACCAATTTCACTATAAAGACCATTTGAATAGTTTCAAGTTAAAAATATCACTAATTTGACTATAAAGACCAAAACAAAAGTTGAAAGTGAAAAAACTCACCAATTTCACTATAAAGACCATTACAGAACATCCAAGTCAAAAAATCACCAATATCACAACAAAGACCATTACGAGAGTTCAGATTTTATAAACTCACCAATTTCACTGTGAAGACCATTTACAAAAGTTTCAAGTTTAAAAGCTCACCAATTTCAGTATAAAGACCAATAAGAAAGTTCCAAGTCAAAAAACTCCCCAATTTCACTATAAAAACCATAATAAAAGTTCCAAGTGAAAAAAAACTCACCAATTTCACTAAAAAGACCATAACAAAAGTTCAAAGTGAAAAAACTCACAAATTTCATTCTATAAACAATAACAACAGTTCAAAGTTAATAAAACTCATCAATTTCACTATAAAATCCATAAAAAAATTTCCAAGTAAGAAAATCAACAATTTCACTATAAAAACAAAAATAAAAGATCTAAGTTAAAAAACTCGCCTATTTCGCAATTTCACAATAAAAACCAAAATAAAAGTTCAATGTTAAAAAGCTCATCGAATTCACTCAAAAACTCATAAAAAAGTTCAAAGTTGAAAAACTCCCCAATTTCACTATAAAACCATGATAAAAGTTCCAAAAGAAAAAACTCACCAATTTCACTATAAAGACCATTTCAATAGTTTCAAGTTAAAAATATCACTAATTTGACTATAAAGACCATAACAAAAGTTGAAAGTGAAAAAATTCACCAATTTCACTTTAAAGACCATTACAGAACATCCAAGTCAAAAAATCACCAATTTCACAACAAAGACCATTACGAGAGTTCAGATTTTATAAACTCACAAATTTCCCTATGAAGACCATTTACAAAAGTTTCAAGTTTAAAAGCTCACCAATTTCACTATAAAGACCATTAAAAAAGTTCCAAGTCAAAAAACTCACCAATTTCACTATAAAAACCATAATAAAAGTTCCAAGTGAAAAAAAAACTCACCAATTTCACTAAAAAGACCATAACAAAAGTTCAAAGTGAAAAAACTCACAAATTTCCTTCTATAAACAATAACAACAGTTCAAAGTTAAAAAAACTCATCAATTTCACTATAAAAACCATAAAAAAATTTCCAAGTCAAAAAATCAACAATTTCACTATAAAAAAATAAAATAAAAGGTCTAAGTTAAAAAAACTCGCCTATTTCACAATTTCACAATAAAAACCAAAATAAAAGTTCAATGTTAAAAAGCTCATCGATTTCACTCAAAAACTCATAAAAATGTTGAAAGTTGAAAAACTCCCCAATTTCACTATAAAACCATGACAAAATTTCCAAAAGAAAAAACTCACCAATTTCACTATAAAGACCATTTGAATAGTTTCAAGTTAAAAATATCACTAATTTGACTATAAAGACCAAAACAAAAGTTGAAAGTGAAAAAACTCACCAATTTCACTATAAAGACCATTACAGAACATCCAAGTCAAAAAATCACCAATATCACAACAAAGACCATTACGAGAGTTCAGATTTTATAAACTCACCAATTTCACTGTGAAGACCATTTACAAAAGTTTCAAGTTTAAAAGCTCACCAATTTCAGTATAAAGACCAATAAGAAAGTTCCAAGTCAAAAAACTCCCCAATTTCACTATAAAAACCATAATAAAAGTTCCAAGTGAAAAAAAACTCACCAATTTCACTAAAAAGACCATAACAAAAGTTCAAAGTGAAAAAACTCACAAATTTCATTCTATAAACAATAACAACAGTTCAAAGTTAATAAAACTCATCAATTTCACTATAAAATCCATAAAAAAAATTTCCAAGTAAGAAAATCAACAATTTCACTATAAAAACAAAAATAAAAGATCTAAGTTAAAAAACTCGCCTATTTCGCAATTTCACAATAAAAACCAAAATAAAAGTTCAATGTTAAAAAGCTCATCGAATTCACTCAAAAACTCATAAAAAAGTTCAAAGTTGAAAAACTCCCCAATTTCACTATAAAACCATGATAAAAGTTCCAAAAGAAAAAACTCACCAATTTCACTATAAAGACCATTTCAATAGTTTCAAGTTAAAAATATCACTAATTTGACTATAAAGACCATAACAAAAGTTGAAAGTGAAAAAATTCACCAATTTCACTTTAAAGACCATTACAGAACATCCAAGTCAAAAAATCACCAATTTCACAACAAAGACCATTACGAGAGTTCAGATTTTATAAACTCACAAATTTCCCTATGAAGACCATTTACAAAAGTTTCAAGTTTAAAAGCTCACCAATTTCACTATAAAGACCATTAAAAAAGTTCCAAGTCAAAAAACTCACCAATTTCACTATAAAAACCATAATAAAAGTTCCAAGTGAAAAAAAAACTCACCAATTTCACTAAAAAGACCATAACAAAAGTTCAAAGTGAAAAAACTCACAAATTTCCTTCTATAAACAATAACAACAGTTCAAAGTTAAAAAAACTCATCAATTTCACTATAAAAACCATAAAAAAATTTCCAAGTCAAAAAATCAACAATTTCACTATAAAAAAATAAAATAAAAGGTCTAAGTTAAAAAAACTCGCCTATTTCACAATTTCACAATAAATACCAAAATAAAAGTTCAATGTTAAAAAGCTCATCGATTTCACTCAAAAACTCATAAAAATGTTGAAAGTTGAAAAACTCCCCAATTTCACTATAAAACCATGACAAAATTTCCAAAAGAAAAAACTCACCAATTTCACTATAAAGACCATTTGAATAGTTTCAAGTTAAAAATATCACTAATTTGACTATAAAGACCAAAACAAAAGTTGAAAGTGAAAAAACTCACCAATTTCACTATAAAGACCATTACAGAACATCCAAGTCAAAAAATCACCAATATCACAACAAAGACCATTACGAGAGTTCAGATTTTATAAACTCACCAATTTCACTGTGAAGACCATTTACAAAAGTTTCAAGTTTAAAAGCTCACCAATTTCAGTATAAAGACCAATAAGAAAGTTCCAAGTCAAAAAACTCCCCAATTTCACTATAAAAACCATAATAAAAGTTCCAAGTGAAAAAAAACTCACCAATTTCACTAAAAAGACCATAACAAAAGTTCAAAGTGAAAAAACTCACAAATTTCATTCTATAAACAATAACAACAGTTCAAAGTTAATAAAACTCATCAATTTCACTATAAAATCCATAAAAAAAATTTCCAAGTAAGAAAATCAACAATTTCACTATAAAAACAAAAATAAAAGATCTAAGTTAAAAAACTCGCCTATTTCGCAATTTCACAATAAAAACCAAAATAAAAGTTCAATGTTAAAAAGCTCATCGAATTCACTCAAAAACTCATAAAAAAGTTCAAAGTTGAAAAACTCCCCAATTTCACTATAAAACCATGATAAAAGTTCCAAAAGAAAAAACTCACCAATTTCACTATAAAGACCATTTCAATAGTTTCAAGTTAAAAATATCACTAATTTGACTATAAAGACCATAACAAAAGTTGAAAGTGAAAAAATTCACCAATTTCACTTTAAAGACCATTACAGAACATCCAAGTCAAAAAATCACCAATTTCACAACAAAGACCATTACGAGAGTTCAGATTTTATAAACTCACAAATTTCCCTATGAAGACCATTTACAAAAGTTTCAAGTTTAAAAGCTCACCAATTTCACTATAAAGACCATTACAAAAGTTCCAAGTCAAAAAACTCACCAATTTCACTATAAAAACCATAATAAAAGTTCCAAGTGAAAAAAAAACTCACCAATTTCACTAAAAAGACCATAACAAAAGTTCAAAGTGAAAAAACTCACAAATTTCCTTCTATAAACAATAACAACAGTTCAAAGTTAAAAAAACTCATCAATTTCACTATAAAAACCATAAAAAAATTTCCAAGTCAAAAAATCAACAATTTCACTATAAAAAAATAAAATAAAAGGTCTAAGTTAAAAAAACTCGCCTATTTCACAATTTCACAATAAAAACCAAAATAAAAGTTCAATGTTAAAAAGCTCATCGATTTCACTCAAAAACTCATAAAAATGTTGAAAGTTGAAAAACTCCCCAATTTCACTATAAAACCATGACAAAATTTCCAAAAGAAAAAACTCACCAATTTCACTATAAAGACCATTTGAATAGTTTCAAGTTAAAAATATCACTAATTTGACTATAAAGACCAAAACAAAAGTTGAAAGTGAAAAAACTCACCAATTTCACTATAAAGACCATTACAGAACATCCAAGTAAAAAAATCACCAATATCACAACAAAGACCATTACGAGAGTTCAGATTTTATAAACTCACCAATTTCACTGTGAAGACCATTTACAAAAGTTTCAAGTTTAAAAGCTCACCAATTTCAGTATAAAGACCAATAAGAAAGTTCCAAGTCAAAAAACTCCCCAATTTCACTATAAAAACCATAATAAAAGTTCCAAGTGAAAAAAAACTCACCAATTTCACTAAAAAGACCATAACAAAAGTTCAAAGTGAAAAAACTCACAAATTTCATTCTATAAACAATAACAACAGTTCAAAGTTAATAAAACTCATCAATTTCACTATAAAATCCATAAAAAAATTTCCAAGTAAGAAAATCAACAATTTCACTATAAAAACAAAAATAAAAGATCTAAGTTAAAAAACTCGCCTATTTCGCAATTTCACAATAAAAACCAAAATAAAAGTTCAATGTTAAAAAGCTCATCGAATTCACTCAAAAACTCATAAAAAAGTTCAAAGTTGAAAAACTCCCCAATTTCACTATAAAACCATGATAAAAGTTCCAAAAGAAAAAACTCACCAATTTCACTATAAAGACCATTTCAATAGTTTCAAGTTAAAAATATCACTAATTTGACTATAAAGACCATAACAAAAGTTGAAAGTGAAAAAATTCACCAATTTCACTTTAAAGACCATTACAGAACATCCAAGTCAAAAAATCACCAATTTCACAACAAAGACCATTACGAGAGTTCAGATTTTATAAACTCACAAATTTCCCTATGAAGACCATTTACAAAAGTTTCAAGTTTAAAAGCTCACCAATTTCACTATAAAGACCATTAAAAAAGTTCCAAGTCAAAAAACTCACCAATTTCACTATAAAAACCATAATAAAAGTTCCAAGTGAAAAAAAAACTCACCAATTTCACTAAAAAGACCATAACAAAAGTTCAAAGTGAAAAAACTCACAAATTTCCTTCTATAAACAATAACAACAGTTCAAAGTTAAAAAAACTCATCAATTTCACTATAAAAACCATAAAAAAATTTCCAAGTCAAAAAATCAACAATTTCACTATAAAAAAATAAAATAAAAGGTCTAAGTTAAAAAAACTCGCCTATTTCACAATTTCACAATAAAAACCAAAATAAAAGTTCAATGTTAAAAAGCTCATCGATTTCACTCAAAAACTCATAAAAATGTTGAAAGTTGAAAAACTCCCCAATTTCACTATAAAACCATGACAAAATTTCCAAAAGAAAAAACTCACCAATTTCACTATAAAGACCATTTGAATAGTTTCAAGTTAAAAATATCACTAATTTGACTATAAAGACCAAAACAAAAGTTGAAAGTGAAAAAACTCACCAATTTCACTATAAAGACCATTACAGAACATCCAAGTCAAAAAATCACCAATATCACAACAAAGACCATTACGAGAGTTCAGATTTTATAAACTCACCAATTTCACTGTGAAGACCATTTACAAAAGTTTCAAGTTTAAAAGCTCACCAATTTCAGTATAAAGACCAATAAGAAAGTTCCAAGTCAAAAAACTCCCCAATTTCACTATAAAAACCATAATAAAAGTTCCAAGTGAAAAAAAACTCACCAATTTCACTAAAAAGACCATAACAAAAGTTCAAAGTGAAAAAACTCACAAATTTCATTCTATAAACAATAACAACAGTTCAAAGTTAATAAAACTCATCAATTTCACTATAAAATCCATAAAAAAAATTTCCAAGTAAGAAAATCAACAATTTCACTATAAAAACAAAAATAAAAGATCTAAGTTAAAAAACTCGCCTATTTCGCAATTTCACAATAAAAACCAAAATAAAAGTTCAATGTTAAAAAGCTCATCGAATTCACTCAAAAACTCATAAAAAAGTTCAAAGTTGAAAAACTCCCCAATTTCACTATAAAACCATGATAAAAGTTCCAAAAGAAAAAACTCACCAATTTCACTATAAAGACCATTTCAATAGTTTCAAGTTAAAAATATCACTAATTTGACTATAAAGACCATAACAAAAGTTGAAAGTGAAAAAATTCACCAATTTCACTTTAAAGACCATTACAGAACATCCAAGTCAAAAAATCACCAATTTCACAACAAAGACCATTACGAGAGTTCAGATTTTATAAACTCACAAATTTCCCTATGAAGACCATTTACAAAAGTTTCAAGTTTAAAAGCTCACCAATTTCACTATAAAGACCATTAAAAAAGTTCCAAGTCAAAAAACTCACCAATTTCACTATAAAAACCATAATAAAAGTTCCAAGTGAAAAAAAAACTCACCAATTTCACTAAAAAGACCATAACAAAAGTTCAAAGTGAAAAAACTCACAAATTTCCTTCTATAAACAATAACAACAGTTCAAAGTTAAAAAAACTCATCAATTTCACTATAAAAACCATAAAAAAATTTCCAAGTCAAAAAATCAACAATTTCACTATAAAAAAATAAAATAAAAGGTCTAAGTTAAAAAAAACTCGCCTATTTCACAATTTCACAATAAAAACCAAAATAAAAGTTCAATGTTAAAAAGCTCATCGATTTCACTCAAAAACTCATAAAAATGTTGAAAGTTGAAAAACTCCCCAATTTCACTATAAAACCATGACAAAATTTCCAAAAGAAAAAACTCACCAATTTCACTATAAAGACCATTTGAATAGTTTCAAGTTAAAAATATCACTAATTTGACTATAAAGACCAAAACAAAAGTTGAAAGTGAAAAAACTCACCAATTTCACTATAAAGACCATTACAGAACATCCAAGTCAAAAAATCACCAATATCACAACAAAGACCATTACGAGAGTTCAGATTTTATAAACTCACCAATTTCACTGTGAAGACCATTTACAAAAGTTTCAAGTTTAAAAGCTCACCAATTTCAGTATAAAGACCAATAAGAAAGTTCCAAGTCAAAAAACTCCCCAATTTCACTATAAAAACCATAATAAAAGTTCCAAGTGAAAAAAAACTCACCAATTTCACTAAAAAGACCATAACAAAAGTTCAAAGTGAAAAAACTCACAAATTTCATTCTATAAACAATAACAACAGTTCAAAGTTAATAAAACTCATCAATTTCACTATAAAATCCATAAAAAAAATTTCCAAGTAAGAAAATCAACAATTTCACTATAAAAACAAAAATAAAAGATCTAAGTTAAAAAACTCGCCTATTTCGCAATTTCACAATAAAAACCAAAATAAAAGTTCAATGTTAAAAAGCTCATCGAATTCACTCAAAAACTCATAAAAAAGTTCAAAGTTGAAAAACTCCCCAATTTCACTATAAAACCATGATAAAAGTTCCAAAAGAAAAAACTCACCAATTTCACTATAAAGACCATTTCAATAGTTTCAAGTTAAAAATATCACTAATTTGACTATAAAGACCATAACAAAAGTTGAAAGTGAAAAAATTCACCAATTTCACTTTAAAGACCATTACAGAACATCCAAGTCAAAAAATCACCAATTTCACAACAAAGACCATTACGAGAGTTCAGATTTTATAAACTCACAAATTTCCCTATGAAGACCATTTACAAAAGTTTCAAGTTTAAAAGCTCACCAATTTCACTATAAAGACCATTACAAAAGTTCCAAGTCAAAAAACTCACCAATTTCACTATAAAAACCATAATAAAAGTTCCAAGTGAAAAAAAAACTCACCAATTTCACTAAAAAGACCATAACAAAAGTTCAAAGTGAAAAAACTCACAAATTTCCTTCTATAAACAATAACAACAGTTCAAAGTTAAAAAAACTCATCAATTTCACTATAAAAACCATAAAAAAATTTCCAAGTCAAAAAATCAACAATTTCACTATAAAAAAATAAAATAAAAGGTCTAAGTTAAAAAAAACTCGCCTATTTCACAATTTCACAATAAAAACCAAAATAAAAGTTCAATGTTAAAAAGCTCATCGATTTCACTCAAAAACTCATAAAAATGTTGAAAGTTGAAAAACTCCCCAATTTCACTATAAAACCATGACAAAATTTCCAAAAGAAAAAACTCACCAATTTCACTATAAAGACCATTTGAATAGTTTCAAGTTAAAAATATCACTAATTTGACTATAAAGACCAAAACAAAAGTTGA